>CM052318.1:14977183-15001244 GCA_028455605.1 Lasioglossum malachurum | reverse complement strand
GACCCAACAGTATATTGAAATCAAATTTGGTGTTGGACAGTGTAATTGAACTGTATGCAGGGCCGGCTTAAGCCCCGTAGCAGAAGTAGCAAATGCTACGGGCCCCGCGCCATACAAACAGGGGCCTGTTTATGCCAGGGACCACAGTTTTTAGTTTTCACTTTTGCTACAAAAAAAATGTTTAGAATAATGTTTAGAAGCAAATCATGGCCGGAAATGGCAAACAATCCCAATGAAGCGACAACAAGATCAGGAACGACTAATACAGAAAAAATCATAGAAAAATTTTCATTTCAAAAATAATAAACGATCAAAATTTTCGACGCAAAGAAGGAGAGAGCGTATGGGAAATGCTATGAACTATGTCTCTTTCTTTCCCATACGCTCCCCTTCTTTGCGTCGCAAATTTTGATCGTTCATTATTTTTGAAATGAAAATTTTTCTATGATTTTTTTTGTATTAGTTGTTCCTGATCTTGTTGTAGCTTCGTTATTCTTATTTAACATTTGCTACGGGCCACTCGCTGGCTAAATCCGGCACTGACTGTATGATCGAGTAAGACCTTCTACTTTTCAGTGAAACTACGAAGAAGGTGTCTGCGAGATTTCTAGACCGTCCCCTAAACGCGTTGGATACCGCCATCTACTGGGTCGAATACATCGCCAGGAACGGCGGAGATGCACTCAGATCACCTGCGATGGACCTGACGTGGTATCAAGTGCAGTTGTTGGACGTTTACCTGTTCGTCTTAACTGTAGTTGGCCTGGCGATCTATATCGTGATGCGCATCGTGCGATTTGCGGTCGGTGCGGTAAGCGCGGACCAAAAAGCGCACTACCAGAAGAAAGTTTCATAAACTGATCCGTTTTTTCTAGTAATAGACAAATTTCATTAAGTTCGGTTTATCGAAAACCCGGACTGAACGCGCGATCTGTTTAGACTAATCTATGTTCCAAAGACATTTGACAAGTATCCATGCCGAAGACCGTCGATCTTATGAATTTATGGTACCTGCGATTACATGACGAATTTACGGTTCAAGGGAATCAACCTTCCATAACGAGCGTGCATGAGCAAGTACTAAAAACATGTACAGTACTTTCTTAATTGAAACAATCGCACATCTACGATGAATTGTTCTTGCCTCTGTTCTTGTACATACCGTTTGAAATTGTAATTTATTAATCACTTCTTGCCGAACATACTTTTAAGATGCTACGTTTCCAATGGGAAAATAAACAAGTGAAAATGAGAAAACCAACCAATTTCCATCAAAATATCCACCGAAATATCCACAATCGCTGATGGCAGTTGATTTATACACTGTCCAACACCAAATTTGTTCCCAATATACTGTCGGGTCTTTCTTATAGAGTTTTTTGCGCTGATTCCGCATCTGTCCTTAATTTTTCTCCTATACGCACATTTTTCGAGGAACATGGCTTTGAAAAAACACGTGATGTTATTATAAGAGATATTGAAAATTGTTCTTTACAGCAAAAGATTCCGTAGACTTTCCCGAATCCAGTGATGTACAGGTTGTCCCAGAATTCCTTCAACAGCCGGAAATGGGAGGTTCCTGAGATCATTTGGAGCAACATTTTCCTTTGCAAAAATGTTATCCGCGGCTTTGTTTAGAAGTTATTAACGAAAAACACGGATCAATCAGAGCGCGACCTACACGCGAGTTGGCACAGTCGGCCAATAGACAGTTGGCGCACCGGGCCGATGTTTAAACACGTTTAAACAATCATTAAAGACGAAGAGACACCACTTTTGCACCAATTTCTGGGGATATTTTTCAATTTATCTCAAAAAATAAGGGTCCTGCGGAAAATCGAACTATACCACGCGATAGAGCAGACTTTTATCTTGAGAAACCACCCTATTAAGTTTGGAACGTCGACGTTTTTTTCGAACCAGAAAGCAAAATATCTTCGCCCGACATGAGTTGCCGCCAGTGGCGCTCACCACTAGAACCGTCGTTCGCCGCTCCGTATCCTGTCGCTGCGCCGTATCCCGTCCCGAGCGCCACTGGCGGCAACTCATGTCAGGCGAAGATATTTTGCTTTCTGATTCGAAAAAAACGTCGACGTTACAAACTTAATAGGGTGGTATCTCAAGATAAAAGTCTGCTCTATCGCGTGGTATAGTTCGATTTTCCGCTAAACCCTTATTTTTCGAGATAAATTCAAAAATATCCTCAAAAATTGGTCCAAAAGTGGTGTCTCTCCGTCTATAATGATTGTTTAAACAATCATAATGTATTAATATTGTATATCACTGGATTTGGGAAAGTCTACAGAATCTTTTGCTGTAAAGAACACTTTTATAGTAACATTACAACATATGTTTAAAGTTGAAAAATATGTTTTTTCAAAGCCATGTTCCTCAAAAACTGTGCGTACAGGAGAAAAAATAAGGACAGATTCGAAATCAGGGCAAAAAATTCTATAAGAAGGACCCAACAGTATATTGGGAACATAAAAAAAGTTGAAATTTGTTGGACAGCGATATTAACAAACTCGCAGGAATACTTTCGAATGAAAATTCCGAGTCCTCTGTATCCGACAGATCATTGAATCGTGTTTGATATTTGGCTGACACGTGTCGCGTCGAGTCGAGTCTGTTACCGCCATGGTTTTCGCTGAACATGGGAGGGTCACGTGAAAATCAACGTCGACGCGGGACTTCGGAAAAATTCATTTCTACCGGAAAAAAAAACCGCGGCGATACGAATTTCGCTGTTTCGCCGACGATTTACGAGACGTCGACGAATGAAACGGCGCCGTTTCTCAGCTGGCGAACTACGGAATCGTAGAGGAGCAGGATAAAAAAAGGGAAACCCGCCGGACACTGTCGGTTTGTTGCCTCCCATTCGCTTGTAAAACGAGCCATTCGGATACGTTCTTGATTGGTCGATCGCAGCCACCGTGAAATGCTCCTCGAACGATTTCGAAGGTAACAGCCGTCAAGAGACGTAAAAGTCCAATTAAACTGCCGAAGTACAGGGAATTGAACCGTTTATGTTTGCTTCTGATCAGCTGACTGCGAAGTTCTATTTAAAATGACACCGATCAGGAATAAATTGGTCCCCGATCAAAAGGAAAAATAGATTCCGCGTCATTCCATTTCCAAATCGATTACTTTTTCACGTCACCGTCGACCATTTTGTTCCGAGTGAAATACGTTGTAGTCCATGTAAAATTAGGGGGGTTTAAATCATCGCTTTGCCGATTTAGAATTTGTTTAAAAATTACAGGCCTTCGAGGCTTCCAATTTTTGCCGATTTTGGTGAAAACGGGCCACACTTATGAATTTTTATCTCGGGAACTGTTTGTCCGACTGAGTTATATCATTCAGAAAGAATTGGGCTATTATACGATACAGTGGGTGTAGAAAGTATTCGCACACTGATAAATTTCAAACAAAACTGTGAAATTGTTGTTTATTAACTATTTTTTTCTGGAAACAATGAATATGTGCATATTCTGAGAAAGTCATTAACTCGCGAATGTAATAAGGAAAAACAAAAAATCGACTGAAATACTCCAGCAAATAGTATTCGTACACTCCTTAATATTTTAGATTGTATTTTGCTTAAAGAAAATAGTATTTTAAATAGGATATAGAATTTCTCTCGAAAATAAAATATTTCTATTTTAACAATCTCTGAACCTCGAAATGAAATATTTCTATTTCAACGATTTTATCCACGAAATAAAATATTTCTATTTTAACAATTCGAAACACGAAATAAAATATTTTACTTTCTGCATCGTTATAATACTCTGAGAAACATACAGTCTATCGTAACGTTAAGAAACGCGATTTACACTCATAAATGTATTGAATTCGAACCATTATTTTCAGCAATAATATTTAAAATCGAAATTGAAAATAAAGACGAAATACAAATATTTTCAATATTCATCAAATAAAATACTATGTATTTTCTAAAAAATTACTGCCTCAAATAAATTGTTTTATTTTCAAAAATTACTGCATCAAATAAACAATTTTATTTTCAAAAATTACTGTATCACACAAATAAAATATTTTATTTTCACAAATTACAGCATCAAATAAAATATTTTATTTTCAAAGTTGTACACATGCTTTGAAATAAATAGAACTATTTACTATTTAAAATGCTATTTTCCCCAGCTCTGTCTAGTTGCAGTTCGAGTGTACGAATACTATTTGCTGGTGTATTCCAGTCGATTTTTTGTTTTTCCTTATTACAAGAATTATTAATCAAGAAATTCACGTTCTTTTTTGCATTGTATCTATTCTATAGACTTCCCAGAATATGTACGTATTCACTGTTCCCAGAAAAAATAGTTAATAAACAACAATTTCACAGTTTTGTTTGAAATTTATCAGCGTACGAATACTTTCTACACCCACTGTAATTTTTTCAATCTCGACAATTCGATGAAAAGGCAACCAAAGTGAACATCTGGTGTCAGCCATAGTTTCATAAAACCTAATTACCAATCTCAGAAATCCCCCCAATTTCACATATATTCACATATATTTTATTCAGTATCAAATCGTCGATGGTGACGATTGGTCAAAAAGTGATCGATTCGGTATAGAATGACCCCTCTTCAAAATACAATCAACGGAATGTTTTGACCGAATTCGTACTTTTTGATAAAAATGGAAAGGGGTCGATGAATAAATCTCGGAGTGAAAAACGTATCATCGAGCAGCACTTGATTAGCGACCTGGAATTCCGCAAATCATTAGAGCGTCACGCGCCCGATAGCATTCACCAGGTAATCGTTTCTTGAAGCAACTTAATTACGCATATGTGCGCTGACGACATGGTGTCAGCAGGTAAAATATGCAAAGTCACTCAATTTCATCAGTCGAGCATCGGAGGTGCGCATTTCATCCCCGACGCGCGATTTTCTTCCTTTTAAGCGAGAAGTTTGAGTAGCACTGTCAACATGACAACGCGATGTTAATGATTCGCAAGCAAACCTCGAATTCCACAAGACGGAAAACAGTGTTGTTCCGTCAACGAAACGATTTATTGAATCACGTGTTTATTATCAGCGTTTTACAATCGATATGTGATAGGTGATGCTCGAACGACAATGTTTTATTTAACTGTAGTCATTGGATGACTGGCATGATCGAGAAGATATTCATTTTTTACCCCTGCTTACGCTGGTACTTCACACGATTAGCATCGCATCATTGCTCTGCTATCAGTCCTGGTGTAGTTACTGTAATATTTTATTAAATATCTCTATCACCTAGAGTGTAAAATGTTGTCAGTGAAACTCGTATTCCCTGAATGTCATTTTTTAAAATTGTGATCAGTAGACAGCGGATCTTTATGCAAAATACGAATTGTCTGCATCGATTGGAAGAAATAGAAACTAAATTCAATGTTATTCCTTCCCTTAATGATTTTAATAGAGCAGAAATCATTATATTGACATCGTCAGTTTTCTTAATTTTTCGACAATTTTGAATTTCATCATCTCAATTTTTTCCTATAAATGCATAAAATCCGCACAGTCTAGTGATCAGACTGCAGATTTGATATTCTTATGACAAAATTCAATAGAATATGAAAACTTTGAAGCTACAAAATCAATTGGAACTTATTCGTCTAAGATAGAATGAATGAACAATGTGGGTATATGAGTTATCTCGAGCTATGAAACAGGAATACTTCCGAAAACAACTATGATGAAACTTTCAGACCACTGCAGATCAGGTAAAAGAAACCGGTTCTAGATAGTCATGAGGATATCCCTCACCTAATAGCACCTGCTTCTACTTTTCTGTGCAGTCTAAAACTTGTCGAAACATTCTTCTTTCATTTATGTGTTGAAAAAAATTTTTGATTGATTTTTATTGTTATCGGAGATTCTGTTCCCAGAATTATTGTTTTATCTATATATTCTGTTCACCGCGATTCTTCTCCTCTCTTATACATATTTTAGATATTTTAGAATATTTTCTTTTATTTTATTTTTTAGAATATTATTTCATTAGTTTTAGAATATTTTAGACAATTCTCGAAGATTGTCCCAGAACTTCATTTCGAAAATCCACGTGCCCCTTAAAAACTTTTATATTGCCTTACAAACTTTCAAAAATATACAGGGTGTTTGTTTTATCTTGAACACCTAAATTATTTCCGCTACTATTAAAAGTAAGAAAAAATAACTAAAGAGGATGTATATGGTTTTAAGGCGCGCATCAGATGGTAATAAAAAGAAATCCTTCGAAGGTCATTTTAACAGTTCTCTGTACACGAGAAGTCTAAAAAGAAGTTTAAAATCTACTTACTGTTTATAACGAAAGTTCCACGACGCCGGAAGGTATGAAAGAACGAACACAGAATGCGTGTTGCACTATGAATCGCTGAAATGCTATAAGAAATGCCATTGAGTAATTCACTTCTCGTGGCGTCGTGGGACTTTCGTTATAAACAGTAAGTTTTTAACTTTTTTTGGACTTCTCGTGTAGAGACGTGTCTCTCTGCGGACGGCCAGCATTTTCAGTAATTAAAAAAATAAGGTGATATTGCCCTTTTCGTTTTATTACTATTGTATTCTTCAAACTGAAACTCATTTTTTCGCCTTCAAGGTCACTTCAAGGTCATGGTGTGTAGGTCGTTGAACTCATCTTGACGCCGACTACAACATTGCATTACGAAAAATACGTGTTAACACATCACCGACCGGTTATTATTGCATAATTTAGCTAAACACTTTTTAATGGAACCTTCAATAGCAACAGCAAGTTTCATTGTGAACTAACAAGCCACACTCAATAACGCACATCTAACAGTTTCCTTTAAGATTGCAACGTAAAAGAAAATTTCTATGCTTTCTTTTGGTACAGCACAATTATTGGAAATCCTATTAATAGGCTTCCGATAGGTAAAGTGTTAATATGCAAAAAAATACAGTGACCTTGAAAAAACTGTTAAAATAGCCTCCAAAGGCCTTAAAACCATCTACATCCTATTTAGTTATTTTTTCTTACTTTTAATAGTAGCAGAAATAATTTAGGTGTTCAAGATAAAATAAACGCCCTGTACAACAAAAATTTCGACTATTTCATCAGAAAATGCAGACGACTACCGTGTTTTTCGTGTTACATACATTTCGAAAAAAATATGATTTATCTTACTGCCCAAGATTTGGAAATGAAACATGTGATCGATCTTTCATAATCTTGATTCGTCGATCAGATTCGGTACACCGGTTCATTGGTGATTCGGTCGAACGTTCAAAGATCTAAATTCGTGATCGTTTTGTTTGACTGCTCCTACTACCAGGCAACCGGACTGCAGAGTCTGATTCACTGGAGATCAGTCGTCGAGTGGCTTCGCTAGGCTCTACGTTGAGAAACGCGCCGCTCTTGTGTAGTGTACACTCCATCATTTCATAAAAAGTGCATTCTTCGCTTCAGGTAAACAGTCTTTTCCAAATTGATAAAAATAGTTGCGTTAAAATGATGTTTCGACAGAATCGAAGTTCGAATTGATCGAAAACGAAACTGCCTTTTGAGAGAACATAGTACATTCACTCCAAGACAAAAAGATAGCACACTTTAAAATTAACGTAATATTTATTTATTTAACATTACAACCGAGGTTTTATTCTTACACATTCATGCAAAATATCTCTATAAACAGACACAAATGAAATTGATTTGGATTTCGCCAGTTTATACAATTTTATTTGAAAAAAAAAAGAATTTTTAAGGAAATATGGTGTGACAGAAATATGGTGAAATATCGTGTGGTATATTTTTTAAACAAATATACAACACGAGATAATATCACGGACTTTATTAATTATGTTCTGAGGTTGATCAGGGCCCGCTCTAGGAGGGGGGGGGGCGGAACAGCCCGGGCATTTCCCCGGGGCGCCATTTTGGCTGTAAGTGTGAGAAAAATCCAAAAGAAAAATATAAAATCGATAATTTTTTATTTTACAATCGATCAAATTTGAACAACTTAGTAATCATAGTAACTATTTTCAATTCTTATATAATATATACGATTTAAATACCATGTCCAAAGAAATGCTACTAAAACACTGTAAGAATTTAGAATGTATTTTAACTGATGGTGATTCTGTTGACATAAACGGGGTAGAATTAGCAGAGGAAATTTCAGTAGTACGTATCTGCGCTTTTGGGCAAAAAAGAAAGCCTAAGCAATGTACTGAGCTTAATTTCAAAGCTAAATTTTGCCCCAAACCTTACTATTGCTTTAAGAATATTGTTAACGATACCGGTAACATATTCACTACATTACACATAGAGGCATGTCAGAATATGTTGACACATTAAAATACTCATTATCTTCAGTTTGTTCTACCAAATGAGAAAAAATATACGATGTGGTATCTTTTTGTCCGGGAGTGTATTTGCGATTTCCGCTGCCGGTTCGCAGCGAGAGCCCGTTAAAAAAGAATATTTATAGATTTCGCGCCACGTGGGCCAGTCACCCACCACGCAACAGAGTCATTCTATTCGCAGGCGATCCATGCGAAGCGGCCGACCATAGTGACATCTAATTGTCGGTTTGCAGTTGCGTGTGGGCCACGAGCATAGTCAGCGTAGTCAACTTAGTCAGTGGCAGCAGTGATCACCGGCTGACGAGGCGTCACAAGACGACAATTCTGCTGGAAAGACTGAAACAAGCGACAACTCGATCTTGCATGATTCCCAGTCGCCAGTCTTCTTCAAGATGAGACTCTGTTCGCTGACTGTACTGGTCGTGTTGACATGCTGTCACCTTGGCAGCGGTCTGAGAATACTTGGCGTGTTCCCGCTGAATGGGCGCAGCCACTGGATGATGGCCGAACGGCTCATGGTGGCCTTGGCCGAGCGAGGTCACCAAGTGGACGTGATCACGCATTTCCCCATGAAGAAACCGCCGCCGAATTATAAGGACATTAGCTTAGCTGGCACACTAGAAGCGGTGCAAAACAATCTGGACGCGAAAACTGCGAATCAGTTCAACCAGATGAATTTCGACGTGATGGTTAACAAGGCTGGCGTGATAGTCTGCGATCTTCTCGCCCACGAGAACATACAGCGCATCATCAAGAATCCTCCTAATGACCCGCCGTACGACCTCGTCATTACCGAGGTAATTTAAGAATTACATACAGTGGGTGTAAAAAGTATTTGTGTACACCTATTAAAAACTAATAACTTTTTTGTAATTGTACCAAACGACCTCATTTTCTATAATGATTTAGAAGCGTTGGTTTACGAAATGATATGCAACAATGATTTTCCAAAAATTATAATTTACAAGGTTACATGCAAAAATAAAAAAGACATTTCTTAAAACTTTTTTATTTGGGCCCTCAATGAAAATTTGAAATATGTGTTTTGTAGATCTATGTTAGTTATACACGTGCTGAGAAAATTTCATCGAAATCGATTGATGCGATTCTGTGGATTTTAAGCAGAAACTGATCAAAAGTCGTGTAAAACTACGATTTTCACCATTTTTAACCGCTTGCAGCTCGTGTGTATGTTAATGTTATGAAATCGATATTTCGATGAAATTTTCTCATGTGTATAATTAACATAGATCTGCAAAACGTATATTTTAAATTTTCATTGAGGGCCCGAATAAAAAAGTTTTAAAAAATCCCTTTTTTATTTTTGCACGTAACCTTGTAAATTATAATTTTTGGGAAATTTGTTTTGCATATCATTTCGTAAACCAATGCTTCTAGTTGATTATAAAAAATCAGGTCGTTTGGTGCTTACAATTATAAAAAAGTTGTTAGTTTTTAAAAGGTGTACGAATACTTTGTACAACCACTGTATCTTTATTGTGATATACTTTCGTGGGACACTTGCTTTGCGTTTCGAAAATATTCACGGTTCTGTCAGGCTGCAGATTTTTTGGAAAATCCATCGTTAGGGTGAACAATCTAAAAAGCCGAGTCACTATGAAATTTTATCTTTTGCATTGAATCTCGTGTTACTTGTTGAAAATTTCCATAAACCAGAACTCTGGTTTGCAGTGATTATTTATACGGTCGCACGCACACCGGTTTTTAAATATACAAAACGAATCTTCGGACAGTATTTTTTCATTTGTAACATTGCACAGCATCGTATAACACTGCGTGTAATGTGTACAATGCATAAATAATTTTATGTCATGAATAGACTGGGGATTTTATGCATTAATTACACAAATGGGCACGTACAATTTAAAGCAGTGAACGAATTAAGAAGATACAAGGACATCTGTGTATTAATTTCAGCTTAATAAGACGATTAAAAGAAGAAAGAAATTTCTATTTGGCTCCTGTGTCTTGCATTCAATGCAAACGTTTTTTATTTTGCATGAAGATCCGCAGTCTAGTTATGAATCTACAAAAGTGAATTGTTTAATTACGAAAGTATAATTACAGGATTATTTGCTCGCTACTCTTGAGATTAAAATATAATCAGACAAGTACCTACAGTTGTGTGACCGGTTTATATAATTTTTATTATCAATTTATCGATAGCTTATCGGCTCTGTTATTTTGACGATGATTCAATTAGCGAGTCGACGTTTCCGTAGGGATTACTCAATCGGGATGACATAAACGAAGCTTGGAGTTTTTCATTTGTTTGTTATAAGGTTTGATTATCATTGGGAAAGCAAACAATAGACACTTTCAGCCGATAGTGTAAGGTTGGTGTAAATACCGATAAGATTAGAATACTCTGACAGCAGACCATAAAAGAGTTAAATGGACTGTAGAATTCAGAAACTAATTTTAAAGCGTGAAATTAAATCTTTTTAATCAAAATACGAAGAACAGAAATAATTTAGAAAACTACATGCTTCCGTATTTCAGTGGACTGTATGAAACGATAACTTGTGATTGATAAGCCCCGCATCAAAACAGTAGCTTGCTCTTAATCTCAAGAACTTCGCACTAGAGATACTCCCAATTAAAGGTGCAATTGATCATACGTCTGTATACGACAGCCGCAAAACAAATCGTGGAAAATTACTTAGTCGTCTTTATCCTCATTAAGTGAATCATTTTTATGTAACTCTGGTGTGAATAGAGTCTGCTTCTCAGAATTATGACAATGTCTGCAAGGAAGATATCACTAATCTCTTTCATTAACAAGTAAAACATCTCGTGTCGAACAATTTTACCGACATGAAATATTGGAACATTGAAATATTTCTTTCTTTTTCTATTGCTAACATTAATATTTTGCATAGGTATCTCTGCCGCGTAGGAATATTTGTTATTCCAACCATGTTTGTACACGATATGATTCCTTTGGTACAGAATCGGCGTGACAATGAGTGATTTCTCGAATCCAAACACACAATACATTATCAGCGGCGCGGCGTGACGCTGTATGAATATTTATCTCCGCGGATATTAGATCTTTCTCCCGCGGCGTTTTATCTGCTGACATAGTTAGACTGCGGATCATTATGCATTTATGGCTTCAAAACATTTTCAAAAAATGCTATAAAATAAGATTTTACGGAATTTAGTACGATTTTGATTTATTTCAGATCTACAGAGACTTGGGGTAAAGTGCCCAAATATGGTATAGTCGCCTATTATGGCACTACCTTATATTTTGTAAAGGAGAAGTCGCACATGTTGCCAACTGTTGGTTTGTGCTGAAATTCATTTTCTCCTTTGTCAGTAGCTACATAGTATGATCAGTCCACGTGGAGTTCCCAATATGGCACCACCGAGGGTTCCCTAATATGGGTATTATTATTTATTTAATGCTTTAAACCAAGTATGACTTATGTAGCATAAACAATACATGCACATATTGACATATTACATATTAATTCTTTTAACATACATAATCGTACATAATAGTAACTTAACTTACAACTAGTTTATATGGCTTCTACTTGGTAAACTTAATGAGATTAGATTGTAATTGCACAACGCTTGATAAAATCGAAGATAATCGACAGGCTTTTAATATCTGGATCACATAAGAAGCATTTTATACAAGTCGGGAAGCAGTACTCGCAACGGAGAAGAGCTGATAGGAGTGTATCGCGCCCTAACATGGGCATAGCTATTGACATTCTTGGTGTGGGTGCCGAATGTGGCACTGGGTGTCATATTAGGGACTCAAGGTGTACCATATTGAGAACCCCTTTCGCTGGTACCTGCAAATGACACATCACAAAAATAATATTTTTCCCAAGCAGTATTAATTTTTGAACAAATGACCAACAAAAAGTGGTTCATTAGGGACTGAAGGTGTATCATATTAGGAACCCCTTTCGCTGGAACCTGCAAATGTCTTGACCCCAGAATCTTATAGGGAGGAAATGCACCTGCAACTGGTAATTTCTTAGTCGAAAAAGAGCATTCTAATATAATCAAAAAATGACATCAACAAAAAGTGCTTCATATTTGGGCACTTTACCCTAAAACATGCCTACAAAAATTAAAAATTGCATAAACATCCGCAGTCTGTTCAAGATTCAACGTTACATACAGTGACACCCACAAATATTCGGACACTCTTGAAAAGCCGATAACTTTTTTGAAATTGAACTATACGATTCGAACTTTTTTGAGAAGCTAGAGCAATTACTTTACTATAGGATGTGAAAAGAAATTTTTTTGAAAATTGCAATTGGTCGGAATGGTGTACAAAGTACTAAGAGTTGCGTTTTACAACTTTTTAATGTGGGCCCATATTGAACATTTAAAATATACGTTTTGTAGATCTGAGAGAATTATATGCACTGTGAAAGTTTCATCGAAATCGGTTGATGCGGAAAAAAAACGACAGGCGTTGAAAGATGTAAGAATCCTTAGAGGCCGAAAATCGTGGAAATCTGCAATTTTTACCGTCTTTAAATGTTTGTAGCTCATTGCAACGTCGACCGATTTGGACGAAATTTTCAGAATATGTTTAATTCACAAAGATGTACAAAACGTATTTTTTAAATTTCCAATATAGGACCAGATAAAAAAGTTGTGAAATGCAACTTTTAGTATTTTTTCTACAATTCCGATTAATTGCAATCTTTGAAAAAATTTCTTCTCACACATCCTGTCGTAAACTAATTGCTCTAGCTTCCCAAAAAAAAGTTCAAATCGTATAGTACAATATTAAAGAAGTTATTGTCTTTTTAAAAGTGCCCGAATATTTGTGGGAGTTACTGTACATACATTTCTTCACAATGTGTAGAACAAATTATTTTGTACATCGCTGTACATTTGCGTTCAAATTTGTTTGAGCAGAAGCTAGAGCAATTTGCAATGTGTTTTTCCAGGTGTTCATATCGCCCTGCTATCTAGCCTTCGGCCGCCATCTTAAGATTCCTATGGCCGCCATAATGACCTCGTCTTTCTTGGACTGGCTCGAGGATGTCACCGGAAATCCGCACAACAGCGCTTTTATGCCGAACTTGTTCAGCGCCTTCAACCAACCGATGAGCTTCTCGGAGAGGCTGCAGAATACCCTGTTAACGAAGTTTATCTCGTACCAATTAAACTCCCGTATGGACATAATGTCGAAACACGTGAAGGACAACTTCGGTATCGATATTCCTGTCCGTGAGCTTCACAAGGATATAGCCCTTTATCTTATCAACTCGCATCACAGCTTGAACGGGATTAAACCGACCAACCCTGGCATGGTTGAAGTCGGTGGTCTACACGTTACCGAGAATGGAAATCCCCTTTCCCCGGTAAGTAGATGCTCATCTCGTCGAGAAAGTTCAAACATCACCACTTCCTAAGATCGTCGAAAACTTTTCAGTAAAACAACTCTCATTAATATTCAGACGCTATAAAAAAAAATTAGAACATAGAACATAAAAAAATTGGACTATACTTTCTTCAGAAGTTAGAATAATTGGTTTGCTGCACAACGTGACAGAAATTTTTGAAAAAAATTGCAAATTGTCGGAATTATATAGAAAATACTAAAAATTCCATTTTACAACTTCGTCTTTTTTAACAGTGTCCGAATATTAGTAGAGGTCACTGTGTTTAAAGAAGAAGGATATTAACATAGTTCTTAAAAGTTCCATTAGTGAATTTATATGTATAATTCATTAAATATAGCAAGTATATCAAAGTTTTATTGGTATTACCCGGTTTTGTTAAACAATTATTATAGTTTACGGTATTTTACAGACGCAGATTTTCTCTTGAAAATGGTCCACATTTGTATCGAAACGTTGAGAACCATTTAAATTGCAAAATTGCTTGTGAGTAATATTTGATCGAACCTGTGGCGCCGAAATCCTTAGCTTGTTTATTTGATATTAACCTACTTTGAATTTTGAAATTTTGACTCAGACCACTTTCATAATTGTGGACACTGCTAACCAATCGTTCTCGTTGTGACTTTCTAGGAAGTGAAGAAATGGCTGGACGAAAGCACGCACGGTTGCATTTACGTCACGTTCGGATCGATGGTGAGGATCGAGACTTTCCCGAAACCTCTCCTGGACGCTTTCTACACTGTTTTCAAGAAGATCGCGCCAGTGCGCGTGTTGATGAAGGTTGCGAAGAAAGAAGAACTGCCGCCAGGATTGCCGGCGAATGTGATGGTTCAGCCTTGGTTCGCTCAAGTGACCGTCTTCAGTACGTAATCGAACAACAGTTTGACGAACACGAAAAATAATCCTAAAGAATCGACAACAGGATCAGGAACAAGACGTTTAGACAAAATTGAATCAAGAATATTTATATCATATTTTCAATCATAGAAAATCATAGAAAAAATAATGAACGATCAAAATTTGCGACGCAAAGAAGGAGAGCGTATGGGAAAGAAAGAGACATAGTTCATAGCATCTCCCATACGCTCTCCTTCTTTGCGCCGCAAATTTTGATCGTTCATTATTTTTTCCATGACTTTCTATGATTCTATCATTGAAACAATTGGCTTGTGATAGCTAAAATATGATATAAATATCCTTGATTCAATTTTGTCTAAATGTCTTGCAAATACTTCATCGAGAGTTGTTCCTGATCTTGTTGACGCTTTCATTGGGTTTATTTACCATTTACAATATTAATTTACTTCTAAACATTACTAGACTGCAAGAAGTCTTACGTCTGCCGCGCGTGGTTTTCCACGCGTGTTTTTTGTGGTTGGGCATACCCCATATACTTTCGGATTGAGTCTTTTGAAAATTTCGTTATTTTTGCGGTAGTACGCACCGTTCCCGAGATACAGCCATTTTTTATTTAAGACTAGCTCGGCTAACCATCTCTTCCGTTACGCATTTTCGTGTCGCGAATTCCGTGACGCGAATTAGTCTTACGTCCTGCCAAAAAAAAGTTTCTAAATTATTAATAACTTCAAACACTATCCTACTAGTGGATAACCTTAACCTCAACTGCTGCGACCCAAACCGGCGTCATCCGCTTGCCTTACTCACTGGGTTCGAGAAGAGTGAGGGGGGGGACATACTAGCGACAGGAAAACGCGTAACGCGCTGGCCTTACCCACCGCTAGGGCATATACAGGGTGGGTCCGTTAAGTTATGTCAACATTTTTTAGGCATTTTCGGTAGTGTAATTAAAATATGTTTTAGGCAAAAGTTTCTCAGTACATACTTGGTGAGCTACATGTAAAAAACTAAAGGTCACCTTGACTTTTTTAAATGGCACTATATGTTTTGGACGTCATAGGGTTGTTGCTACCGTCGAGACGAATTCGACAGTGTATTACACCATGACCTTGAAATGACCTCAAACTCAAAAATTTTGTGCAAACGTAACTTTAATGAAAAATTATTTCTTACCAAACAGAGCTCCGCTCTTTGTATTAGACTTTTCGTTGTCGCCATAATTAAGGCGTCTTGGTTTATGTTATTACATGCAGTTGCTATGCGATTCCGAATTTCTTGAACATCATTGGTTGTTGTGTCGTATACAACAAATTGCGGATATTCCCACAGATAAAAATCCAACGGAGACAGATCCGGAGAACGTGGTGGCCAACGAATTGGACCATACGTTCCCCTATCCAACGATTTCTAAACTTGTTATTAGGATATCCCCTAATTATAATAGCATTGTGGGCAGAACTCCCGTCTTGTTGAAGGTACATATCGTTCCTAATGTTCAGTGAAATTTAGTGAACTTTTTCTTCGAAAAAGTTAAGATATCGAGCAGCTGTCAAATTTTCTCCGAAGAAATATGGTCCGATTAAGTGACCATTTAAAATACCACACCAAACAAAATTTTCGAGTTTGAGGTCATCCCAAGGTCATAGTATAACAACCCTATGACGTCCAAAACATATAGTGCCATTTAAAAAAGTCAAGGTGACCTTTACTTTTTTACATGTTGCTCACACACCAAGTACTGAGAAACTTTTGTCTAAAACATTTTTTAATTACACTACCGGAAATGCCTAAAAAATGGTGACATAACTTAACGGACACACCCCGTATATAGGACAGCTGCCAGCGACATGAAAACGCGTAACGCGCTGGCCTTACTCACCGCTCTCAACGGAGAGAAGAGGGGTATAGGGCGCAACCGGCTGCGACCGACTGCGGAAGAATGGGAAGAGTATTGTAATATATTCACCCACTTATGGTATATTATTGACCGTTACGCTTTTTCCTGTCGCGAATTCCGTGACGCGAATTAGGCTTACACCCTGCCAAAAGAAGTTTCACTTCAAAACCGTAAAGTACGTAATCGAAGAACAGTTTGAAGGAAAAACAATTGTTTGAATTTCAGAACACAAGAACGTAAAGGCGTTCATAACGCACGGTGGTCTTATGAGTTTCCAAGAAGCAGTCCACTTCGGCATTCCATTGATCGGTGTCCCAATTTTTGGCGATCAACACACTAATCTGAGGAACGCTGCCGCTAAGAAGATAGCAGTGTCTCTTGGATCGCCGGAAAACATTACTGTCGAGTCATTGTCTTATGCGCTCGACAAAGTGTTGAACGACGATGAGTATCGGTACGTGAGGAACCAACCAAATTAAGGGTTAAACTGTTCTGTAACCAGAAATTTTTGCCTTCTTCCAAAAATCCAAGTTTCGATCCTAGGAGATCGATGGTTCGAAAGTTATGAGTGTTTAAAGTCGAGCGACTTTCAGTGTTTACGACAGGTAAGAGTGTCGCTGTGTTGGTATGTCAACTACTTCACTACTTGATGTCGATAACGTAGATTCGCGTACTATAGTAAATATTTATTTACTATAGTAAATATGGCAGCGCTCACCAGTCAAAATCGCCGAGATCCCTCAAGTTTAAACACCCACAATTTTTGAACCACTAATCTCCTAGGATTAAAACTTGGACTTTTGGCATTTTCTCGCAAAAGTATATTGAATTACATAGGAATTATGCATAAATTTGTAGGTCGCTTCTGACCTCCTTATTCCGGACTGTACCCGTTAATCTTAGTCAAAAACAAGTCGAGCTTTCTTTCCTTTAACAATGCTTTCAATTGATCAAGCGCCAGATGCATTTGCATTCGGTTCTCTTAAATCTTGTTTGCTCTGTGACTTTGGCACTGGGCATCGGCATGGATAGTTTATTTGGGGGATGACCTAGCAAACACATGTCCCGATCACTGCAACGTGTTTGAATTATAGGCGTGGAGTAGCACTCTGTGCTGGATGTATTTCCCTTCGAAAAGAAATCGGGAAACATGTTGAAAAATCTGATGATTGATATTTTGATGTTCCAGAACGAACATGAAGAGGATCTCGACGCTGTTCAAGGACCGTCCGATGAAACCATTGGACGAGGCGGTTTATTGGATCGAGTACGTTGCCAGACACGGAAACATCCTGCAATCGCCTGCCATTCATCTCACCTGGTGGCAACAAAAGCTCCTGGACGTTTACGCGTTTCTCTTCGTCTGCGTTGCGGCGGTGCTCGGCGTTGTTGTTTTCGTTCTCCGAAAGTTAACGAGACTGCTACCGGGCTGTAAATCCTGTTCGAAGAAGGACACCAAAACATCCGAGTCGAAGAAACGGAAATGAAGATGTCGTGGAACAACCCAAACACGTCGATAACAGCCCGAACGAAAAGAATCACCGGAAAAAACGGAACCGGCACCAAATCGACGCGATTCTCGTCGTATATACACGGCGATAACGCAGAACCGTATAATAGAATGAGAATTTATGTGTTCCGATGGTTGGACCATCTGCGATCCTATCCCGTGCCAATTTTCAACTACATCAATGTTTGTACATAACAGTGTATAGTTTTTTTATACAGCAGCATGTAGAGCGGTTTCAATGAGCATAATAAATTTAATAAGTTAATGGAGCACCGGTATTTTGTAGCTGACACCTCCGATAAATTGAGATTTATCGCGATCCTATTATGGTTGTAGGACTGCAGAGTTTTATGGAAATGAATCTCCCCTTTTAATAAGTTTGGTAAGACGGAAATATGGTTGGAAGACATTTTTGTAATAAATGCATAAAGTCCGCGTAATTATTCGTTAGTGATAATTCGTTAGTGACAATGAACGATGTTCATTGATCTTGTTCTTTAAATTAGGGCTGTTACTTTAGGACTGAAGATTAAGTGTTTCGGAGCTCCGATTTCAGGAACTTTGGAGATGATGAGAATCGAAGTTTCGGAGTTTCGAATTTCGAAGTTTTGATTTCAGAAACTTTGAAGGTGATGAGAATCGAAGTTCCAGAGCTTCGATTTCAGGAACTTTGAAGGTGATGAGAATCGAAGTTCCAGAGCTTCGATTTCAGGAACTTTGAAGCTGATGAGAATCGTAGTTCCGGAGCTTCGATTTCAGGAACTTAGAAGGTGATGAGAATCGAAGTTCCGAAGCTTCGATTTCAGGAACTTAAAATTTCGAAGCCTTGATTCCAGGAACTTCGCATTTCGAAGCCTCGATTCCAGGAACTTCGTTCGAAGCTTCGATTTCAGGAACTTCGAAGGTGATGAGAATCGAAGTTCCGGAGCTTCGAACCTAGTAAATTATTTATAAATGCAAGTATTGTATGAGGTAGTATGTCAATTTTTCATATCCACCATATTTAAAAAATCATAGAGAATAAAAATATTCTAATGTTTACTTTTCGAGTAAAAATAGTTCCGAGTGCAAATGGTTAGATTACTATAGAAGGTAAATCCTACCTGGTGGAGCAGTTGCGTTGATCTGCAACTCCAGGCACTCCTGCTCCCTGTCGAGCACTATTCGACGATAGTCCTCGTCGAAAAGGGTGCTGCCTACTGTCGTATTCGACGGCATCTACGAGAAAGAAATTATAAATGAAGTTTCTTATAAAACAAATGCTTACATTGAATTCAAAACGTCATGATTGAGATTAATCTCGAAGCTCGTTGAAATTCCCTGCTTCTTATCAAGTAGAACAAAAAGTTCGTTCTGACCCAAGACAATTCCAACATTGGCAAATCAAATCTAATAAACTGGAATCGCTACAACCGTTATCTCGCAACACGAAATAGAACGAACTTTTGACTCGCGGCAATAATAAAGCTAACAATATTTTTGTGTTACGTACCGGTTTGCGTAATAGTAATCCCGCAAGAAGACGAGTACGAAAAAACAAAAGCAGATAATTGTGCAAATGGCAATAGTGACAAATGATCTGATGTTTTCTTTTCACAACAGCAGCTTCGTTAAATATTATAAACGGCGAGAGATGATTGAAATGTTTTGATCAATGAGTTGCAGCAATGACTGTCAGCACAGATGTCAGAGGTTCCACCTTTTTACTGAGCGTATGCATACACAGGAGATCAAACATTTATGACGGTGCGAACGGAAATATATCGACGGGTCGAATGTCCCTCGACGAGTCTCGATTATGTTTAACGTGGATAAACGTAATGTTAGATACTCGATTTCCCGTATCGATTTACATCGCTCTTTATTGATTTTATTATTACGTTCGAGTGAGTGATATCAACGGACGCGAGAGTTTTCGTGAGACAGCGAATATTTTAAAAGATGGAAATATGCAAGTAGTTTTTTTATGATGCAAATAGTAGTATCAATAAATTACCGTCACATAAATAATCCCTCGGCTTATGGACACGTCGCTTAAATGTTCCGCGAACCTAAGGCGCGCGCAAAGAACTGAAAATAAAAGCAGAAGGGAAATAAAAATATTAGAAACGTCGCCAACCAAATAATAGTCAAAATAAAGAAACAAATTATAAACGTCGAAACCTTTTAAAATTGTTGATTACGTAATACCGTAGCGTATCGTTACAGTAGAAACCCGCATTCGGTAATCAACACCTGGAAATAGTAGCCGAACAGCCAAATCGTTATCTACCATAATTAGGCGAAACTCGTAGAAGGTTAATTAATTTATCGTTGTGTTGCCGATGCAGTAATTAATCGGTTTGCGGGTTTCCCTGCAAATACACTACGGCATTGATGCGCACTTAAATTCCATTGGAGCTGATTTCTTCTAACAACATAATCACCTAATAACGTTATCCAGACTAACCTAACCTACTGTGGTTACGGTTCTCATGTCCATCGCCAATGAGCCTGGCATGAAATGAATTCATACAAATTACGAAAGTAGTTTTCAGTCCTGAAATTTCTCCGAGTTGAAAATCATAGAAAAATTGGTTTTTCATTGACAGATTTAAACGAGTCACAGTGTGGCTCCCACTAATATTCGGGCACTCTTACAAACACCATAACTTTTTAAATATTGGATATTAGTTTACTACAGGATGTGAAAAGAAATTTTATCAAAAATTGCATTTGGTCGGAATTGTAGAGATGATACTACAAGTTGCATTTTGCAACTTTTTTATGCGGGCCTATATTAAAATTTTAAGAAATAGGTTTTGTAGATCTGTGTCAATTATGTGCACTGTGAAAGTTTCATAGAAATCGGTTGATGCGGAAAAAACTACAGGCATTGAAAGATGTAAGAATCCTTCGAATTACTGCAGCTGGAGGCCGAAAATCGTGAAAAACTGAAATTTTTACCATCTTCAAACGTTTGTAGCTCATTACAACGTCGACCGATTTTGATGAAATTTTCAGAATATGTTTCATTGATACAGATCTACGAAACGTATTTCCCAGATTTTCCATACAAGCCCACATAAAAAAGTTGAAAAATACAACTTTTAGTATTTTCTCTGGAATTCTTGAGTTTTGTCACGTTGTTTAGCAAGTTAATTGTTCTAACTTCTCCAAAAATATCAAGTCGTGTATTCCAATATTAAAAAGGTTATGGTGTTTTTAAGAGTGTCCGAATATTAGTGGGAGTTACTGTAGCTTCACAAGGATAAAATTTATTATTCTAATGCGAGACAGTTCTATCGAAAAATTGGAAAAGCGTTTGTAGGACGTAGCGGACGTGACAGTCGTTGCGAGGCACTGTAGAAAATTGCACAAGCTTCGCGTTTTACCTTGAGACCGTCTCCGGAATTATTGTCACACTTGCCCGCCATATGTGCTCCAGATGTGTTTATTGTACTGAGGATGTTGTACCAATAGGTTCGGGAAATACGAAAGTATTGAGAACGTGTACCAAATAGTGAGAAGAATTACAAATTACTCGGTTAGCGTTTATTATGTCTAGACAGTGGATTTGATGCATTTACGAGAAAAATGAGTAAGTGTACTTTAGAACATCCAATAAATTAGAAGAATTTGAATGTACTGTATTTTATTAAGGATGTTCTGGAGGTAATATAAAAACGCAACAACACTTTTGAAAATTTGACAAGATATAATTCTTACTAAATTAAAAAAAATGCAATTACCAAAGTTTGCGTCCGATTCACTGCACCGTTTGACAATTATAGCAACTTAAAGTTTTCGCATTTTAACAAGTCTTCTTATGGACAATTCATAAAATTCCACTTCAAACCCTATTTAAACCTTGAAAAAACGCAACTAGAAACTCCAGTTTTTTTTTATATGTAGTAAAAATTACGTAATTAATTATGTTCAAAATTTATTAGGATTCACTAAACAGTTACACAGAGCAAAAAAATTATAAACTGTTACAAAACGTCAAATTTATCGTGTTGTCTCTCACTAGTATGGAAGCGCGACAAGTGTAGACCACTGAATGTAGCTACAGAGGGTACAGTATTCGCAAAAGTTTAATGCTAAATATACTCATGAATGGCTTCCATTGCCAATATATTGATGGATTTCGAATACAATTTCTTGTACTTTTGTCTCCCATTGTACCTTCAGAACACGCATCCTTAAAGATATTATAAAAATATTAAAGATTTTTTACCCCCCGAAGCAGAATTTTCAGTTTTTTTTATATTATTATTATTTATTATAGACGGACCGAAGTCCTCTTACATAAATGTTTACAATAGAAAAAAAAAAGAAAGATAAAGGACTACACGTATAATAACAAAGAAGGGACATGCACAGAAACTAATGGTACAAACGATATGGTATTATCCTATAATCCTGCGTAATTGTTTTTTAAAAGTTTGCAAAGGGTCAGTAAAGAAATCAACACGATTATAGAGAGTGCTAGAGTCTGCAATAATGCGATTTTTATTGGATTAATTAATCCATAAGTAGATCTTTAAGTGTTTGAAATCCTGCTCTAGTTCTCAATACACGCTCTGGTATATAGAAATTGATTTTGCGCAAGTAGAGAGGAACAATCAATACGATTATTAATTAAATTAAAAATTCCAAATAAATTATTCCATTAGTAGACTGGGAATTTTCTTTTTACGACGATTCCTTATCGAATAAAAAGCGAAGCGTTGAAAGCGGAACGTTTAATTATATCGAGCAGCGGATCTTTGATGGGAATTTAAATATCTCCGGATTACTTTCTGCGAAAAGGAATGAAAATATATTTCTTCCGTGAACGACGGATAACGTTTCTCAGCACTGTTCAGATGTTTCAGCGGATACATGTGTTGTAGACGGTCGTGGCAACCTCGATGGATTCAAATCGCCGACACGTACAAATTGGACGCGCGATTAGATGCCGGCAAATCGCCGGATAAGTGGAATCGCAGATCCCGTGACGAATAATTGTGAAATGTCTAGCTCCTGGTGCACCGACTTGAGCGACGGGAATTGATATCTCGATGGAACTAGTTGCGGACGCCGACTATGCACACGGTGAACCGAGGAAACACGCCTAACCGAATTTCCAACAATATATTTCAACTTATCAGATAGCTGGAAAATTCATAAAAAATCTTCAAAAATCATTACAAAATTTAACGCTATATTACTCCATTTTTAACCGACTTCGAAAAAGGAGGAGATTACTCAATTCGATCTGTATGTGCCTTTTTTTTCGCTTTTTTCTATGTACAGTGACTCAAACAATTGATCAAATGTTTAACTTTGTTTAAATTTTTATTTAATTGAGAGAACACGTGTTAAAATAAGATATGGAACAAAATATTTTATTATAATTACATACATAGTTATCGTGGTTCATATATTACAGAATTAACTTATAAATGTATGTTACACTTTTTAAAAAAAATTAAATGAAATTAACAAATTATGTAATGATCAAATTTTTGAGTTTGAAAAAATGAAATATTAGTACTTCGTATACCCTCCTTTCGCTTTCAATACGACTTCTATGCGTCTTGGCATACTATCTACTAAACTTTTACACTGTTCAGTTTACACTTAATATTTTCCCAAGCAGTTTTAACTTCAGGCCACAATTCTATAATACTTCTTGAATTGTGATCGATGTTGGCGACTGTTCTTTTTAGTAAACCCCATAGGTGTTCTATTGGGTTCAGATCAGGAGACTGTGGGGGCCAGTCTAAAACAGTAAAACCATGAGCTGTTAACCATTCTTTGGTGATTTTTGCCGTGTGTTTGGGGTCATAATCGTGCTGAAAAATGACTTCTTCTGCGTTCTTATTCCATTTTGCCAAACTTTTCTGCAGGTTGGATGTGTATGATGTTGCTCACTGGTCATACAACCCCAAACCATGATATGGCCTCCTCCAAATTTCAGTGTTGGATGAACGTGATGCGACCGTACTTGTTCTTTCAATCGCGATCTGTATAGTTTTTATATTTTTCGGCAAACTGCAGTCGAAGCTTC
>CM052318.1:14837717-14976495 GCA_028455605.1 Lasioglossum malachurum | reverse complement strand
GATCAAGAAGTGCTGTTACAGTCTATAGGTTTATTATACTGGGTGTCAGAAAATTCCTTAAACGGAAATGGGAGGTTCCTGAGATCATTTGAAGCAACATTTTCCTTTGCAAAAATGTTATCCGCGGCTTTGTTTAGGAGTTATTAACGAAAACTATGGACTAATCAGAGCGTGATCTAGACGCGAGTTGGCACAGTCGGTCCGGCGCGCTAACTGTCTATTGGCCGACTGTGGCAACTCGCGTCTAGGTCGCGCTCTGATTGGTCCGTATTTTTCGTTAATAACTCCTAAACAAAGCCGCGGATAACATTTTTGCAAAGGAAAATGTTGTTTCAAATGATCTCAGGAATCTCTAATTTCCGACTGTTGAAGGAATTTTGGGACACCCTGTATATAAAATACAATATAATTAAAATACAACTCTTCAAATTATAGCCCAGAACTTTGAAGAAGTGTGATATATTTTTATGTTTTTCTTTAATATTGTTTGCTGTCTGTGCGGCGTAGTTTCTGTTCCTCGCCCTCGTTCATAATACGTAATGCTATTTCATGTTTGTGGTTGAGAAAAAAATGTGTAACACAGAAGTTATTTCTGTTCAGATATTATAAATTTATAAATAATAAATTCCTTCTGTTTCGAACCTTCACATGGATTTCTCAACCTCTTCTTACCTAAATACTTTATTATTCTTTAATTTTTAATTTTAATTTAATTACATCGTAATCCGTAATTAATGCAATTGCAATTACGAATTACATTGTAATTTAATTGAATGTAGATCTGAATTATAAAAAAAAAATTATAAAAAATAATTAAACCGACTTCGAAAAAACGCACTAAAAAGTATGAAATAATTTCCATTTAATTTATGTGAATACACACGAACTTAAATACAATACAATCTTTTCGGAGGCGGCTCAAAATTGAAAATTTTCCCAATGACAGATGTTGCTAATTATGATTTCACTGGAATATGGTGAACTTGGAAATCAGTAGGTGGGAAGAGAAGATACATTAATATGTGAAAGTATGTAGAAGAATTTAAGGATTTTCGTAATTTCCAGTGTCGCAAATTTTCAATTTTGCGCCGCCTCCGAAAAGATTGTATTGTATTCAAGTTCGTGTGTATTCGCATAAATTAAATGGAAATTATTTCATACTTTTTAGTGCGTTTTTTCGAAGTCGGTTTAATTTTCTTTATAAAATTTTTTTATTTCACGCTTTTTAGTGGAACGCGCAGAATTTGTAGAACACCGTTTCGTTCCGCCATCCATCTCGGCGTAATCGGTGAACATACATAGAAAAAAAGCGAAAAAAGAGGCACATACAGATCGAATTGAGTAACCTCCTCCTTTTTCGAAGTCGGTTAATTACGATGTAATTCAATTACTTTGTAATTATAATTCCTGGAGTAATTCAATTGTAATCCTGCACAACTCTGCTTAGCGACAATTCTTCGGTAAACATTGATAGCAATCGCGTGGAGATTCAGTTTCCCAATCCGATGCAAACATCGGTTACCTGTTTTTTTTCAGTGAAATCGAATATCCGGCATTCGATCGCAACGCCAGTTCCAGTATTTCGGCGATCAGATGATCGAACCTAGGAGCAACAGATGTCACGTATAACCTGTTGCAATTCTCCGCGCTTGTGCAAATACGGAGATCTGTATCGGTACACTCTGGCTGAACCGAAATCGAAATCTTTCCGATTTGCAAAGCTTCGCAGTTCTCCTTCGCAGTGCGTTCTATAATCAACAATACAACGAAGAAACTCGTGAAATTACAACATTATTTTGTCAAGGATTCGCAGTTTATTGATAAGCTTTGATAAGTAATTGGAATCACACATAAAGATTGAAAGAACGCGCTGTTGATATACCATAGTGTTTGCTTTGACTGCAGAAGTGCTATGAAAACAAACTAGCCAGTCGAGGAGTGTCACTGTTAGTTCTCGCATACGAGCATTTTCGATTATTTCTACTTGTGCTGGTTTTAGTAAATATTGATAATGCTGCGCAAGAATTTTGCCCATAATAGTTTGTTATGAAAGAAAACAGTTAATAAAATGGTTTCGTGGTGCTCTCGCTACTAGAACAGCAAGTGATGGATGCGTTATTTAATCAAGTCGGAGAAAGACTTGCTCCACAGACGATTGAATCAGCTTTAACTGAACAAAATAAATTTAATCAATTTCCTGTATACGTTTCTGTATAGATTTTGTCGAGACACCCTTTATATAAGTGCATTATCTACGTCTTACTGTTGGTCGATTGCTTTTAACGGTATTGACACCGGCGAGAGACATGAAAAATAGATTGCGATGGAGACGCAACTTGAAACAACATCGTTCTCGCCATCGCCTAATAGAAACTATATCTAGTCGATGTTTTTAATGACAAAGAGTGTTGGCTGTTGTCCTGACACTTCTCCGTTGCACAATTTTGCTTCAGCTGTTATTACGACGTGAAATTCTGAATTAAATGAACCGTTCATGAGTATTGTTTGCTCGTTGACGTTTTCGCGAAAACGTCCTCAACGGGAGACAATCATCCTTGGAATATTAAACAACCGCCAACTTTACCGAGCGTGGTTAATTACGTCGCAGAATTTTTGCAACGCAGATGTAACAAGATGATTTAGAGTCAGAGGTGGGCATTATTTGGCGAAACAAATATTTCAAATACTATTTAATATTTTAAATTTTATTTTGCTTAAAGAATATAGTATTTTATAAATGAGATATGCAACTTCGAAAATAAAATATTTCTATTTTAACAATCAGAAACACGAAATAAAATATTTTACTTTAAGCAGTGTTATGATACTCTGAGAAATCACATAAACATACAGACTATCTTATCGTTGAGAAACGATTTACACCCATAAATGTATCGAATGCGAACCATTCATTATTTTCAGCACTAATATTTAAAATTGAAATTGAAAATAAAGACAAAATACAAATATTTTCAATATTCTTCAAATGAAATGCTATTTTCAAACAAATTACTGCCTCAAATAAATTATTTTATGTTCAAAAATTACTGCACCAAATAAAATATTTTAGTTTCAAAAATTACAGCATCACACACACACACACACAAATAAAATATTTTATTTTAAAAGTTGTGTACACATACTTTAAAATAAATAGGATTATTTTTATTATTTACTATTTAAAATACTATATTTTCCCCAGCTCTGTTTAGAGTACATCTTTTTTCGCATAAATTACAGTCCGAGTTATTCATTGTTGTTCGTCATAAAAGAATTCATGTCTCCGTGGTGCAGGTTACAACAGCAATAAGAAACGTTTAAATGAAAAATATTTGTGCGCCGGAAGTTTTCACCTGACGCGAAGTAATATAATAATGCGGCGTGTATTAAATTATATTGTTTGGGTCGGTGAGCTACAACAACACCGTGCCACGTAAACTCTAGTTTTACCCGTTCTGCTTGTCGCCCAATTAAGTAATCCACCGAGCCCGCCTCGGCGCGTGGCCGCGACGCGCGGCCTGTTTTGATAATTAATGCAATTACGCCGAAAGAGAGATGCTGGATTGATGAGCGGAGAAGTTCGAGACAGGTCTCTGTGTTGTTCAACGACGAGGAGAACTTGTCAGGAGAACAACCACGTGGTTGTCACTAAAGGTCGGCGTCAAGTGTATTCTTGTTGCGCTGTTATTCGTGCTAACACATTTTCAACACGCTTCAGCATGCTCCGACATTGCTTACACGATTAAATACGGATTTATAAGGAAAGTGGTCACGTGTGCAATTTAAAGCAGTGAACGTGTTAATAACATTTAAAGACATCAATGTATTAGTTTCAGCTTAATAGAATAATTAAAAGAAGAATACAATTTTTATTTGGCTCCTGTGTTCTGCAATCACCGCGAACAATTTTTATTTCGCAATAAAAATCCGCTGTCTAGTTATAAGAAAGAAGATCAATTTCTATTTCACTCCAGTTTGTTGCAATTCGGGTAGAAAATGTTTATTTTGCGTAAAGATCCGCTGTCTACTACCCTTTGCACTCGAAGCTATTTTAACTCCAAAATTAAAGATTTCTTCCGACCTAGAATAATCCCATTCTATACTACTCTTTTCATTTCATGCATATGAAATTGATATAATACCTCGTGCAGCACCTAAATGTGTAGTAATTGTGTGTGTTTAGATACCAAAATACATATTTAATAATGGCACAGCAATTTTTGTATTGTATGAGTATTGATATCAATTTCATAATACAATTTTTGTCTTATCGATTTTTGTCATAAACGCGAATAGTTTCTGAGAAAAATGATAGATCAGAAGAGTTATGTATATGGAGTTTTAAACATTAAATATCGTTTTTCTCAAAAACTATTGCCTTTATGAGAAACATTAATCAGACATAAAATGTGTATTTCGATGAGACCTACAACTTTTATTTGAAGTATTTTTCACAATTCCCATTAAAATCGGAGGTGCACCTTTTTTAAATAATTATAGTTTTTTGCGAATATCTTGGCAACCGTTCATTTCCGCAAAATAATTCTTTCCGTTTCGTATTACCCCACTCCCCCCTCGCCATACGCGCCTAACACCCACCACCGCAGGCGTCGTCACTATACTAAACTCCTGCCAAGAAGAGTTCTGGACGTCCGCAAAGTCTAAGTGCCCGGGAACATCGTGCAATACTAAGAGCAGCATTCAATTCTAAGATAACTGCTAGGCAAATTACTCAAAGTGTTGTAGACGCTAATGTAAAGAATGTGAGACGTGTTTTACAAAAATGCAAATACATACAACGAAGAAAATGAAAGAGAAACCTTTGGTTAACTGTGTGCAACATAAGATCAATCGATTACACTTTCGGGAAAGTATATTCATATCCGAAAAAAATGGCGAAGAATAATATTTACGGATGGAAAGAGGTTTAACTTAGATGGGCCCCTGGTGGTCTGAGTTACTATTTTCACGATACGCGAAAAGGGGAACAGTTTTTGAGTCGTCGGCAAATGGGAGGTGGTGGTGTGATGATTTGGTGCGGCATCGGGTACTATGTATGGTAATGTGGAAATCAAATTTATGACGGGACAAATGAATAGCAAAATTAAACACGTACGCGACCAGAATTGCTGGAGAGAAGTATACTTTTGAAAATTGTTGGGGAAATCTTGTGCCCGAGCTGTATATGGAAATGGCAGACAATTTGGAAATATTGCCGAATTAAAAAAAAAATGTATTCAAGACGAGTGGGAGCAATTAGAGAGCAAAAAACCATTAAAAACCTCTATAAATCTTTGCCAAAGAGTATGATGGCTGTTATTAAATGTAAAGGAGGAGCCACAAAATATTAAGCATTAAATATCATTCGTTGATTTACTGTAATACATAATTTGAAGTTATCATTTTGTCACACCATATTTCCTTAAAAATTCTTTTCTTTTAAATAAAATTGTATAGACTGGCGAAATTCAATTAAATTTCATTTGTGTCTGTTGATAGAGGTATTTTGCAAGAATGTGTAAGAACAAAACCTTGGTTGTAATGTTAAATAAATAAATATTACGTTAATTTTAAAGTGTTCTATCTTTGTGTCCCGGAGTGCATGATGTATTTGGTACGTAATTCAGTAGATTTGTGCCCGGCGCGGATGCAGATCGAAGTTTCGACTCTCTAGGATCAATAGTCGAGGAGCTATGGTCGCTTAAAGTTGAGCATTTTTGGCAGGTAAGGGCGCCGCCATATTGGTTCGTAGTGACGACCGCGAGCCGCTTAGCAATATGGCGGCGCCCTTACCTGTCAAGAAACTGGAAATACGCTGAACTTTAAGCGACCATAACTCCTCAACTATTGATCCTAGAGGTTCGATCTGCATCCACGCCGGGTACAAATCTACTGGATTACATACCAAATACATCATAATGCGTAAGAGAAAGGCACAAATTTTGTGTCCGGTAAAGTAAAGGGCAGCCTTGTCCCCGACTGTGAGTTTGTTTTAATTGTCTAGAGAAATACAACAGCAAGAACAGCATACGAGGATAGAGCAATCCAAATACAATAAAAGATAAATACAAGCACATAAGAATAGGAATGTTACCAGATTATCTGAGCAAGGAGGGTAGAGGGGACAGTCATAAGCTCATAGCGCGGGTAAGATGCGAAAATTCAGAGAATTGGAACAGATACTGGTTGGAGGAAGAGGCAAGAGGATGCGACCTATGTGGGGACAAGTATGGAAACCTAGAGCATTTGACAAGGGATTGCAGGATAATGGGGGAAATGATCAAGCTCGAGGATATAGTGAGCGGGGAAAAAGATAGAAAGGTTGAAGAGTGGTTGGAGAAGTTGAGAAAGAAAAGAGAAAAGAGAGCATAAATAAACCAAAGAGAATACCAAACCAAGAATGCAAAGTTTAGGGAATGGGGAGGGAAGCAATAAGTATGGAAGTAAGGGGGTTAGTGATAATTAGGATACTAAAAGAGTAGGACAGGATAGGAATGTGTGAGACATAGAAATGAATGAGAGAAGGTATGGACCGAATGTGTGAAATAAGATAGTTTTGTACAGATAGGTTAATGTAAACCAAGTCTCATTTCGTAGTTGTAAGGCTGAGATAAAGCAAATTATGTATATATATATTGTTTAATTGTCTAGCAATTGTTGCTATGTTAATACGTTAATGAAAGTAACAACCAGAGCTGGGAAAAATAGTATTTTAAATAGTATAAATAGTCCTATTTATTTTAAAGCATGTGTACAACACTTTGAAAATGAAATATTTTATTTGGTCAGTAATTTTTGAAAATAAAATATTTTATTTGATTTTTCTGAACACGCAAGCGACTATATAATTGCTACTGTTAGCAATCCAAAATGGAAATTACGATGGATTCCGAAAGACTTAAATGAAGAAAAAAACGTACTTTTATCAAAGAAACCGTATTAAATGCTTTGAAACAAATAGGAAATCCAGATTCAGAGTCACGACCTCAATTACTTTCACAAAACAAAGAAGTAGATGACTTTTTTTCCTTTATGGAAAAAGAAACAAACGATGTCAATCATACAAACATTGCAGAATTAGAATTATTTCAATATTTGAGCGATAGTGATACACAAATTGAAAGTATTGTGCAAAGTACAAATATATGAAAACATTATTTTTAAAATACAACACAGATTTCAATTTGGAACGCTGCACCTTGTTGTATGCGAATAGCAGCAGTCAGACAAAAAAATAAAGCGAAAATGTGGCAGTGAAAGTATGAGGTAAATATAACGACGCAAAAAATAAAATATTATATATTTTGTGTTTCAGATTATTAAAATAGAAATATTTTATTTTGAGGATGAAATTGTTAAAATAGAAATATTTTATTTCGAAGTTCAGATTTTCTTCAAATAAAATACTATTTCCTTCAAGCAAAATAAAATCTAAAATAGTAAATGGTATTTTAAATATTTTTTCCGCCAAATAATGCCCACCACTGGTAGCAACAGTTGTTTATGACAACTGGCTCGTCCTCTCTGGACGACCTCGACCCAAGATAGCAGCAGAGATCAATCCGCCTAATTGCGCGCAAAACTCCGAAACGATCGATAAAAACGGGCGAGCGAAGAAAAATGTGATCGAATGGAACTCTCTAATTCGATTATTACTTGCAGACAGTTGGCTCGACGATTGTTGCTGACTCTCGACAAGGTTCCCCGTGAATAGCAAACAGAGAAGGATTCAGGAGTGCGCCGGTTGTTTTATATGCTAGTCACGACTGTCGTAGCCGTGGTTTATTAATATTGATGGTAACAGCACGCGCTCGCACGAAGATCCCACCGCCACAGTAATTGAATATCATTTACGCCAGCGATTTGCATGACAAACAACCCTCCGCGAACTATGCAACGTCGCAGGATCAAAGAACCTTGACGAAGAAGTCGCGGAGACGTGCTCCTGTCGTTTATGGGGATGAAGATCCCCCTTTGAGATTAACGTAAATACGCCATTGCCCCTATCGAGCAAGATTACCGACCAATCGATATCGGCCAATCAGCCACTGAGTGATTAGAATTAATGGTATCTCATGAGAAACTCTAGCAACGTTATCTTCGAGAGAGAGAGAGAGAGAGAGAGGTTTGTTACCTTGGTAACTAGCTGCACTTTCCTTCCTGACGTTTTACACGAAGCATAGCAAATGCCGTATCAATTATAACTTTTAATAGTCGAACGGGGTTGAGAGTTAATTTTCATAGATTCTGTTGCCTCTTACGCGCAGAAATTTCCACTCCATTTAATGCTAATATTCAAGAATTATTCTATATAATTAGACTGTGCAGATCTTTATGAAATTATGGCTTTCGAAAATTTTCAAATAAATGCTTTCACATTACCGACCGGTGATTATTGCAACGGATTTGACCGACAACGACTAGAGACGACCACAGTAATAACCAACAGTGACATTGTTTGACAACAACGTTAGCCGACTGCGTATTGACGAGAAATTTACTTTTTCTCTTAATATGTTTAACAGGTTGAAAATAATCAATTCGCTATAAATGTTTTTGTTATACAGCCTATCAAATGTATTTGTAAAATTTTTATTATATTCATTATTAGTTGAATGGACTTCCTTTTCACTATTTTGAGAATAATATATTGTATCTAATACTTTAAGTACATATCAGTAATATACAAATACATTCCGTTCAGTTTGGTTTCACTGTGTTTCTTGGTAAATCTGTCCTCTCATTCACTATATCAAGAAAAAGTACATAATCGATGAGATAGCACATTCTTATTAACAGCATATGCATATCGTTGTAAATCGTGTTACTGTTGGTTATTACTGTGGTCGTCTCAAATCTATTGTCGGTCAAATTCGTTGCCGGCCAAAGTTATTGTCAGTCAAATCTGGAGTCGGTGAAATGTTGTCGGTGAAAACCGTGAATCCTATTAATAGGCTTTCGGTAGGTAAAGTGTTAAGATATAAGAATTTGGGACTACCACCACGGAAAATTCCTTTGGAAAAATTTCAAATTGCATAAACATCCGCAGTATAATTATGATTATGTAACACTCGTTTTCTCATAAAAATTGCAAGAGTACATTTCACGATCGCTCGATACGACTTTGTGTATGAATTGATATTCATGATTGGTACATTCTTGCTGGATATACGATATACATGTACAGAATAATTAAATTTGTTGTCTACAGTACTGCAACATTTTAATTTAGGTTAAAAGAATCCCCATAATTTTTGTGCACGAATTAAACATCCGCTCGGCGGCATCGCGATTTCTTCTGAAACCATTCCACCGAAACCAGACTCAGCATTTTTAATTAAAACAACTCTCTCGCGCAAAGCCTTCGTTACAAAGCTTCCCGGTGGTTCGTAAGGAAATTCCATACGGTCTTGGACGTATAAGCAAGGCGATTACTAATGTGGGAAGCTCAATTTTCACAGCGTCAGAAAGAGACGGATCAAAGAACTTTGATGCTCTACTCTCCTTTGTTTCCAAAGATTAAACCGCTGAATCGTGAATTCTACTTTCTCGGGAAAACTACCGCAGAGAGTTCTCCAAATATTAAAATCATTTTTCAAGTTGTACCACTGACAGAGGAAACACAGTTTGCCAGCATTCTTAGAGATTCTTTGACAGAAGTAACGAAATCCAGCGAATGAGACGTGTTTGAGAAATCATGTGGAAGCGAAGGCATTGTTAAAAATGTCAAAACGAATTCTTTGTAGACGAATTTGACGAAAGTACAAAACTCTGCCGAATCTAGGTGCACGGTAGTGCAGCAGCCCAGTTCTCGCACTACCTCCTTTTACACGAAACAACTCAGCCGTTTTTTTAGAGGATTATAACTCGGCACTGGAGGCAGATGGAGAGATGTAATTTCGTACACTTGTTAAATGCTATCATGTCTCAATATTGACAAAACATTAATCTTCCAACATTAGTAAGTTCCGAGATATAGGACCTCAAAATCGGTAAATTTGTCACTGACTGACTGACAGATCATCAAAACCTTTCGGGTACTACCCATCGACCTACAATCTTGAAATTTGGTACATAGGTACACCATAGCAAACACTCAAAGGAATAATTATCAAAATTTGAAATTTTACACATTAAAGCAGCGGTTTCCAACCTTTATGCTACTAGGCCTCCCTAAAAAGAATTTTTTTCCGTGCCTCCCTATTTATACCCGAATATTTACTGTTGCGTTACGATATGAAGTAGAGATACCCATTTCACGTGTAATTAATATATCCGTGCAGAAGTCCGGATACTATTTAATAGACGGATACACGTGTACTGAGATATAGGTGTGCCCGTGTATTCAAGTACACGGATACACGGATAGTACATAGAAATATACAAGAGTTAACATGATAGGTTTCGAAAATTAACAAACATCATAATTTCTGTTAATAAACCTTAATCAACTAACTGTCTATTTTGATGAAGAAAAACCGAAGTGTTTACATTTTCCGGCAAAAGACGGTTCCTTTTTGCTGTAACAACATTTCCAGCAGACGAGAAGCACCGTTCAGATATGGCTGACGTTGCTAGTAAAATATTTTTTAGCGATTTCGGATATTCTTGTATACTTGTGTGTCCTTGCCTTCCACCATTCATATGGACCCAAATCAAACCGTAATTGTGGCTCAGAGATGTACATTTCAAATTCGGCATCTAAATGATTAACATCACTTATTTCATCGTAAAGAATGTGCTGGGCACTTTTATTTGTTTAGTTCTCTGTCTCACTTCTCAAACAGGAGAGCCTTCGAGCAAACATTTCACTTTTTCACGAATTACATTTCTAATATTAAAAGTTTCATGTTCAAGATTTTTATACCGTGGATCTAAAAAGGCAGCTATATGGAACAGTGAAATAGTATCACCGTCATTCCATTCCAATTTGTAACGTTTTGTAATTTCGGAAATGAATGTTTCCTTTATTGTAACCAAAATATCATTACCTTCCAAATCTTACCTACCAAAATATCATCAAACCTTACATCGACACACGAGTACCCTTGAACTTCAATACACAGATAATACACGTGTATTGAAAATAACGGATACTCGTGTATTATCCGTGTACCTCGATACACGTGTACCCGTATATCCGTGTATAAAGAAGTACACGGATTAAAATACGGATATACATATATTAGTACACGCGAACACATGAATACGTGTATCCTCAATACACGTCCAAAACCGTGATCTCTAATATGAAGTTTATTTATTTGTAGATATTATGGTATGAACATTAATTTTTATATAAATAGTCTAACAGGTTATTATTCAATAGAGTCCGCGCCTCCCAGGTTGGAAACCGCTGCCTTAAAGGGATTGTACCGAAAAAAAACATTACGGAATAGGTTACATAAGTAATAAGTATACGTTTCATTAGCTTCGAAGTCGCAACAGGTACTGATGAAAACAACAATCGCTCTGACGTAAACAAAAGAAACTGCACCGAGCATCGTCAATAGCGGCGGAGAGCAAACGGATCCGAGCGTCGCCGGCAGAGTGTTAATCTTCGATACATTGAATCAACAAAAATGGATGAAAGCCCAACAAAAACATCCTGTAAACAGGAGCCAAGTTCTTATGGCCGTAAAAAGTTGTGAGATCAAACAAAATACGGCCAAGTTCGTTAGCTTAGAAATACCTCTTGCAATACTGAAAAAAGCATTTGTAAAAATTAGTTTAAACAACGCTATTTAATTTTTAAAGAGTTACGTGGAGGGCTAAATTATTCAAACTTGGCCGCTACAGTAATCGCTCCTTCGTTGTCCTGAATCGTGGGCACGATCGTTGTCCAGTGCCTACCCACTCCACTGCCTGTCAACGAGAGGATTAGGCCGGCTGGTCGCCAGATGTGTCCCAGGCCAGTCCAGACCCGCGCAGAACGGAGAACAAAAGGAGTTTTCTAAAGCCAGACAGTTGACTGCTTTTGACTGCGAATGCTTTCCATTGTCATTTAACTAGCCGTTTCACTAAAGACGCAGTTATAAATCAAAAATAGTGTCCGGGCACAGTGGTTGTCCGCTCAAATCCGGCCAAGTTTGAATAATTTCGCCGTCCATGTAACTCTTTAAAAATTAAATAGTGTTCTTTTAAACTAATTTTTACAAACGCTTTTTTCAGTATTGCAAGAGGTATTTCTAAGCTAACGGACTTGCCCGTATTTTGTTTGATCTCACAAATTTTTTACGGTCATAGGACCTTGGCTCCTGTTTACAGGATGTTTTTGTTGGGATATAATATTCTAGCATTTTTTGAAAATTTTCAGGAGCCACAAATGCATAAAGATCCGCAGTTTACTTACGAGAATTACATTCGAGAAAGTTAGTCGACCTCGTTGCATTATCATGAGCAGTTTATTCCGCTTTGTCGGCGGACAGCGCGATCGAAAGCGCAGTTTACACGCGAACAATGCCACAACGTGATACGAACGTCGTGATATCAGACGCCGATTAAAAAATATCAAGTCCTCGGACATCGTTCGCGGGAGATCATTACCGAGCTTCGAAAAAAGCTTTCACAAAAGGCGATAAACCGGAGCGAGCGACGAGGAGTCGAGGGAAAAAAGTGAAAAATCACTCGAGGCCAGGTACGCGACACGTCGATAGACCGGTGTTACATAATCGATCCTCGCTCGGTGATGGATTATTGCAAAAACGAATGCTCCGATTTTTTTTTCCGCTTCGCGGAAAATTCGAGCGTTCTCCTACGGTTCATTGATCGGAAAATTAATCTCGAGATTGCCGCTCTCGGATGAAGGAATCCTTAGTCGCCTTAACGATCTCTTAGCGGTTCCATCTCACGGCGCTTCATTTGTTTAAAACTGTGAATGCCAGCAAGTTGGAGGAGAATAAAACCCGCAGCTGAGGAAGAAAAATTCGTGCTTTTGACGGTTGGCGTGTCGTCGCCGCGGCTTATTAATCCTCTGGTGAACAAAACTCTTTTGAGCAGACTTCTCGTGTGTGGACGTTTAAATAATGAAGCTGGAAGACTTTTGTTTTTGCTGTATCTTAGTTCGTTCTACTGAAAAAGTACTCGCCGCGTTATTTTCCCTAATTATCATCCTTAATTATAATATGAAAGAGAAGGTCGATTTTTCTGCAGTGTCAAGAAACAAAAATTTATGACGTAATTTACACGGGGACGAGCCTTATTTGTGACTTTATAACTATACCATTTACATTGCATTAAAAACATTTGTTATGTTATAAAAAATAAAACAGATGGTAATTATTTACTTTAAGGGCTTCCTCACCGATTTTGATGATCTTCACATACGTTGTCAAGGCCATCATTCTGAACAACTTTTTCCTATACATGTTACCGTCGCTCGATTTTAGTTTTCAAGATATTTGCAAAAAACTATTACTAATACTGTATTGAATTTTGTGCATTCTTGGACGGTCCCTGGCAACGTGTGATATATATGTATATATAAATATAATATAAAATATATAATAATAATATGTAATAAAATATAATATATAATATTATAAATAAAAATTTCAACATCTCGAAAAGTGATCGGAGTAGGTCTGGGTTAGATTTGAAATTGAAATCAAAATAATATTATATAATATATTTTTTTATACATATATAATATATAATATATACAATATACACATAATACATAATATACAGTATATAATATATAATATACAGTATGTAATATATAATGTACAGTATATAATATTTTATATACAATATAAAATATACAATATACAATATACAATATACAATATACAATGTATAATATATAATGTACAATTTATAATGTATAATGTACAATGTATAATATATAATGTATAATATATGATATGTAATATATAATATATATTATGAGTGTTCCGTCGCGTAGGAACCATAATCACGGTTTGCGTTCGAATAATATTTATGGTGCATTCGTGACTAAAAATCCTCTTCGAGGATTTTGTAAACTATTAGCATTTGGCCGACCAGTCAAGGCATCTGCGTAGTGTTTCGTTTTTTATATACTTTCGACAATGAAAGTATCATAAATCTCTTCCCTTCGAGTGACCGCCCGCAGTCGTAAAGTACGGTGTCGAATTACCGGGACTCGTCGTCGCCCGAGTTTTAGATATCGCCCCACTCCTCCTTCCCAGGGCCTCAGTCGGAGCTACAGGAAGGAGGTCCAAATCGTCAAAAGTATCCTGATTGGAAAATGCAACCTTCTGCAAGGACCAATCAGTGCATTTTTGTTCCTAACCGAAAACCCAGCGGACATCGCGTTAAGACTGCGTTCGTCAGTTGAGTTTTACTCTCGAACGCCGCGCCGTTACACGCTTTAGTCGTCGGGTCAATCGTTCATAATCTTTGCAAACGTGCATTACGATATTTCGTTGTCCAGCGATCGGGACACCCGACAAACGGGATCGCAGCAGTCGAGATCCTTCGCGTACAGAATCGCAACATTTATCAGATCCGCGAGCGTCGCATTTCAGTATATCGATCAAACCATGTATACGGATTATTGTTTATTCAAATCTGCGCGCGTATAAGGCAGGACCTGCTAGCTAGATCAGCCTTACTGATGAGTCCACTAGCAGGTCCGGGACGAAACGCTTCTTTTGACATGTTTTATATTCATGCGAACCTCGAAATTATCCTTTGCGTCTTTGTACACTTCGATCATTTGAACTACTTGTCCAAAATTAGTTTGGCGGGCAACGGATCCGAAAACACATTCGCGAACCGACAGCGTCGCGACGAAACAATGAGCGTGAGACCCTGTTTTCTCTCATCTCCACAGCGTGTGTAGAAGCAAAATGTAAACAAATGCCGCGCCGAGACCAGTGCTTCGATTGAGCCCAACTTTTCTCGCACATGCGCGGCGATTTCAGCCTCAGTAAGTTTAGAAAATTTATATCATTTGATTCTGAAACATGAATGTATAACAAGTGTATTTGTGTATATTTTGCAACTCGTAGGACACATCCTGGAGTCTTTTTGTCTGGTAAGATTATATACACCCTGGATGTTTCGGGCTGATAACAAAGTCTCTCAAGAAAATCAAAGAGCGTCAGCAGGTAATGAAAGAACGTCTTAAAATAATTCAAGTCGAAATTGGAATTTGAGATTCTAAATTGTGGACTTTAAATTTCAGACTGTCTCGCCTTCTTCTACGATTACTGCTTAATGAAAGTATTATCAATAGCTTGGCGGAAAAATGCCATTACCGCGGGAGCAAGGTAAATTCCATCATTCCCCGGCACCTCGATCCAACAGGAAGCATCTGAAATATTTACTAGCAATACCTCCATAGCCTTTCGTGTGCCTTGCTCCGGTAAATGCCTTTGAGCTGTTTCGCTTTTCCCACCCCCATCAATGGCACTGAACTTTTCAAGCTCCAATTTTTCATCTGTTCCGATCGGCTGGAACTCTTTTGTTCCGTGTTGATCGGTATGTAGGTCAAGGATTACTCTGACTCTTTTCTGTGAAGTAACTCGGCCATTTTCAATACTGCATCGCCAATACAGTAATGTCTCGATGTATGTGAAAGAGATGCGCACGATATCTGCGAAAAATGTGTTCCCGTTATCGCCGGACGTTGCCTTTCAGTAAAACTTCGTTGTTTCTAATTATTATTTTGAATGGATCCTTTTCACACAGCATACTTGGGACACTTTCCTGATTAAAATGAGTCCAATCGTGAGACAGTTCGGTTCTATGAAAAATAATTAAGAATAATACCTTTGCATGCGAACCGTAGAACATCTCTAAGAACAGAAATAATATGAAGGTGCAGTTTGGAATACACAATATGGACCCGAGGAACTAGGTTATATCAATATAGAGAATTTTCTGCACGATGTTCCTTTTTCCGCCGGAAATTCGCACCACTCGCCAGCATCCCGTTAACGTCAAACAGAAATTGAAAGTTCCGTCGTTCAACTTCCCAAGTTTTTTGCCAGTCCGGCAACTTTCCCGCGAAAAACTTCCGGTAATCATTGAGCACTCTTCGAGGCGGCGAGGTGCGATTTAAGCTAGCGATGACGACCACGTAAAAGCACCGGAAGTGCCAAATTCGATACCTTACATTTATAAATTCGCGCGAAAGAGGAAACTCGGCGCATTCCTATAAAAAGAGTATATGTAGCCGGATAAGCATGAGCCAGCGGCCCCCGCTCCGATTTTCCTGTGATTCCTGTCTTAAAAAATTAATTAATTATTTTCAACTATAAATAATTAGCAAAAAAATCTGAAATATAGAATGTATCTATATCTTTTGTTTGCCGTTTATCCCGTGTCGATATCTTTTCTCGTTTTCGAGCAAATTGCATTTAAGTGCGGAGGAATTTACCCCAATTCTCACCCCTATCGGTGGGGGTAGACATTTGAAATTTTGCACAATCTTTTTTTCGACATAAAACGATGTTTTAAGACAGGATATCAGGAAAATCGGAGCGGGGGCCGCTGGCCCATGCTTATCCGGCTATACCCTTTAACGATTCTTGCGTTCGCATCGTAGCCACGGTGTGCAAGCCGCTTCAAGAACCTTTATATTATCATCAAGAATCGGTTAAGTATATCAGAGTTTATGGCAACGCATCCTTCTTCGTTGGAAGCTCGCTGCGATTCTTTTTTATCGCGATCCTCCCGAGGTGATTATCGTTTAAATGACAAATTGCGCGTTTTACTAAAAACCGCGGAGGGTAATCTACCGCGCTGTAACGAGTATGACGCAATTCTGTTGACATCGAACATCGCAAATCCTACCACGTACGATCGGAAATCCGAGATCGTGTCGCAACGAGACAATCTTCAAAGTCGAACGTCACCGTCTGCGTAAAACCACGACTTTGCTGCGAATATAAACAATCCTGTGACAGCACCGTTTCGCAAATTGGTCGGGGACGTCGTGGAAACGGAAGGCAGATTCCAAACCGCGTCGTTTTCCGCGACAGGATCAATTTTCCTCGACAAACACCTTTCCTCGCGAACGAGAAACAACGAGGCCTTTGACGGGAGTTCGTTTTCGCGAGACAATTTCAACCTCGGCTATAACTTTCGACGTGTCTGGAAAATGCATCTTTTTAAAAGCTGTTATAACCCCTTTACCAGATCTTCCGAAAGATTTGAAACATTCGAGAATGTTGTAATGTTGCTTTCAATAACGAATATTAATGTTTTTCAGCGCACTGGTTCGATCTGATGCCACTACTTAAGCAATTTTGCAAATTACCACAAAATTTTCAACGTTCCGGTCAATTATTTAGACCATTTTCAAGAAAAATTTTCATGTAATTGCGTCTGTAAAAATTATTAAATTAATATAAAGAGTGTAATTGATGTTGCATTCAAAAAACCAAAAACATACTTGCTACGTGACCAAATTATTTTAAACTCTTTAAAACTTTCGAACACATTGTTACGAATCAATGGTCTAATTTTGGTTTAAGATTGTATGTTTTGCGAATCAGTAGCTCAATTTAATTACTACTAGAGTGTCCTCTCTTCGTGCGAAATAACAGTGTGAAATGTAAGAAGCAAATTATGTATGCGTATACGTCGAACAAATATTGTAATAAATTAACAGCGTGAATAAAGTTCAGTTTATAGTGTAACAGTGGTGCGATGCGGAGACATTGTAAATTGGTATGGTGATAAATCTGTATATGTACAGAGTGTTGTTATGTGTGAAGGTGTGATACGTTTGATAGTGCCAAATCAAACGTCATAAAAAATCCCTCGCCGGTACACAGTGGACCGGATTCGGCTAAGGTGTGACATTTACCTCTAAAACGAACTTTCTCGTATCGATATCTAATATATGAACATTGCTTCCCAAATGTCCATAGACCTCGGAAATGAAGAAAATAGTACAATTTAATAAATATTATAGTTGTAATAAGCATTGAAAGTTGGACGTTTTAAGAGGAGTATTTTTAACGAGAAAAATTGCTTCACTTTGCTACTTAATATTTTCTCCAGCTTTTTTTTTTTAATTGAAGAGCAGATTTTTGCAATAAGAAATCGTATCTTACATTATTAACTAGTCGGCATAATATATTAAAAGTCAATGCTGAACTAAAAGTAGAAAATTTTAAAAATTCTTTATATTCGATAAGGGAGATCTTTCAGGTCCCAGGAAGTCCCAGATTCTAACAAATTGGAATATTTTTAGTATACCTTCCTCTAAATAATCGTGAAAGAATTAGTGACCGACTCGAACCTATTCGCAAATTATTACTGTTTAAAGCTACCAACGTTGGAATAGCGAGCGGAGCGTCTGTCGCGTAGCGAACCCTCTTTCGCCTCGTGAAGAATTTGTCCTCGTACTTTTTTTTTGACAAGATTGTAGTCCATCGGCAAAAATCGTATTCTTTGCAAGGAACCGTATGCCTTCCCGAAGGGAATAGCGGTACAGAGGGTCTGCCGTCGTGCCTGGGTGTATGATTAGTTTGTGACTAGGAGACCTTTTTCAAGATTAATACTACCTCGTTGCTTGGTGGCCATCTGGGACATTAATGTAGAAAGTTCATATTTCATAATTTCATCGGTACATGAAATAGATGTAGAAAAATTTGGACAGTATACGCAAGAAACGGCAAAATATTACGTGCAAAAGTAGTTGCATTGCAGTTCAGCATGCGTTATTAATACCAATAGAACAACTTTCAAACAAATTGGAACGAGAAACACGCGTAAATCTTCCAGAATAGAAACAAGCACAGATATATTATATCGCCTCTTTTTGGCATCAGATCCATACATGAGCACTATTAGAATGAAATCGTGTACTAAAAAAATTAAGGAATTAGATCCAGAAGCACAAGAATTAATAATTAAATAACAGGAAATATAATTACATTGATAATACAAATAATAATTGTAACACTAATGGCAATAATAATAGTAATAACATTGATGTATTTTTTCTTAACTAATTATTAATGTGACATTACTACATTGTCCGGTCCAAGTTTCGCATCCATACCTTTTACGAATCAAAAGTTACGAGGCAATGTCACACTTAACCCCAATCCGGCCCACTGTGCGACATCGCGTTTGTATGGGGACCGCCATATGGTCGGAAACCCCTGAAAAGGCCACGGGTAAGGCTGTTATTGACAACCAGACTGACCAGATTGCATGCAAACGGATGCACGGTAGTCCCCTACTTACCCCTTCCACTATCCTATTCCAGCAATGCGCACACTCCAACGTCCCCCACTAAGACCGTAGACTGGTCGCGCAGTCGCGCAACTGCTCTGGTCATCAGAGAGGGGGTACACATTTTTGCGTGACTCCCCTCATCTGGGCACACTGTTGACAACAACAGCCTAGGCCCGGTAGACCGGGAGGGGGTTGTGATCACCCCCTCCGAAACCAGGTCCACGAGCAGGGCTTCGGAGTCGGAGTCGTGGATTCGGAGTCGGAGTTTGGGAATAATTGTTGATGACTGGAGGCGGAGCCGGAGTAAGAAAAAGCTAGATATCGACTCCCGGAGTCGGAGCCAGAGTCGGAAAAAAATACATCGACTCCGGCTCTTTTGTTTATAAATCATTAATAGATTTATGTATACATAAATAAATTGCTAATACTCGATCTACAGTATAGACGTATTGTATATGTATATACCTCGGCACTATGTAGAGGAGAAACAGTTAAAGTTATGGTAGTATGTAGTATTTTCTAGCTATTTCGTGAAAGTGAGAAAGTAACAGTTGTGTTGTGTTGTATCAGAGTGTTGTATCTTTTCCATATTCTTAGACTTTAAAACAAAATATTTCAACTATTTATTCAGTTATACAACTCTTAATTATTTTGAGTACATATTTTTTCAATTTGGAGAGTCTGAGTCGGAGTCGAAATCGGCGTCGGAGTTGGAGTCGGATTCGGAGTCGGAGGTAAAACAAAAGGAGGAGTTGGAGTTAAGAATTTTGTCTAACGACTCCGAAGCCCTGTCCACGAGCACGGTAAGATCGTAAGATTGAAAATTGCCCCACTACTAACAGAGGAAGCAGTGGGACAGAGTATAAATATTGCGAGTTGACTGTGCGAAAGGGTATAAGAGACATAATTGTATTCGAGAGCGGACTCCTTTTGGAAAAACATCTGTATTTCCCCCTTTGTACTTTCGACTTGAATTTCAAACATTGATTTTGAAACAATAAAGAAAACAGTCTGTTGTTAACACACATGTTGATTCCATGCCTGTGATATACTGACTGAGAAGAAACGTTCGAATTTGAAAAGGCACTGAATCAGAAAACATCGATCGACCCATTGGCCAATTAATATTTGGCGGTAAATATGAACGCGTTTCCACTGTTTGTATACCATACGAAGTTGTGGTAATTTATTAATTGACATTCAATCTACTTTTATGTAATTTAAACCTTTAACAGATTTTATTTGTTAGAAAAGTTCATCATAAAGCATTACTGGTTCAGTAATGTTGCATAATAGTCATGTATCTTGGAGGTTTCATACCTAAGCTTTACGCTCCGATGTTTAATCTTGTGAATTGTTTCGAATAAAATCCTTTGGTGTAAATTGGCTTCTTTTTCTACTATTTTTACATTTTCAAAATCAGAAGCATGGTCGAACTCTGTTGAATGTCTCGTCAGTGCAGTGTGTCGTGCTGGAGTTAAAAATATGTTATGTCTATGTTCTCTAATCCGAGTTTCCAAAAGTCAGAAGTTTGTCCTATGTATAGTTGGTTGCAATCCTTGCATGGTATGGAATAAACTAAATTGCAGTTGTTTACCAATGGTACTTTATCTTTGATCGCGGGGAAAAATTCCCTTAAATAATGTGGTATTTTTTTAAGATTGTGTGAATTCCTACCTTTCTGAATATTCTCTTAATATCGTTAGAAATATTTTGAACGTAAGGAATAACAACGGTATTTTTCCTATTTATTGGTCCTGTCCTCAAAAATCTTTTTTCTTTTTCTTTTCCAATAAACCAAGGGTGGTAGTTCTTAAAAACACGTTCCTTAATAATCTTGGATGTAAGCAAGACAGGATAACCATTACGTTTCAAGACATCTCTAATTAATAACAAATTGTCAGATCTAAATTCAGGATCAGATAGTAGGATTGCGCGATCAATAAGACCTTTGATTAAACCCACTTTGTGTTGTATAGGGTGGAAAGAGTAGAAATTAACGTATCTCCCTGACCAACTAGATTTGTGGAATCAATTGGTTTTAAATTTGTTTCCTGCTTTAATTACACTAATGTCAAGAAAATTCAACTTTGAGTTAAATTTAACTTCATGAGTAAATTGAAGTCTTTCATGAAAGCTATTAAAGCTGTCCAATACAATTTGCAACTGTTCAGGTATTATACAAGTGATAATATCATCAACGTACCTTTTGTAGAAAATTAACTCAGAAGGTAATTTAGAAATCCAAACTTTCTCTAACCATTCCTAAATCGTTAAGGAATGAAATCAATTTTTATGTTATTCCTGCTTCCCACAATCAACGCAAAACATGTCTATTTTGCATAAAAATCCGTAGTCTATCGATTAGGTGCCAATAGTTTGAATAATGGTACAGTAATTATTACTGTGCCAAGGGTTTCATTCATCTCTTAAAAATGACTGACACGGGAAAACAGCAAGAGAGAAAGTCATATAAGATGAGAAGATGAGAAACGTCCTTAACATTTTTAAAGTACATTTCGAAGTTCCATTTAAGCGCTGAGAGTCTCTTCGCATAAACGCATAAAAATTGCAGTGTATTGGCGACTATAGGAGGACCTACTTTCCAATTTATATGTTCAATTTTTCCCAGCGTGCGTTCCATTGTTTAACAAATTTTCCCATTTCCCGAGCCATGAAGTCGACGCGTAACGGCGGCGGCGTCCTGCTCGGTGCGCGTGTAAAATTTTATGAGCCAACGAAGTGGCAGATTTCCTTTTGAAAAACAAGAGACGCGGACTTCAGGGCCGCATCCAACTTTCTCGACAATTTCACAGTACGCTTCTTCCGGTGTATGAGTCGGGCAATCGGTTATTGGAGTAGAGTTCAAGGATAAGCTCTCGCGTCAAATCTCTCGCGGAAACGCGTGCGAGCTGAGAGACGAAGAGGAATTGAACGAAGACGAAGGTTTACGAGTAGGTAGACACGTACAAGTTCGGAACTACATACCTGGAACCCAAGAAAGTTTTCTTTCACGAGTATTCGCAGCGGAAATGTTGCTACTCTTGTTCCCGGCAGCAAGCGGAAGGATGCGAATCTATGAACGTATAGGATTCGACGATTTTTTCAAAGTTTCTCTATCAAGAGTTTCGAATGTGGATTATACTGACACCCGGACTCCGTGCGAAGAGGTAGTCAGGCGAGTCTAATTACTGTGAGGCGAACGACGTACTGTCAGGCTCGTAGTTTGTGCGTTCGTCTAGTCTGTTAAACTTCTTTAATTAATTTTCTTTCTTAAAAATTGGTGTCTAAAACAGTCAAACTTTGGGATTTTGCAATTTCAATGCTTCATTCCTGCAGAAGGATGTGACATTGATAAATTTTAAAAAATGGCACCTTTTCTATGGAAATCGTTGTTTCATTAGACGTTCTTTCACTAATTTCCTTTCTTGAAAATTGGTGTCTATAGGTCAAGTTTTCGGATTTTGCAAATTTCAATGCTTCATTCAAACGACATCTTTCTCATGGAAATCATTGTTTCGTTAGACCTTCTTTAACTAGTTTTCTTTCTTGAAAAATGGCGTCTACGAGTAAAACTTTTGGATTTTGCAACTTCAATGCTTCATTCGTGTAGAGGAGGATGTAAAATTAATAAATTTTAAGAAACGACGCCTTTTCCATGGAAATGATTGTCCCTATGGGCGAGCAGTTTGACCATTTTCAACGTGTTCTAGTCAGGTCCCGTGGAAATCACCGACTCCAGATTTGACCGACAATAACTTTGGCCGACGCCGCCTTTAACCGAAAACGATGTTGACCGACAACGAATTTGATCCACAACGACTTGAGACGACCACAGTACATATTATCATACTGTCGGAGTCCGAGGGAGTCAATGTGATTGCGGTGTTCCGTTCATTCAGTTCCGTTTCAGACAATTTCGGACTCCATCAAGAGACGTCGTCTCTCGGAGTCATACCCTCATTCTATCTCGCGTATTTCCATATCTTGCGTTTCTATATTTTATTATTTCATACCAGTATTACTATATCTTGCGTACCATTTAAAAAGAAAGACTAAAAAATGCAGAAAATAAAAAATATATAAAAAAGAACTTTTTAAAAACCACACTTATATTAAAATGCACTAAAAAGGACAAAATAATTTTTTTAAACATTAGTGACTATAAATAAAAGCGTGGAGCGCTAAACTATATTGACGTAATCTTCGTGAGCGCATCACGCTTTTATATATAGTCACTAATGCTTAAAAAAATTATTTTCTCCTTTTTAGAGTGCATTTTAATAGAAGCGTGGTTTTTAAAAAGTTCTTTTTTGTATGGACGTGACGTGGACGTGTAAAAGGTCGTATCATCAATGAGTGTAACAAAATAACATCAGATGCACTGCGCAATGTTAATGAGTCATTAACTTCTCGATTCAGAAAGAATCAGACAGAATTTTTTACACAAATAGATTAATACTTTTTTGCAAAGAATATGAAGGAGCATCAGCTGATGCAACAAAAAATATATGATTCCATTTAAAAAAAACATTAATCACCTTCATACACATTGGTACATTGGTTTTATTTACAAAAATCGACTTCTAGCAAAATCCTGAAGTCGTAGACAAATTTTGCGACCAGATTTGAAATCAGCGTGAAAAAATCTACGGGAAATGATGTATAACATGTTAAGAAAAAAATGTTTCCACGCGTGGTATTGGAAAAACCACAATTTTCTTGAAATTGTGCAAGTTTGACGAATTTTCTCAAGAATAAGAAACGTTCGTACCATAATCTCCCCATATTTACCATATTCTGCAAAAAGTTTCAGCTTTAATTTTTAAAAAATTGCTCAACCTCATTTCTATCGAAAGTTCTTTGATTTTTAAAAAGATTTCGTCGAAATTGCCCATTGTTTGGCGTAGGCGGTCGGTGCTGGTCAGGCAGCGAAGCGGTGCGGTCTAGTGTGCGCACCCCCATTGAAAAGCATAGAAAGCTCCCGACTGTGTTGCCGCAGAAAGACAAATATAGACATTATACGGCATATGTTATTATTATCCGATCCACTTATAAGCTCTCTAAGAATAAATGATGGCAAGCACAAGGAAGTTCTTTCTGAAGAAGCGAAAACGCTGCTGTTGGATCAATAAATGAATGGTAAGTCTCATAAGTGCCGAATGCAACTCTATTCAATTGGTAAATCTTAGGGCCAGATTTACAGTTTAAAATTTTGCGGTTTGGGGTTAAGATGTGTCGGCAACTCAGCTGGGACATGCAAATTTATGGTATGTGCGGATGAGGTATCGGAGTTATCGGGTTTTGTAGATAAGGATTCTTGATAACGATTTTCGCGCAGCACGTCATCGAAGTGTAGTCCTTCACGAACATTTAAAAAAAATTCCAATTGAATCGATGAAAAACTGAGTTGTCGGCAGATTTTTATCAGAAAAGATCGCTTTCTCGCCCACTGTGCGACGGGGCGTTCTAGTGTGCGACGACCTTTAAAAATATGTTACGAGGCGTGGGGATTTCGTTGTAGCGTGAGATTGAACGATTTCATAATGTGCCGGAAATTATAAGTGCACGTTGACAGATCAGTAGTATTGCAGGGATCATAAATTTTGGATGATTTGTATGTATACATAGCACACAGCACAGCGGAGTGGCTCTCCAGACCCAATTGCTCTGTTGGTAGCCGAACAGCCGGCTCTACACGTCCTATCCATTTACCATAGAATCGTTCATCTTGGTAATGTCTAGTTTCACAAGCACTGTCGCACACGAGCTCTACGCGGTACATTTAATATCGTTGACTAATTTAAACGTGCCGATCTCCCCGCGAAATGTACCCTGTTTCAAATGTGTAACGTTGATTGCTACAACGATTGTTTAGAGCACGATCGTTATGCAATTCCAGAGTTACTATTAACTTCGGCTCATTCATAAATGTATTTTTCTTCGAATGATATGACCTTTCTCAAATGACGGTATAATACGCTCCGAACAAGCTTTATTTGATAAAATGTGCTTGAGCAAATTCCGTGTACCGACCAATCGTGAAATCGGTCACGTCGTGTGCAACAATCTAATAAAAATCAATGAGACGGTTTTTATTGTTCTATTATTGGGTTAGTGGGAAGGAAACGTCGATTTTCTGTCACATGCGATCCGTGGTTCTCATGTATTCTACTTCGAGAACGTTTCAAATTTCCGGAAGTAACTCTTGTACAATTTCTTCAATGTTCTCCTTCGACGAAAATGTCCATGAAGCTTCATGCATTTTTCATAAATTCGTGTATTTAAAAAAAAATTGACTAGCCAAGTCATAAAATTTGCAATTCTCGACATTTTCCCTCCCGTCGGATGTTAATAAATTGTATGGGCGTGGCAGCGTGTTTTTCGAATTTTTCACAATTTCCACGTGTTTCTAGAACACTGCTGAAATGTTTTTTCTCTTTTATATTGCATAGAGACTGTATTTATATTTTTATCGTGGACGACACGTGCAAAAATTGACTTTCATCGCGCTCCACCGCTTTCTCCCTTCGCTGCTCGTTTCGTCACCCCTAATCGAGTCCAGATATGTCCGTAAACGGTGTTTCGCCAAGGTTATAAAACGTTTTATTTCCGCGGCAATGAAGCACGCGAAAGAAATCGATGGCGCGTATACATATATACGTTCGCTGGATTTTCAGCAGTCGTTGCCGTTTCCATAAATGACTATGGGGGGCGCAGTTATTCGTTGCGGCCGATCTTGATCATCCCCCTTGCGATACGTAAACGCGAGCGGTGTTACCGTTGCCGCTCGTTCGATATTAATAAAACGTTATTGACGACCAATTTCGTTTATTCGTTGTTGCCAGTATACCGGATTACAACGGGCAGTTTCATCGGTGATAATGGCGACTTTATTATCGCCCGAGGTGAGCGTCGTCGTTCTGGCAAATCCGGCACGTGTGGATTACCAAAAATCTATGGAATCGATGTTAACTAACCACGACAGAATGGAACCCCGATTTTATGCAATGGCGAAGGTGAGTGGGTGTGACTTAAAACAGTAAAACCATTAGAAGAATTTGGAAATACTGTTACATTATTTTCAGTCTATTCAGCCTATTCATGTAAAGAAGTAGGAAATAAATTCCCATTTCACTCCAGTTTGTTGTAATTCACGTGGAACATTTTTATTTGCGTAAAGATCCACTGTCTAGTTATAATCAAGCGTAGACCACGCGGTCCCTAAAATAAACTGTAAATAAATAAATGAATAATAAAGGTAACGCGATGAAAGAAATTCACGATGTATTATGTCACGTCCGGTGGTTCGGCCACTAATAATAATTGATACCATCAATTATGTATAACATGCATTTTCTGAATTTCTTTTTTATACTTGCTCTAATAATGTTGTACGGGAAATATCAAATACTATGGTTGATAATTAATGTTAAACTGTCGAATATTGTACCACATTGCGTGCGATAGAACTAAGGAAAACTCGTAAGATATACATACAGGGTGTCCAACATAACACTCTTCACAATTTTTCAAGTACTTGCGGTAATCTAACATAAAATATTTTAAACAAAAGTGGATCAGTCTTCGATTGACTATACATTGCAATAAAAGAAATATCGAAATTTTTCTTTTTTTTAGTATTGACAAGGCCACCTTCATGTTTTTAAATGGCACTTTGTATTTTTGACTTAACAGTATTAGAGCCCGTATCAAGACGAATTCAACGACCTAGTATACCATGACCTTCGGATGACCATGAAGTACCATTTTTCAAAAAATGAAGGTGGCCTTGGCAATAATTAAAAGGAAACTTTTCGAACTTTTTTTATTGCAATGTATAGCCAATCGAAGACTGATCAACTTCTGTTTAAAATATTTTTTGTCAGATTGTCGCAAGCACTTGAAAAATCGTGAGAAGTGTACTGTACTTCGCAGTTGACTACATGGAATTGCTATCCCATGTGATTTATTTAAACTTTACTTACAACTGAACTTGAATTTAAACCTTCATTGAACGAATTAAGAATACAGAGAAATCTATTTTATTAAACAAATGAAATAATTCAAAATATTATGCCAACGAATAATTAAAAGAAACATCCGTTGGAGCCTATTCATCACTGAAGAATGTGAAGATAGTCCAGAGGAGACTAGGAAAGACACTACGTAAAAGAAATGGACAAAGGAATCGACGAGCAATGGATTGTTGTTCCCCGATCTAGGAGGATGTGCAGAGTAATATGATCTGGCCAAGAGGATGATAACCACAAATCGAAAACCAACATCCGGTTAAAATGCAGATGATTAAGAAGAAAAGCGATTACTGAAGATTGGTGAAGATGCACTCACCTATGAAGATTAAGCTTCTAAGCTTTCAATTAAACTAAGTTTTCAAAAAGTTTTAAAAAACAAGAAAGCGAGCTAATAAAAACTTGGTAATAATAACCTTTGTTCTAACAAAGGATTGATCAATCTATGTAGAATGTGGATGGCTCCTCATCAGGAGCTCAGTTGACAGTCAATAAAAATTAAAGGTTACACTAGGATTCAAGTCCGTCGATATTCCATATTGGCAGTTCAGTAAAAATCAGTTTAAAGTCAGGAAAGCGTGTTAACCCGCTGGAGCAATTGTGTGTGTGTTCAATAAAGTGAAGTAAAAAGCGTGTGTACACCCGCTGGAGAATCACCAACTCCAACAACCGCCGGAACAACCATCGTCAACAATTCCAACGGAACAACCACGTCATTGTTACAGATAGAGAACAGATTCCGTTCGACTTTCTCACAGGAATCTCTTCAAGATCGTCTCGGGCAGGAAGCGTCCTAGATAACCTTCCATATCATAGTTGAACCTTCTAACGAAGACAAAAACTAGAGTTATTAATCTGGCCCTAAGTGCGATTAGATTATGAACAGAGCATTCCATTCATTGTAGGGGTATATAAACCCTTAGATTCTTACTCTCGGGGGCTAGTACTTTCGTAGACACGAATCGCGTTACGCCGTGCTGCATCTCGTAGAGTGAACTTGTTAGTGAGATCGGGCTAAAGTTCCCCTTCGTATCAAAGTCAACCATATAGATTCCACGGTTTAAAAATACATTAGGCATTCGTAAAGTTGCTCCGAGACTTGTTGCTACTCGCGGTCCTGGCTCGTAACATCATCATTATTCTAACGCGTGCTGAAGCGACTGTGTTGACCTTCAAAAGCGAAGTCTATCTTGTGGTAAATACTAACAATTCACAATAAGATCCGAATAACTCAATATATCCGAAATTTGTCGCGTAGAATATATTTTGTTTATTTTTACTTAAATCAAACCTTCAAATCATTTTTAAATGATTTGCTGCGGTGAACGCAGGTAGGTTCGAAACTTCATTGCATCTCAATTCGAATCTTCAATAATTTAATTAATATAGTTTATATATCATATAATAAATAATAATATAATAAAATAGAGTTTAATAACTATATACATCTTGAAAACGCCCACCTTAGGACGTAAGAATTGACAGGAGCAATGTTATTTTGTGAGCCTCGTTAACAATGCATCCGGAACGCAAGCTGCAGATGCTAATGTTAGATTACGGGTCGTTTGAAATAGAGGAAATGCCGCGAAAATGGTTGGCCCAGCGCAATAAAGGGAAAACACATACACCGGTATTTCCCAGAGGCGAGATGCTGCTGGCAATTCATATAGGATTCCCGGCGTGGCAACTGGCATTACTCATTCGCGCGAATAATAATTAAATAACAATTGCCCCGTTCCGATACATCTGTATTCTTAAGTTGATCATCCGCTCGAATATTCAACAGGTCTCTCTCTACACTCCTCGGTACGCGAGTTCAAAGTGACACGAATAAAAATCGAATTTACCATTTTTCGAAAATAAAAATATTCAATTCATGAAGAACCTGGTTTATCCACCTGAAGTTCAAGCTGCCGAGGATATTAACCCTCATCCGTCCCTCGTGTCAATTTGACACAGTTTTCATGAAATAAGTTACACTGTTCTGTTATTTGTAGGTAAATTTATCCGAAATTTCGTGACATTAATTTTTTTAATGCGAAACATATAACTGCAAAAACCTAAGATGTAAATATTAACTCATCAATTTCAATGAAAAGAATTTTTTAAAAAACCACGCTTATATTAAAATGCACTAAAAAGGAGAAAATAATTTTTTTAGGCATTAGTGACTAGTGACTATAAATAAAAGCGTGGAGCGCTAAACTGTATTGACGTAATCTTCGTCGGCGCTCCACGCTTTTATTTATAGTCACTAATGCCTAAAAAAATTATTTTCTACTTTTTAGTGCATTTTAATATAAGCGTGGTTGAAAAAAATTTTTTTTTATTTTCTACTTTTTTTTTTAAGTCTTCTTTATTGAATGTGGAAATATAAAACAGATGTAGTAGTAGGCATTGAAAGATGTAAAGATACAAATCTTTGAATTTTTCTCCTTACGATTGATCTAAATCGCAGTTTCTTATAATTTAATTTTTAATTTTAATTTTTAATTGTTTTCGAGTATCCATATTTCCATGAACGTTAAACTAATACATACAATTAATGCACATGAATTTTTTCAAATTTGGATATGTTGCAGTCTTTAGTAAAATATGAACGTTTCTCAAAGAATTCCTTGAAATCTTGAAAATTGTTGGTTTTACGGACGTGCAATCTGAGGTGTCACAAGTTTTTCATTAAATTATAACGGCCAAACAAACAAAACGATGAAAATTATGAAAAACCATAAGAGTATTTAATAAAAATTATTTCAGTTGAGAAAATATTTGTTTTCATAGTTCATTTTGTAATTGTTTTAAACAGGTGCATTGCTATCAAAACACCAAAAAATTGGAAAAATAAAAATAATGATAATACAGCCTCAAGTGTCCTCTTTACAGACCCGTTTTTAAAAACACGGATACTTCAAAATTGGCGACATGAAGATTATTTTAAGTGAACGATGCATATATCGCAGACGGGCCTACCCACACATTTGAAATGTCTGACCGAAGCCTCTGACGTCACCAGATCTGTCTGATGTAGGACCCACTGTGCGCGTACCCTAACCTGCAACGCTCAACCGCGTCGAGTTGACGCGTTTTACCGTACACTAGAACGCACCAGCACGACGCCGGCATGTACAGTAAAATCTCCTTCGTTGTCGAAAGACCGGGGGTTTGAGCGGACAACGACCGTGCCCGGACACTATTTTTGAATTCTGACTGCGTCTTTAGTGAAACGGCTAGTTAAATGACAAAGAAAAGCATTCGCAGTAAAAAGCTGCCAACTGTCTGGCTTTAGAAAACTCCTTTTTTCCTTGTCATATTCCTTTCCTATTGTTCTCCGTTCTGCGCGGGTCTGGACAGGCCTGGGACACATCTGGCGACCAGATCCACGCCGGCCTAATCCTCTCGTTGACAGGCAGTGGAGTGGTTAGGCACTGGACAACGATCGTGCCCACGATTCAGGACAACGAACGAGCGATTACTGTTGTAAACTTCAGGTAGATTTCAGTTTGGCATATCGATAACAAACGCAAGCGATTGTGAGAACGAACAGCGGGCGTTAAGACCGTTTACCTCAACGTACAAAAATTCAAACGAACCAAATAGATCTAGAACATTTGATCGAGGAACCGATAAAATATTGCATTGTCGACCAGTTCTGAGCTATGTTTAAAGTATCAAGTCTCTAGCTCATCAGGAAGTGGTTTAAAATTCGTTTATCAAGATTTTACGCATACAACGACAACGACAACTCGGCAAGCTAATATAAGCGTGGTAAGAAACATCGAAAAGTAACTGTTTGACTTGTTACTTTATCGAAATTTTTATCCCTGTGTCAATTTGACACCGAGGGGCAGATTCAGTTCGTGAAATGAGGGACGGATGAAGGTTAACATACGAAATAAAATTCCATTTCGCCACATTTTCGCGGCCCCCGACTACAAAAATTAAATCTTCATAAAAAGTTTCAGCTCAGGCATAACGTCAGGCAGAACACAGTTATGTTCGTTTAGCGTACTTCGCTGTGTATTTGCGAGAAGTGAGAGTCCCTGAAAAGCGTCGAGGAGTGGAGAACGCTTGAACCGTGAATTCAGGTCCTTTTTATTTAATTTATTCCTTTTCTATAAAAATGAAAATTCTAATTTTTGTAAGGATTCATCTCGCTCGGCTGGACTTTTCACTTATAGAGTTCTCACCTCATTGGTGCTATGGCAAGATTGAAAATCGTCGACTATTCGAGTATAACGTGTTTCCAATTTCCAATTACCAAAGATTTGGCCAATTCTCCCAACCATCCGGTTCTCTAGATCGACACGCAATTATTCTCGTATCGCACACGTACTCCTCCATAATGATACTTCTGATAGTATTCAGAACATTGCGCGGCCCGGCCGTATTTTGCCCATGCCGTAATTAATGGAACAACACGGAGGATCGGGGAATCTCATTAATTGCGTCGATGATGAACGTGGATCATCTCGCAGCCAGGGCCGACCTTTGTCCAGCGAACAATACGCGACCATGATCAGGAAGGGAAATGATTTGTTAAATGCTCCGTTTCGAGGAGAAATTCAAATAATCCACCTGTTCATTTAACGGCCACCGCACAGTGGGATATTCGGCCTGAAAAAGTGGAATAAACTACCTTAGCGTTATTTATAGGCTATAATATTCAAAGTTACAATATTATATATCGTTGGATTCGTCTTAAGATCAGCTAAGAACATTATGAAATGCAAAAAATCGAAATCAAATTAAAAAATCAAATTCACCTCAATTTTTTGTAAAAAAAATTTTTTTCCAACTTTCATATATTGAAATTTGTAAACGTCTAGATACTGTTCCTCTTTTGTTCGAAACATTTTTTCCTCAGATTATCGAGAACCCATGAAAAAGCGTGGCGATAGTGGAATATTTGCACCATCATAACTTGAAAAATATTCAAGAAAAAAACATTTTATTATAGTGTTTTGGAAATCTCTCAGAACAAGCTACAAGAATATGCAATAAAAAATAGCGAGTTCTATTCAAGAAATTGAAGATGGCCGTCACGTGATTTTCAAACGACTATCCAAGGTCAAATCAATGACACCATTTTATTGTCCTCCTTAAAACCATACAACTTTTGTCTGAAACATTTTTCTCCAAAATGCTTCATTTCCGAGATATACATCTGTTTCACTTTTAATGACTCAATCGGTATATTATAAGAACATTTTAAAATTATTGCCATTAATTTTCATCCGAAAATACATCAGAAATTCCTTCCTCAGATAATGTTTCTTCTTCGTTCGAGGCCAAGCGTGGCCGAACGTACAGGCGTACGCAAAACGTTGCTAAACGTTTAATACTAAATTGGCTATAAAATTTGAATTCGGACATAGTCGGAACAAAATTTTGTTGGCTTATAATCACAAATCTTTACCGAATATAATGAGACCAAAAAGAGCACGCATGCTCACACAGAAATATAACAAAATCGTCAATAAAGTTTTGTAATCGTAAAAAAACTTACAGAATTATTGGTAATGTTCAGATAATAATAACTATACTAATTTAGATGATGACAAAATGAAATCTGCGCGAATGTGTTCTGTACCCCTTCCTGAACAACTTTCGTAATACGAGAATTTGCACAATTATCCTTAAAACACTTGAAAATCACCAATGAACGGACGCTGTTTTAGTGGCTGTTTAAGAACGCAAAGCGCGCCTTAAAATCTCTTGAGTTTCGATTAAGTTTACTGCGGGTGTACAAATAGAAAAACTAACATTGAAGCCTTATTCTTCAGACCTTTAAAAAATTTCATGACGTACGAAAAAATTTAGAAATCGACTTGTTTCCACTTTTTCAGGCCAAATACCCCACTGTGCACCGCGTATTCCACGATTCGATTCTAAATGACCGTGATCGTAGAGATTATGTTCAAAAATTCGAATAAAATGTCAAAAATTTAAAACTTTCTTAAAGGACGTTCAAAATGTATAATATTTTCAATGAATAATTTCTGGCACAGTGGCAGCTGGATTAAAATATTGCTAAGTGATGCATGTATTTGAACGAAAGATGGTTGCTAGGGGGAATCACGGTAGTACGTCGCGAATCATAAGTGGCACGACAGCTCGAGATTGATAGTAGAGTACTCTATTCATTGCGATCTTACTCTCGGGCTAAGAATCATGAATGAAGACGAATTTGCTTGTTAACATTGCCCTCCCATCGCGTTGCGGAAGCTTTTAATTCGCCGTCTGAGGTATTTAAATCTGGACCACTAGTCGCTTTGCATTTCTCTCGGTCTCTCTGAATAATAATTAAGAACGTCGAGTTGAATAACGATTCAGTGGATCCATATCGCCGCCTTTTGTGTCTGAAACTGAAACTTCTGCCGGCGCATCAAAATTTCTTTCAGGAAAGATCCAGCTTTATCCGGGGATCCAGATTATTATTTTGCACGATCGCTGTGAACGTTTATGCAAAATACAAATTTTACAGACCTCATTTTTAACACTGATGGATTTACAAATGGATCTGTAAATGGATTTACGAATTTACTATTTGTTTAATAATCAATGTTGTTGGAATCCGACATTTCAGTTGCAATCTGTTAACTTCGCGAATGGAAATCGTTTTTATCAGATTTGGCATTGCATTCGCGTTTCAACGTACCCAAACGAAGAGTTTTTATTTTGCCAATGCAACGCGAATATTTCTGTAATGATTTCCTGATAAATATCATTAAGCGAATCAACGCTCGTACGTTACGGAATTACGACGTTTACGATTCACAAAACGAAATTTTACCGCGACCTGCTTAACTGCGACGCTAAAACTCCGATTTAATCGTTCCTACAATAACAATGTATTCCGAATTGAATGTGCTCGCGAATTGTGTTAATTACCTTACATGATTTAACAGACCAATAATGTCGCCCAAGGAAATTTTCATCTTTCCGTTAAACGGTTCCTGCGTTGCTCTATTATTGTCTTGTTCGTTTCTATTTCCATCAATGTCGCGCCGGATATTTTTATTTCACATTTCCCATTTCGCTGTTTATACAAACCGTTTAGCAAGGCCCGAATTTTTGAGAAAGAAATTATAATGGATCTACAAACTATTCGTACGTCGAAATAATGTTGACGTAGAATTTTAAGAACATCGATATCTTCTATTTTTAACTCCTAAGTTGTATTCAGAAGAAAATGGTTCTTCTACCGTGCACAACACTGTCATTAAAAAATCTATGAAATAGGTTTGCGGTAGATAAAGCGTCAACAAAATGCTGTCTGAAGCTCGTCAAGAAAAGAACGGCTAGAATTGCACAGGGGAAATTAACACCGGCTCCGTAATTGCCCGGGACCGCATTAATGATCTAAATAAAGCGAGCCGGAGCGCAAGAAAAGTATCATCGCGTGTTTCCGGTTCGTTTTTCCGTAATTATCGCAAATAGAGCGGAAACGTTGCACGCGAAACAGCGGACGAGGAGCGTACCGATTCGCGAAAGCATTCTGCAAATATTTGCGCCGAAAACAAAACACGCTGACGCATTCAGGAATTCCATATTTAATTGGTTAAACGTTAAACAATGTGGGAGTACTTTAACATTTGGTACATCTGCGATATTATGTACTTGAGAGAAGCACCCTTGGGGAATCGATTAAAACGGAAATTTCGCGGCGGAAAAATTAAGTGATTGATAATAAACATCTCGTAGTTCGCGTAATGTACGAACAAATTAAGAAGAGAGGGAATGATGTAAAATATATTTTTGACATCGTGTCGGAAGTTTTGCTGTGTGATTATTATTCACAAAAGGAGGCATTTAAGAATATATTTTATCGGCCTGTCATAGCATATAAACGACATTAAAATTCAGAAAATATGTTCGCAGATAAAAAGAAATTGTATCTAATTTTTTAGTATTACCACCGGCATTAAAGGGATTTAATACAGCAGTAAAATTGAGATTCCAGAAAAATATGCAAATCGATGAATAAGTATTTACTTGAAACGTTTGCTCACCTCAATTTGCATGTCCATATTAACCATTCTTGAAAATATAGTGGGGGGTTTAATGCTTTCGAGTCACGATCTGCAACAAAGAAGTGTAAAAGTGTTAATGTGTGTAACCGAAAATATTTACACAATATGTAGAATGTACATGTAACACCGAAACTCCACCTCTTCTTTTACAATCGGTTTTTACGAGCTCTTATTGTCCTTTTACGGATTATTCAGCAAAGGTCGTTTTAAAAAGGGGAGCAAACAATGGCACTGTGCACGCATCTTGCGCATGTGGGCATGACAAGGTCACAGCCATGGTCGTCCTGCCATTTCTTTTTTTAACACGAACACCAATTGCGTGACTTGCTCTGCATAATTCAAGTATTACATCGACACGGTGAAATTGATGTGCTTGTGTTTCGAAGCGACACTAGTTTCACACAATATGTACATATGTACTTATTCCTTCTCCGCGGCTGTTCATTTTTTCAACAATTGAAGAAACACAATAAAAAAAAATCTACAGTCGAAACCAAACGGCAAATTCGTCCTTTGAAACGCGGAATTTCATTAAACATTCCAACAGGCAAAAATATTTTATAAAATTGATATCGAATTTTTCTGCGTTTCGTTTAACCTCGTTCTATTTTTACAATTTTATACCGTTCAGATTTAATTGTGCGCGCTACGTATTTCGGCTTCGTTCCGCCAATCATGTTCACAGCTGGGAAAATATGTTCCCGTTACATCACGGCGGCGGCGTCACATGTATGTATTAACGTTATTATACAACGCACAGACCTGTCCACGCATAATTATCGCACAAGTGTTCCGAACATTCTACAAACTTCCAAGCACCCGTCGTAATTACCTTAGTCGGTGATATTTTCGCGATTTTGACAATCGTGTGTGTGTGCGCTACGTATTTCGGGGAGAAAGCAAACAGCAGAGATGCAAACAGCAGAGATAAAATCAACCTCGATACATGTTATAACACTCTGCATACGCTATTTTCAATATTGCTGGTCGGAGCTAAATAACTATACACTCCCGAACAAAAAGATAGCACACCGTCTATTTTTTCTCATTTGGTAGAATAAACTGAAGAAAACGAGTATTTTAATATGTCAGCATATTCTGACATGCCTCTATGTACATATAATGTACTGAATATCATCGACAATATTTACTTCAACAGAATTCTAGAAATGAAAACGTAAATATTGTGGTTCGCAAGTGGCACGAAATAATAGCACGTGTAGCAAATCTACGCTTTCCAGTTACACTGTAGCTCGCGAATTGCGAACGTCAACCTCAGAACATAGTTAACAAAGTTGTATACTTGTTTAATAAAAAATTTTTTTAAATATTGCATTGTCATCCAATTCTGAGCTATGTTTAAAATTTCAAGTCTCCAGCTCGTCGGGAAGTTAGTTTAAAATCAATTGCAAGATTTGTACCGAACAAACAGACAGACAGACAAACAAGAAAGCGAGCTAATAAAAACGTGGTAAAAAAGGCAGAATGTTGTCAGAAATGGGTCGCGGAAAGAGATTGAACGCTTGTGAAATTAACACTATAATAAAATTGGAAGAAGACCAATATTCAGTGACAAAAACAGAAAAATTATGAATAGAAGTCGAAAAGTAATAATGAATTTCTTGAAAAATACGAAAGAAATATAGTAAAAAGAAGAGTTCTGGACGTCCGCGAAGTCTATGTGCCCGAGAACGTCGTGCAATACTAAGAGCAGCATCCAATCGTAAGATGACTGCAAGGCAAATTGCTGAAAGTGTTGGTGTAGACACTAATATAAGCAACGTGAGACGTGTTTTACAAAAATAGAAATACATACAACGAAGAAAATGAAAGAAAAAGCCTTGGTTAACTGAGCAACATAAGAACAATCGGTTACACTTTGCGGAAAAGAATATTCATATCCGCAAGAAATGGCGAAGAATAATATTTACGGATGAAAAGAGGTTTAACTTAGATGGACCTGATGGTCTGGGTTACTATTTTCACGATATGCGAAAGAGGAACAGTTTTTGAGTCGTCGGTAAATGGGAGGTGGTAGTGTGATGATTTGGTGCGGTATCTGGTACTGTGGTAAAATGGAAATCAAATTTATAACAGGAAAAATGAATAGCAAAATGTATTTGGAAATGATGAAGGAACAAATAAACACGTACGCGACCAGAATTGCTGGAGAGAAGTATACTTTTCAGCAGGATAATGCCGCAGCACACACTGCAAAAGTAGCAAAAGAGTACTTTTCTCGAGAAAAAATTCGCGTTTTAGATTGGCCAGCAAGATCACCCAACCTCAACATTATTGAAAATTGTTGAGGAAATCTTGCCCGAGCTGAATATACATAGGAATGGCAGACAATTTGGATAAATTGCCGCATTCAAAAAATATATTCAAGATGAGTGGGAGCAATTAGAGCAAAAAACCATTAAAAAACTCTATAAATCTATGCCAAAGAGTATGATGGCTGTTATTAAATGTAAAGGAGGAGCCACAAAATATTAAGCATTAATTATCATTCGTTGATTTACTGTTATACATAATTTTAAGGTGAATGTGCTATCATTTTGTCACACCATATTTCCTTAAAAATTCTTTTTTTTTTTAATAAAATTGTATAGACTGGCGAAATCCAATTCAATTTCATTTGTGTCTGTTCATAGAGGTATTTTGCAAGAATGTGTAAGAACAAGACCTTGGTTGTAATGTTAAATAAATAAATATAACGTTAATTTTCAAGTGTGCTATCTTTTTGTCCCGGAGTGTATTAATGTAAGTCGCACATAACTCCAGTGTCTTGCAACGAAAGCAGACGATTTATAATTTTGCATAAAAATCAGGTGCTAATTCTGCGGATCGCGTCTGCACTAGAATATTTTGATTCTTTCCATCGAGATCCAAGGACATTCATTAATTATTCACGTATGAATGTTTGATCAGTTTGGCAGCACAGAAGCAGAAGAAAGACGTGTACAAGATAACGAATACGAAGAGGACCCGCTCGCGAATTTATTAATCCAGTTTTAGGACTCCCAACGAACCGTTTGCATTCGGCCTATCGTCGAATTTGCATTTTTTATCGGAACCCGTCGCAGAGATTGCTATGATAACGCGGACTATTATATTTTCAGGGCTCCGGGAACAACGTGAAAGTAACCGATATCGCGTTTCGATAATACTTACTCTCCACTGTGCCGTTTTCCATAATTCTCCAATATTTCCCTCGTAAGATAGGAATGCAATTTAAATTAACATCCCGATTCCATGCTGAACGAAAATTGCACGGAATCATGCGTCCCTAATTTTTATTGAACAAACTCGCCAGGCAGATATTTATTCGAAGAAAAATAATTATTTGGTAAAAACACCTCTGCCCGTGGAATCACGAAAGTAGGACATTTTCATTTTAGATATTCATCACAAGAATATCACATGACGTACAAATAAAAAACTTTGTCCAATGCGTTAACGATAATAACGAAAATGATCGAAATGAAAGAAATTCAATATAGGAAACATTATTTACGTATTTCCACGTTCTTTTTGCTGTTCTGTAAATTTTTTATCGAACGCCTTCCAGCTAATTGTAAATGCAACAAGAGGGAGAAAAAGTTCGTGTGCGATCCGCATACTATTTACACAAGAATTCCAATCATCGACCGAACCACTGTCGCAGAAGCGAAGGATGGAACACAAAAGGACGCGCAAAAATATCTTCTCGGCGCTGCGATGAGAAAAATTGGAACGAGGTTTCTTTTTGTGGTGGGTGATAGAATTTAAAGAAATATATAGGGTATCTAGAAATAAATCGCGCTCGGAACGTGTGGAGCTTACGCAACGTAATTCATTTTTAAGAACATCCTACCGAAGGGATCCTCTTATCGAACTTTTTCTACGTGGCTTTCGCAAACTTAAATTCCTTAAATCTTATACTATCGAGAAGTTTGTCATGCGATTACATTCACGTGCGAACTGCGCTGCTCGAGATAAAGGAATTGATTTTTTCAAGAAGCAATATAATTTATCGATGAACAGATCAAGTATTTTACACACTTGTCGATTGTCGAGCATGTAACAACTGCAATTGGCACCGACCATGCATCCTTAAGTCATCGATAACACGAAACGGCGTCATTTACAGCGAATGCGTTAACCTGTTGATTCCCTCTTGGTACTCGATCAATCAGCTTTATCGCAACATTAGACAAGCTTGCTCCATAAAATGTAAAGTTATTTATTATAGTTCGATCATAGCTGCTCACAGAAATAAACCCATCGAAACCCTCGCGTGAACCCGAAATTGAAATTCTGCATTAACCAAATGTGGTTCCCCCCACATCATTAATAAATATGTTTAAATTAATTTACTCATTGCAACGTCGTCCGATTTTGGTGAAATTTTCAAAATACGTTTAATCGATACAGACCTACGAACCGCATGTTTTCTAAATTTCCCATTTAAGCCCACACAAAGTTGCGAAATACAGCTTTTAGTATTTTCTCTGCAATTCCAACAATTTGCAATTTTCGTCAAATATTTTAATCGCGTTGTGCAACAATCTAATTGTTCTAACCAGGGACCAAAAATAACAGTTATTATAAAATTTACTACGCGATAAAAATCATTAATAAAAAGTTGATTATTATTGAAATTTAAGATAATCTACAGAAAATGTAAAGAAAAAAATTCGAAGAATTACGAAATGATTATAAAATATCGATTTTTATACTTTTTGGTTACAAGTAACAGTTATTAGTGTCCAAAAAATTGGATCCTCCTCGATAACTGTTATCGATGAATAAAAACTGTTTTGATCGCTCAAAGCAGTTATCTATGAGAGAAATTTATTTCGATCGCTCATAACAGTTATCAATGAGAGAAATTTATTTCGATCGCTCATAACAGTTACCATCGAGAGAAATTTACTTCAGTCGCTCATAACAATTATCAATGATCGAATTTCTTTTCTATTGTTCATAATAATTATTGATGAGAAAATTCATTTTGGTTGCTTATTTAATTATTGAGTTGTCTACTCTTTTTCGGATGGAACAACCCTGTGAAATTCATTGATAATAAGGTTTCGTACAACAAGACGAAACAACAGACCATAAGAACAACACAAAAACTTTTTTTGTTCGCCGTCTTTGTTCACGGAAGACTCTGTTTCACTCGTACATGAATTTCCCTGCAAAATTCTATAAGAGCAATGGAAATGGATTCGTCCTCCTTGGACGATGAATTGGATAATATGAGTTATCCCAAAATTAATAAGGCATGCGTTGAAATTGAAAACTATCGGAAAAAACGTATCGATATAGATGAAAATATTATAGATTACTGGGAACATCAGAAATATAGACTCCCGTATTTATATCAAAACTAGCGTGCATAATTCACACTGTGCCCGCAACTCAGGTTAGCGTTGAACGAGCCTTTTCTACTCTAAAATTAACGCTAGATGATTTTCGGTGTAATTTGTCAGGAGAAAATTTGGAAAAAGTCCTGTTTGTCACATTAAATTTTGATTGTACCAATTAATTTTATGAATAAAAAATTTATGAAATAATTGATTGTCTACCATTTGAAAGTTGTACTATTTAATAATAACTATTACAAATGTCCTTCATCAATAACTGTTATGACTCATAACTTATGAGCGATCGAAATGAACCTCTCTCATTGATAACTGTTATTAGCGATCAAAATAAATTTCTCTCATCGATAATCATCATGAGTAGACTGCGGATATTCATGCAAAATAAAAATTTTCCACACCGATTGCAAGAAGTAGAAACTAAATTGAATGTTACTTCTTCCCGTAATCTTAATTACGGGATCTTAATAGAGGAGAAATTATATATTGACACATCTTCAATTTAAAAAATTTTTCAAGAACTTCGATTTTCATATACTCAATTTTTCTATAAATGCATAAAAATCCGCAGTCTAGTTATGAGCAATCGAAATAAATTTCTCGCATCGACAACTGTTGTGAGCGATCGAAATAAATTGCTCCCATCGATAACTGTTATAAACGACCGAAATAAAGTTCTCTCAACGATAACATTTACCAACAAGAGAAAAAATTTTCGGTTATTAATAATCCTCATTTGTAGCCAGTACGATTTTAGTCGATAAAATACTTGTTATTCCATGACGTTTTTTTCTTTTTGGTTATAACAGTCAGGGTCCCTGGTTCCAACTTTCTAACTGTCCAATAATAAAAAGTCATCGTCCTTTTTAAGAGTGTTCTGAATAGTATTTAGAGTTTTTTTTTTAAGAGTATTTTTTGAGACTTTCCGACAGTTTGCAATTTTCTTCAAGTATTTTGATCGCATTGAGTAGCAAACCAATTGTTCTAACTTCCCAACTGTCCGATATTAAGAAGTTATCGTCTTTTCAGCAATGTCCAAATATTAGCGGGAGTCACTTTATTATATTAGAAGTGTACCCTGCGGAAATAGGCAAGATGCAGTGGAACGATGATCTCGCGAAGAAGACGAACGCAGATGGAGGTGAGATGAGAATCGTTCCCCGGACGATCCTCGTAAATATTAGCGTTCGATTAGCGCGAATGCCGTTTTCTCTATTGGTAAAGGTAGCACGCGCGGCCAATCCGGAAGACGGATTGCCAAACGTTTCTTACAGCGGTTCCAGGAACATCGGGCGATCTTCGATTTAGCGAGAAATAGTTTCTGTAGAAGCAGTTGCGGCTTAACACGCCGGGGCGTTTGGCTCCGAGCCAGCGCATCGTCGGATAAGTTAACCCACCGACGACACCACAAACTTTCCAATACCAATCCGAGTCATTCATCAACGGCCCGCTAACAGACACGACACCTGCGTCAAACGTTCTTTTTCTCGCGCCTTTTCCACCACATCTTTTTTCGGAAGCACGGATCTCGAATGATTTACCGCTACATCCGTGCACTCTATCAAATTTACTATATAGAGATGAAAAATATAATTGACGTGCTTTGATTCATATTTGCCGCCAATTACTGATTTGAGAACTTATCGATCTCCGTGTTCTGATTGGCTACCGTCGATATACGTCGCTCCTTTGTTCTTACGTTGGTTCTTCCTTAACGGCCACACGTAGTGTTGTATAAAGCTCGAGTCTTCGAAGCTCCAAAGCTCAGTCTTAAAGACTAAGTTTCTAAGACTACAATCGTATAAAGCTTAAGCTTTCGAAGCTTTAAGACTCAAACCTCCAACGCCCAGCCCTCACTGTTCTTGACCAACAGGAAGAAGAAATAGACAACAATTTTATGTATACGTTATTTATTTTCTAAAAAGTTCAGCCATGAATTTAAACACGTGGAAGCTTGAGTCGTGGATCGGTTTAGGCTGTTTCTTTTTTTCGTAATTAAATTTCCAGCTTTTGAAAAAGATTCTTCGCTTGGAACACTCGTAGCAGGAATTGACAAAATATCTAATGCCACTTGACTTAAACTCGGAAACGATGCTTTTCGAGTGTTCCATCAAACGAGTGGATCTGTATCCTCAGATTCTTGCGACATATTTATATGTGTGTCAATTTCATTGGAATTATTTATTTCTGATTTTTTATAAATATTAGAAAATAAAGAAGAGTGGTACTTGGTGTGTTTGTTTATAAAAATAGTTCTTCAATTTTTCTAAGGTAATTGTGTTTCCTCTCCGGAGAAAATGAGCGTTGTTTAATCGAGGATCTAAAATAACAGCGAAGTCGCGTTTGTATATGATAACGAGTTTGTGTTAATGCTTTAGTTTCTGTTTCGGTATAAGACGACTTTTCACTAAATGAACTGTTAATTTCTTCCACCATTATTACTTTTAAAGAGAGTTTAAACGATCTATACACTTTTCGAGATTCTTCTTCGATGTTTCGATTGAAACCAACTAGAGGAGAGATTTGTGATTATGATATTTGTCACAAAGGGCACAGCCGCATCTAGGCTGCGTATACATATTACATCGGAATATTCAAACACATCCTGGCAATACAGAAGTCTCGAGTGTTCGAGTTTCAAGCTCAAGCGTTGAGGACTCCAGTTCTCACAGCTCAAGGTTCAAACCTGGGAAGCTCCAGCGTTCAAAGAGTAGGACCCGGAGCTCATTTTAATAACACCAGCCACATGGCTTCAGTGTAACGTCTACCGGCATGGTGTTAATCAGTTCTAGTAAATGTTCCATTAGTGAATTTATACGTATAATTCGTTTACACATAGCAAGTATATCAAAGTTTTATTGGTATTACCCAGTTTTGTTAAACAATTATCATAGTTTACAGTATTTTAAAGATGCAAATTTTTTCTTGAAAATGGTCCACATTTGGATCGAAACGTTGAGAACCATTTAAATTGCAAAATTGCTTGTGAGTAATATTTTATCGAACCTGTGGCGCCGAAATCGTTAACTTGTTTATATGCATTATCTACGATCGACATAACAGAATATTCAATATAATTAACATGCGCACTACACGTACCTGTAGATTTGTCGCGCCACTTCAGCGAGTGACCTGTTGCTGCACTACACGTGTGCTCATAATTATTAAAGCGATCTAAGTGATATACTTCTTGTTTCGAGACATATTTCAAGGAAAAGGATATTAACACTAAACGAATTCCATATAATGTTGAAATAACAAGCACCATCTGATGGTTAATTTTCCACAATACATTTAAATATAAAGATCGAAAGTAGAATTTCGATTTAAATTGGGCTGCTGAAAGTTGAATACCAATTTAGATTTAAATATGCGCCCATATTCATTTCGACTCGTATGTCTAAAATAACATTTGCAAATTGATTTGAAAAAGACGTGTTAACGCTTGAAAGACTCGAGAACACGAAGCTCGCACAGGTCTCGTTGCAAATTGGAAATGCATACTGTACCAAGCAGCAGCAAACACAATGAGGGAAGAAAATAGGGAACGAAAAAAATCGGCGACTCCAATCTCGCCGATAAACGACTGAAGTGTACAATTCCAAAATAGATTTAACAGCAACAGCTGCGCCAAAAAGCTAATTCAATGGGGAGCTTGCGGAGCTTCGTCGGCTTCGCGATCTTCGAGAACCGGATGCTGAAATCTATATTTATTCGAAAACTGAGTGTTATAAGCAAAACAATTCATCAAGTCGATAGTTACTAGAAATAGCACACTATTATTGCCTGCTGTCTGACAACCTCCAGCAACCTTCTCCCAAACGTTAATTAATCAATGGACGCTGGAAAGTGTATTTACAGAAACTAGTCGGGGTGATGTAAAACAGTAGAAAGATTACAACAATACAAACGTTAAATCTATGTTATCGAGAATTTGATTAAAATCATTGGAATAAAATTGAAATAAAAGTAAATTCGAACAGCAAAGATAAAACCGTAAATCTCAGCGATAATCGTACAGGTCATAAAGCTCTCAGCCATTTTGAAAAAATTTACTGCCGGCGCGGCGGCGTTCTGGGACCGGTCACGACTGCAACAATGAATCAACATTGCAGAAACCGATTTCCGTGGTCCCCATTAAAATCTGGGTCAGTTCCAGTTTTCGGCCATCAGGAAGGGGCTATGATAAATTACTTTGCGGCCGAAATTTCGCGCGTAAATTTTCCATAAATCAGTTGAAATTTCGGCTTGGTTTCGCGCGTGATTACATTTATCAATCCCTCCCGAACTCGTAATGAAGTTTTTTCCGTTTGAAACTTGTACAACTCGAAGAAAGCAATCGGAATGATAAACCGGCATTCGGAACTTGGCATACAGGGAGGTCCGTTTAAATAAGGACATCTAAATATCTCTTCAGGTTATATTGTGATTGCAAAAAATATTTGTTACGTAATGTGCATGGTGCCAAGGTACCAAATATCTGGCAAGATTATTTTTTTCCGAAGGTCATTTTTTTCGGAGCTATCAAGGTTATCGATATTTTTATACATACCTAACTACATTTTTTTTTATTTCATCGTGTAACTGATCGAAAAATACATTCAGATATGTATAATAACATGACATTGACCTTGATCTGAAGGTAAAACATTTTCGAAGGTCAAGGTCATTTCAAGGTAATGTTATTATACATATCTGAATGTATTTTTCGATCAGTTATACGATACAATATAAAAAGATGTAGTTATGTATCAAAAAACATCGGTAACCTTGATAACTCCGAAAAGAATGAACTTTGGAAAAACATATTCTTGCCAGATATTTGGTCCATTGACACTACGCACATTACGTAACAAATATTTTCTGTGACGTTACACAAGTAAGTCAACGCTAACGCCTTAGTACGACAGTAATGCTGTTTCAGAGTTATTTAAACTGATATATCTCCTGAACTACTAACTTCTCGACATACATAGGTTAGCTTCTTTATAACGAATGTCCAGCTGCATCGATTGATGCCTTAAAAAATACCTCATTCCATTTAAAAAAAAAAGGAAGGTGACCTTCATATCTCTAAAAAAAATTACATAAAAACAGAAACTTTTTTGGTACCGTATGAGCCCCATTTTACCATTCAACTTTGTCCTTCAGACATTTGACGTATCTTTAAAAACAACAAAGATATTCAAGGCGGTCAAGTTAGATGAAATACCCTGTATAAAGCTGTTTGAAAGATCGCATGGTAAAAACGTAAACGGAAGTTTTAAATATTCATTCGGGTTGTATAAAGAGGATCGAACGTTCGTTCAGAAGCCGTTTGAAATGTATACATAGTCCTCGAGGATCGACTGGAATATCTAGGACATTCCAGTTTTGAGGCGAACAGAATCACGCGGAGAAAAACTCCGTAGGGGTTTTCGTCTAATTACACAGAGCCAATTAACATGAATTTGCAATTCATTATTGCGGTCTGTAATCAAAGTCGCGCGACGCTCCGGCGAATTCAGCAATGCAAGGAGACGTGCAGAATCGTCGGAGCATGTAATTGCGAAATAAGTAACCAGCCGTTCAAATTTATGGCAACTCTATCGCGATTCACGGTTGGCGATTTCACGATTCGTCGCCAACAGGTTGCCACTCGATTTTTGTACATTTATTAACGAAAGCTTACAACTATCCGGTCATTCGTTATCTCCCGAAGTTTTTAACGGGCGAGGTAAATCTACTCTTTTTTAGTGGGCAACTTTACATGATTTAAACCCGCAGTAAATTTCATTATTCTCAGATTGCGCTGCGCACTTTGTTTGAACTTTTTCGAAAGTTTTGTTGTAATTTCCGACTCTCGCGTCCCCTCTCGTTTCACTCTGGAAGCAGAAACGAGCGAAGTTAAATAAGTATTCTCCGGGCCGCATTCTAATTTTCATTTGAAACAGTTCAATCGAAACAATTTGTTTGCGATATTAAATCGAGAGGAAATCAACTCGACCAGGATACGTCTTTAACTCTCTCACAGTTGTTTAATTTTCCTAGGTTCTCATTGTCCGTTTCGTTTGGCACAGTTTGCACAATTCTTCCAGTGTCTCTTTAGCTTCTTCAGTTGGTCACGGTTCTTTTCAGTTCCCGTAGCTTTTTCATCTCTTTCAACTCTTTCAGTACTTTAGTCACTTCGCTTCCTTCAAGGTTCTTACATTCTTCATAAACTGCCAATTCTCTTCTTTCCAGAAAATTGAAATTTCCAGTCTTCTCACGGTTTTTTTTTCTCCTCGCGCGTTTAAACGCTTTAGTTTCTTCGGCATCTTTGACGTCATCAGCGGCCGCAACTTCTCACATTTCGTCGTACAAAGAACTTCGTACTCGGAAGTTGGGAATTTTATTCAACTATGCAAGTTTGCGAGCATTCAGAGATATACGGGTCCAATCCACAGTCTATGGAGAATATTTATGCAAGTAATGTTTTCGGAAGTAGTTGAGAGTTAATCATCTGCCGGTAGGTTTTGCGAGATAAGCAGATTTGTTTCGCCAATAACCGAATCACTGTCAGAGAGCGCGTCGTTTGAAACGCCGTCGCGTCGTATCGACAGTTCGCACGCGGCCGTAGGTCAGTGTTGATTTTGACGTCAATTGAAATCATTGGTGGACATCAGCGGCGAGAGACGGTCTGAAAGATGGAATGCCAACGATTACGGTCAACACGCATTCATTAAATCGGCCTTGCATCATCTGCCGCTGCTTCGTTCCTAGTTCTCTGCCCGCTTTCGCATTCACGCCAGCCGTTTAATGAATCGATGCGACGATTATTCGGCATCTATGACGGCGGCCATTACGTGCGACGTATTTCGCGGAACACCGCGGTTATCGCATTATCGGGAATCTTTTTGACACGATCTACGATGCGGATCGACAAGCGCCAAGCAACAAACCACGCGCGTGATGCGCCGACCTAATCTCCCGGAAACGCTCCGTCGATCGGCGAGCTTCCGCGGAAAACGGAAATGCGAAAATGTCGTCCAATCTGAGGCTGTGTAGTATACCAGGTATGTGAATATGAAACCGGAATTTTTGTATAAAAAATACACGTTTATTGTATGACAATGATACAAAATATTTTATTCGAAGTATTGCCCATCGGCAGCTACACATTTTTCCCATCTCTCTGACAATTTGTGGATGCCACGCCAAAAAAACTGTTCCTCTTTTGAGGCAAACCAGTCATCGAGCCATTTTCGTACATTTTCGTAAGATGTGAAGCGCTGCTCAGCAAGTGCGTGTCCCATCGATGCAAATAAGTAATAATCGGATGGAGCCAAGTCTGGTGAGTAAGCCGCATGCGAAAGTATTTCCCAACTAAACGCCAGAATCGTTTCCTTTACCGGTTTTGCTGTGTGTGATGGTGCATTATCACGAAGCAAAATTACTTTGTGTTCCTTTTTTTTTGATACTCCGATCGTTTTTCACGCAAAGCTTGATTCAAATCGATCATTTGTTGTCGTCTTCTCATCGCCAGTCACAATTCGATGGAGAAATGACTTTCTTTTGTACCTGGCGAGCAGCATTTCACAAGTGGTTTTACGGTTTCCCTGCTGTCTTTCATTCAGTTCATGTGGAACCCATTTTCCCATCTTCTGAATCTTTCCCATGGCTTTCAAACGTATGGAGGCGACTTCTCGTGTCACATTTAATTGATCCGCAAGTTGTTGTTGCGTTTGAGCGTGATCCTCATCCAACAATGCTTGCAAATCGCTGTCTTCAAACTTTTTCGGTAGTCTTCCACGTTCTTCGTTTGCCACATCAAAATCGCCATTTTTGAATTTTTTAAACCACTCAAAACACTGTGATTTGCCAAGAGCATGCTCACCATAAGCTTTGACAAACATTCGATGCGATTCTGCAGCAGTTTTCTCCAAATGGAAATAGAAAATCAATGCTGTCCGCATATCGTAGTTTCCAGGCACAAAATTATTAAAAACTATGCCATTGTATGAAACTTGTATGGTTGTGAGTTGAATATCTTTACCAGATGTCAAAACAAGAAAATGGCGTAAATGACGGGGTTTGACGGTAACTACATTGACAGCTAGAGCCACCTATGGGTGAAAATTCCGGTTTCATATTTACATACCTGGTAGATAATTTTATTATTTTTGATCCCATAGCGAAAGCTGTATTTCTTTGAAAAATATATTTTCGTACGGGCGACCTTTGGATTCGACGAGCAATCAGTTGCTCGCGTCAAAATGGATCGATAATATGTATAGTTCCGACGTTGCTCGAGCATCGGAGCAAGAAACAATCGTACATTTTCCTTGCTAAATTGAAGATAGCCCGGGGCGAAACCCGTCGAACAATGACGCGCGACGCTCGAAATACGTGAACAATTCTATCTGTTCGAACGCAGCTGCCCACACATTGTCCTCGCATATGCATGACGACGATGCCGAACAACAAATGTTCGCTTGCATCGTCACCACCCGCAAGAACCAAGGACACATCCGGTATCTTGTACCGATAAAGTTTTTAAATCGCCGCCTGAATGTAAGAACTAGGTAACTTGAAATTTGAACATTTTGAGTTATCTACTTCGTATTAAAGAAGAAATCAAGTAGAATTTAACGTAAAAACTGGGTAACCTATCAAAGTAATCTACGACATCTAGTGAGCAGTGTTCAAAGTAGATAAAAAATAAATACAGATTTCTATTTATGTTATAAACGGGCAACTGGGCATTTTTATTTTTAATCCAAAATGATGTTTTTTCATGTACTGTTCCACTGAAAATAAAGAAATATAAGCAGATATTGGCATTATGTTTAAAATAACGGTCTCTCCTTACCATAATTTTAATACCTTAAAATACTGTTTCATCAATTTCTCTAAAATAAAGAATTATAAGTTACCTAGTTCTTACATAATTGTGTCATATAATCATAAAAATAATTTCTTAATCAATTCTGAACTGCAATAATTCAGTAATTATAAAAGGAAGAATTTGGAGAGATAATTGCATAAGGATCCGCAGTCTAGTAATAACAAACTCTCCCAACAAGCACGGATAAACACACGTCCAACAACAGCAACAAGTTCGGCATCGATTGGCCAATTAAAATTCATACTGCAGAAGCGCCTGACGCAATTTGCAATCAAAGCATTAAAGTCTTTGTGTAAAGAGGGAACAATTAATGCGCCGCGTCGGGTGCAGTCCACAGGATTAGATTCATAGCAGCAAAGTGGTCACCGAGAAGGAGTTTGCTGAAGGACAGAATATAATTAAAACTAGCATCCGGATTAGGATGAGGGCCCCATCCGGTCACGAATACCCGTACGATTCCAAAACGTAAATTGATTCGGGTTTACGAAGCTGCTTGTGTCACGTCGGTGAACTACGACCCACTCGAGACCTACTACATATATTACATCGTTGACAAATATTTGTCCCCAGGTAATGGTCATCTCCAATCAGTTCCCGTCGCATCATCCACGAGGCACCGGCGATGTCTGGGTAATTATCAGCGAACTATCGCGACCATATTGTGGGAAGCGTACAGGCTTCGTCGCTTGTAGTCATAATCGTCGACACCCGGGTCAATTTACAAGCAGGAGTCTGTGGACAAAGTTAATTGACCCTTGGACGTTCCCTCAAAGCGACGGTTCAGCCATTTTGTGGCTTTAAGCACGGTAATGTCTCGATATACAGTGACGGACATATACTTAAGTACACTTAACAAAATGAAACTTTATATCATCAGCACTGGAACATGGTACGTTTATACAAAAAAAATTATTTAAATAAAAATAAATTTTTAAAAAATACCACGTTTTTAAAACGGACTAAAAGGTATAAAATAATTTTTCCTAGCCCCATACAGGTTCCTAACCCCATACAGATTGTGAATTTTTAATAGCTATGAAAATACTTGTAAGATTTAAAATGAAAATGTGGGGCGCTTGCCTTAATTGATAATTGATGCATGAATAGTTCACCTAAGTCACTAATAATTTTATTCCACTGCAAATGAACTGTTGTGTGTGTTTTCACAACGGCAGCTATTCTCTACACTCCTTACTACAATATTATCTTGCGTCCCACGTTTTTCGTTTTAAATCTTACAAGTATTTTCATAGCTATTAAAAATTCACAATCTGTATGGGGTTAGGAACCTGTATGGGGCTAGGAAAAATTATATTTTATACTTTTTAGTCCGTTTTAAAAAAGTGGTATTTTTAAAAAATTTATTTTTATTTAAATAATTATTTTCTGCTATTTAGTCTTGTGTGTGTGAAATTTTTCAATCGATTTTAAACATCGTGATGAGATTACAACAGAGACATGTAGTAAATTTCTGGCGGAATTGTGACCGTGTCATATCGAAACGCCGTGGTAAAATCTCAAAGATAATAGTTCGACGCAGGATCTCGATGTACCTGATTTTTTGCTTGGCAAACAAACATTATTGTAGTATAATACAGTAATTCTGCGATCGAAGTCCCAACACCGTGTTTTGAACGGACTTCAATAGTATAGGGTAGCTATATTTTTATGACTGCATCTACCGCGCGAGACTTCAAACAACGAGCCGAACATAGAGAAGGACAGAATGAAATAGGATCGCGTGGCCGAAGAGTGTCGCCGTCGCCGGCACAGTTTAAAGACCCGTGCGTCATCATAATGTGTGTGATCACCAAAATTTTATCTTCTTTATCTTTCATTATTTTTTTATGGAACTTTCACCATCATATATTCATGGCATTTTTGTAATGCAAAATGATACCAAACACGATATAATTTCAACTATATTTAGTGGTTTAACCGACGGTGGAAGTTTCGAACGCAACGAAGAAGAGCGTATTGGTAAGAAAGAGACGCGGACAGTCCGAGTCACCGGTTGTTCGTTGCCTTCGAAACTTCCACCGTCGATTAAACGACTAAATGCAGTTGAAATTGTATTGTGTTTAGTGTCATTTTAATCAGAGAAATGCCAGAAGTAAGTTAGTGAAAGTCCCATAAAGAAATAATGAAAATTAAGAAGTTTATTATATTATTATTATGCAATATAGAATATTGCATTATCATCCAGTTCTGAGCTATGTTTAAAATTTCAAGTCTCCAGCTCATCGGGAAGTTAGTTTAAAATCAATTGCAAGATTTGTACCGAACAGACAGACAAACAGACAAACAAACAAGAAAGCGAGCTAATAAAAACGTGGTAAAATGAATTACGTTATTTACTAGCTTTCTCCCGCCACACGTTGCTGTGGCTCAGTATTTTTTAAAAGCATGTTTTTACCTGTCACAGATGTGACATTTATATGTTTAATTTTACAATGCTCGTGGGTATACAATAGTTTTTGTTGAAACGACACGAACTGAAAAACAAAGAAGAAACTTAATAATTAAAAATTTAAGAATACTTCTTCAGTGATTTTTTGCGAAACTTTTAGCAACGTGTTTGTAATATTCTCCCGACTAAAATGGGACCCAACAACACGATGCAGATCATATTTATTTTATACATCCGAACCGATTATCTGTACATTCTTCATTATCTTCCTCGAATTTCCAAAAAATAATTGTTCCTCGCGTTAGTTATCGGTAAAACGATAAATCTTGTCGTTTCGATGTCCCAGTGTGAAATCGATCGACGGTTACACGAGTCAATCGAACAAGTGACTCGCGTATTGACGGTGCTACAAATGTTAATTGGACCCGAGGAAACGAGTATCCAGACGATTGATATTCGCGAGAATACGTATCGATCGTGTCGGCATGTCGATCACGAGGGAACGTCGATTCTCTAACCAATGTTTTCCAATCGGTCGGATAAAACGAGCCACCTGGTCGTGTTATTATTTCAGCTGCGGCGGAACGGCGTCAACGAAGTAATTCACCGATTTATCGCATCATGAACAACCTCGGGATGTGTTTCGCGAGCCCCAGAGCTACTCGACTCGACTGCTAGCACATTCATTACGTTCGATTCAAGTTCAGTAGACTGCGAATATTTATCACGCCACGCTGATCTTCGGGGAATCAAATTTCTGCCTGCGATATTAAAACTGCGGAATGTATATTTACGCAAGAGAAAGAGATTAAAATTTTTCATTAGATATGTTTTTAAATGTTTGTACGCTATGGATGCATGAAGATCCCGACTCTAGTTGTAATGATTTTAGAGGCTGCACATTCCCGTAGTACACGCATCAAGATCTCGCAACAGGTACGAGGAAACCTCGAAGAGTAATTATAGGGATGAACAGCATGTAAAGGAAGGATGCGGTGCGTTATTAGATTTGTCGTCTGCTGGATGTTCACTTGGATCTAATTAACTCAAGGACTGCCACAATTTTCGTCGTCGTTATTCATTGGTTTTATTCTATTTGTTGATTCCATTCAGACCTGGGAAAAATAGTATTCTAAGTAATAAATAATCCTATTTATTTTAAAGTATGTGTACAACTTTGAAAATAAAATATTATATTTGTGTGTGTGTGTGTGATGCAGTCATTTTTGAAAACAAAATATTTTATTTGATGCAGTAGTTTTTGAAAATAAAATAATTTATTTGAGGCAGTAATTTTTTTGGAAATAGTATTTTATTTGAAGAATATTTAAAATATTCATATTGTGTCTTTACTTTCAATTTTAATCTTAAATATTATTGCTGAAAACAATGGTTCGAATTCAATAGATTTATGGGTGTAAATCGTTTCTTAACAATAAGATAGACTGTATGTTTATGCGGTTTCTCAGAGTATTATAACAATGCAAAAAGTGAAATATTTTATTTCGTGTTTCTGATTATTAAAATAGACATATTTTATTTTGGGGATCAAATTGTTGAAATAGAAATATTTTATTTTGAGGATCAGATTGTTAAAATAGAAATAAGTATTTTATTTTCGAGAAATTCTATATCTTATTTAAAGTACTATTTTCTTTGAGCAAAATAAAATCTAAAATATTAAATAGTATTTGAAATATTTGTTTCGCCAAATAATGCCCATCACTGATTCCATTAATCGTACGTACGCGATTTCACGCAAAAAAGTCATAATAAAAGTTTGAATCTAAAATAAGTGAAGAACATGTTTCAATGAAACTTTAACCGAAAACGAAATACAGAAACGCACTAAAAATATTATCTTAATATACGGAACGATACGATTCTGTTAAACACTTTTTACAAATCGCGAGGGCAAAAAAATTATAACTGACGAGACGCGCAAAGCTCGCCGTAATATTGCAGGAAAAGTGATTCGCAATTTAGGATTTCGTTTCAATAAACATGCCCCAACGATAAGCTGCACCTCGGCCATTGCATTTTCCGCCGGTGTTGGTTGGAAAAACACGCGACAGAGGTGGCTGAAAATTTCTTCTGTATTTTTAAAGTCTGTACACCCCGTATCCACGGACAAAATTTTTATATATACAGTGTTGTTCACTTGATTAGCCTCGGGTGAAAATATATTGTATAAGTTTATACCAAAGAAAGGAATTGTGGGGAAAATTCTTGCTTATTAGTTAAATTCGTCTATAATATGAATTTGTAAGTGATATACGTTTACATCGATATGTACACTTGCAAGAAACTGTGTTTTTAAATATAAGATGCTTCCACATGAATAGCCTCAGATTGTTTACTCTATATTTTGTATTATATCCGTTATTTTTTGTATCTTTATTATCATTGTGCTAATATGGGCCGCGGAAAAACATTGACTGTTGAGGAAATTGGAAAAATTAAAGTTTTAAAAGAAGAAGGGTATCCAAACAGTGAAATTGGAAAAAGAATTAATAGGAGTGCTAAAGTAATAATTTCTGTAATAACCCTGGAAATTATGGAAAAAATTATAAAGGGAGAACAAAACGAGTTACAACAGAGAGGGAAAGAAGATCAATTTTACGTAAAATTTCGAACGCAGCAGTTTCCCTTAAGAAGATCAAACAGGAAGTTTGAGCTAAACCGTCCGTTTCAACTATTAGACGTGTCATACAAAGTGTTCCATACATAAAACGCAAGAAAATGCAAAGAAAACCTGCGTTAATGAGACGGCATATTGAAGCCCGACTCCAATTTGCTAGAACGCATACGAGTTGGACTCAACAATGGCACAATATAATTTTCTCAGGTAGAAGGAAAACAAAATTCAAAAAAGTATTTAGATATACTCAAACACATGTTGGAAAAAGTGGAAGCGATTATGGGACCACAAAATTTGACTTTCCAACATGATAACGCTCCAATACCAACATGATAAGTCTCCTGACATAAATATCATAGAGAATGTATGGGGATGGCTTTCCAGACAAGTTTACGCAGATGGTAAGCAGTATGAAAATCGTGCGGACCTTATCAACAGTATACAGACAGCATGGTCCACAATTCAACAAACGTACTTACATTCCCTTTATGATTCGCAGAGCTGGGGAAAATAGTATTTGAAATACTAAATAGTAAATAATCCCATTTATTTTACAGTGTGTGTCTGTACAACTTTGAAAATAAAATATTTTATTTGTGATGCATTAATTTTTGAAAATAAAATATTTTATTTGATGCAGGAATTTTTGAATATAGTATTTGAAAATAGTATTTTATTTTAAGAATATTGAAAATATTTGGAGTTTGTCTCTTTATTTTCAATTTTAAATATTATATAACTTAAAATATATATAATGGTTCGTATTCAATAGATTTCCGAGTATAAACAGTTTCCTGGTGATAAGATACACTGTATGTTTATCAACAAAACTCAGTAGGCACATGCTGTGAACTGAAGTATATACGCAGTAATAGCAGCAATCAAACAAAAAAAATAAAACGAAAATGTGGCAAATGATACAGTTTCTTATAGTTGTCCTCGAAGGAGCACCCTAACAGATTCCAATTTGGAACGCTGCACCTTGTTGTATGCGAATAACAGCAGTCAAACAAAAAGTAAAACAAAAATGTGGCAAATGTATAATGTAAGTACCATTTATTCTTTAAATTATATATTGCTAAAATAAGAAATATTAAATAAGTAATGCGATTTCTGAAAGTATTACGTATAACGACGAAAAAAATTAAAATATTATATTTTGTGTTTCAGATTATATTGAAATAGAAATATTTTACTTTGTGTGTCAGATTATTAAAATAGAAATATTTTATTTTGTGGATGAAATTGTTAAAATAGAAATATTTTATTTTCAGGTTCAGATTGTTCAAATAAATAGAAGTATTTTATTTCGAGGTTCAGTTGTTCAAATAGAAATATTTTATATGTATATATATATTTCGAGGTTCTCAGATTGTTCAAATAAAATACTATTTCCTTTATAAGCAAAATAAAATCTAAAATATTAGATAGTATTTTAAATATTTTTTTCGCCGAATAATGTCCACCTCTGATGATTCGCTTCCACGTAGAATTTTTGAAATAATAAATAAGAGCAGCAAACGTATTGAATATTAATCAAAGAAATATCGCGGTACAAATGTATAATTACTTAATTTTCGAGATGAGGCTATTGATGTGAACGTGGATGTTAAACGAATTTTTTGTTGTTTTTTGTATATAATTTAATCTTATATACACATTCCGAACTTACGAGTTATACTTATATATATATATATATATATATATATATATATATATATAATAAATATTGTTAAAATATGAAGAATATATATATATGTAAAAAATTGGTTTATTTCACATTTTACTCAAAATTTTCGTGAGAAAAACAAATTTGGATTGTTCGAGGCTATTCAAGTGAACAGCACTGTATATCCCTTATTACAGGTTCAACCTTTCGCGCTCGAGATACATATTTCTCAGTTGAAGATTACAGCGACACAGCAACGGTATACGTGATAAACGATAATGCATTGCAAAGAGAAAAATTGTAAGTAGAATTCAGAAAAGGAGTGAACATTTTTCCATAAATACAAAATAAGCCAATTTCGTGTTCATTTTTCGTATCGCGCGACGATTACACCAATTTTTTTTATCCAATTTACGAGCCAGGACCGCGTTGACAGTCCGACGTGAAAAAAGAAAAAACAAGAGGAAGATCCGGTTGCTCGATGTTCGACAATTTTTCACGTATTTGAATAAACCGTGTGCCGTTTAAAGGGGATGTGCGATCCCGTGTTGCTGGGACAATGGTTTCGTGAAAGATTGCCCATTGTTCCGAGCGAACATGATATCAGGCCAGAAGTGAGACTCTCGCCGGCATATTTCACTGTTGCTTTCGGTTAGCCGAATACGAGCATTCATTCATTTCCCGGACGTTTTCAATCTCCGCGTATATTCCGGCCGGAACGGAACCGCGTGTCGTAAATCGAATCGGGCGAAAAGTAAGCATGCCGGCCAATGAAACCATCACCGGCGCGGCGGCACCCCCCGGCGAAATCAATTTACCTGTGCCGAGCGGCCAGCTACACCTGCGGAAAAGTCAAATGCCCAATCAACCGGTTGTCCAGCGAAATTTATGCCGTGTTCCGAAACGGCAAACACGCTTCGAACGACTTTCGTCGCTCCGAATCGCCGCGTAAAGAAATCCCATTCGCCGTCGGAACAATTTACGGCAACGACAGCGGATTTATCAGAAAAATAAGCAGGTGTAACGTGAAACAGTAAACACATTAGAAGAATTTTCAAACACGGTAGCCCCTATTAACTCTCAAGTGACTCTGGGACAGAGCTGTGTGTGGGGAAAATAGTATTTTAAATAGTAAATAGTCCTATTTACTTTGAAGCATGTGTACAACTCTTTGAAAATAAAATATTTTATTTGATGCTGTAATTTTTGAAAATGAAATATTTTATTCGGTCAGTGATTTTTGAAAATAAAATATTTTATTTGATGCCGTAATTTCTGAAAATAGTATTTAAAAATAGCATGGATTCCGAAAGACTTAAATGAAGGAAAACGTACTTTTATCAAAGAAACCACCTGAATCACGACCTCAATTACTTTCACAAAACAAATTGCAAATAACCAATAAGATCGAAAAACCATCCTACGGTGTTCCACAAATTCTGCTCGTTCCACTAAAAAGTGTGAAATAAAAAATTATATAAAAAAGATTAAACCGACTTCGAATAAACGCACTAAAAAGTATGAAATAATTTCCATTTAATTTATGTGAATACACACGAACTTAAATACAATACAATCTTATCGGAAGCGGCGCAAAATTGAAAATTTTCGACACTGGAAATTACGAAATTCCTTAAATTCTCTTCTACATGCTTTCGCATATTAATGTATCTTCCCTTCCCACCTACTGATTTCCAAGTTCACCATATTCCAATGAAATCATAATCAGCAACATCTGTCATTTGGAAAATTTTCAATTTTGCGCCGCTTCCGAAAAGATTGTATTGTATTTAAGTTCGCGTGTGTTCACGTAGATTAAATGGAAATTACTTCATATTTTTTAGTGCATTTATTTAGTGTTTTTTCGAAGTCGATTTAATTCTTTTTCTTATATCTGTGGTCGTCAGGAATAACGCCGCATGTCACGCATATTCGGGAAACCCGAACATTTTCGGTCCCGTCCCACACACCTCTAGTATTTAACCACCGAATAATTCGTAACAAAACCGGTGTTTTATCTCGAACGTAATACCCAGATTACCTTTCATTACCGGCTTCATCCTACGCTCCACACCGACGTATTTGGATCGAAAGTTTCTTCAGATTCCGATGTTTATTTTCCCCGCATGAAACTACATAGAAGCGAGGGTGTTTTTGTTGCGTCCGAAAAGTAGTTGAACTACTCTCGATTCGCCTCGGGAATTTCAGTTTGTTGGAATTACCGTATGGATTTCACTCGCTTCTCTCTCGTCGCAGGAATGATCCACGCGTGAAATTATAGCTCCGGCGAAATTCAATTCGTACGGAGTTTCCATTCATACCGTTCAAATTGATTCGATCGAACGTTTCGTGCGAGGCATCACGAATTTCGGAAAATATATTTCCTGGTCGTGTGAATCAGATATCAAGGTATCACACGGTGGGAATTAATGAAGGATTCTATGAATTTGCGATCATGGTTCTCTCGCAGTTATTCCTAAGCTTCAAATAGAATTTATTCCAGCGAAAGTCAAGGTGCAGTAATTACTGGACAGCGGATCATTATGCAAAATCAAAATTTTCTACCTGACTTTCAACAAACTGGAGTCAAATATACTTTCTTTCTTAACACGTTTCGTGCCAAGCCCTTTTTGCCTGACTTATCGTTCAGGCCATTTGATATATGTATATATTTCGCGCGCGCGCGCGCGACTAAAGATTGATTTATGTATCTCTTGCTTTAACAAAATCAACCATTGCATGTAATTATTAATTATTGTAAATATATAACAATTAAACAAACTTATGTGCTTTGTTCTATACTGCATTTTGTATAATGCCTCAATCTTTTAGTAGAAATATTTTTTTACAGAATTAAATTTGTCATAAACATATATTTTCAGCGCATTAAATAAATATGTTTGAGTGTACCACCGGTGGTACACGTGGCACGGAACGTGTTAACCCTCACCGTCCCTGATTTCACGAACTGAATCTGTCCCTCGGTGTCAAATTGACAGAGTGATACAAAAAATTGATAAAATAACAAGTCAAACATTTACTTTTCGATGTTTTTTTTTTTGTTGAAGTTGATGAGTTAACATTTATATTCTAGGTTTTTGCAGTTATACGTTCCCCATTAAAAAAGTAAAAGTCACCAAGTTTCGAACGAATTTACAAATAACAGAACAGTGTAACTTATTTTGGGAAAAAACTATGTCAAATTGACACGAGGGACGGATAAGGGTTAACAGGTATTTTGAAATTTTTAGTTACACCTACCCATTCTTGTCGTAAATGTCGTAAATAAAAGCAATGTAAAATAATCACTCTTAGTGCTCCATAATGAGTTAGGAAACTCAGGTTTCCCAATTATCGAGTAGCGGACACTATTTTCCGCTGTTCGACGTACAGTCCGCGACAATACTATAAGACATATCACTTAAAACGAAATAATTATGTGTTATATGAAAGAACTTGTTAGTGTTATTAGTTACTTCTGGAGACGTCGATTAACGCAGTGTTTTCGTTAGTATTTCTAAGAATTTGAAAGTAACACCAACTTACCTTTTATTAACTGCGACAAAACTATAAGACAGGTAATGTTTTTGTAAAAAAATGTAACACGTACAGCTTATTTTTATCGGTTAATAATATTTTGTGTTGCCAAATTTTTTGGCATTGTGTTGCCCTTATTTTTTATGACATGTAACATTCTTTTTGAAATAGATTTATACAAGTTTGCAATATGGTTTTTTGCTTAATTTTCTTCCATACCATTTCAACGCAGTTTTTCAATTGTTCTACAGTACTAAACTAGTTTCCTTTAGAATAAACCTATTCCCCAAAGGTTTCCAATGATATTTAAGTCGGGAGATCTCGCTGGCCATGGTAAAACGTCTATTTCCTTATTTTTAAAGTAGGCCTGTACTATCTTTGCCGAATGCACAGCTGCATTGTTTTGTTGGAAAATGTATTTTTGGTTGGCTATGGACTGAGCATGTTTTGACAAGTACTTATCAATAACATCTATGTATTTCCTGCTGTTTATTTTTGTGGAAATAAATTCAATTTCAGTTCTCCCATGATATCCTATAGCCGCCCAAATCGTTATTCCTCCTCCACCCATTTGTCACTTTTCCAGTGTCAATTCCTCTTTTCTTAAATCGTGAAAATATTAATTCAAATTATCAGGGGAGGGGGGCATCTAAAGTAAACCGTTTCTCGTCAGAAAAAATTTCTTTCCTCCATTCCTTACGCCAATGCATGCGTTATTCTGCAAACTCTGATCTGGCTTCTTTATGACGGTTAGTTAGCGCCGACCTTTTCAAAATTTTACGCCTTTTTAAATTATTTGAAGCCTTTATTATTCGTTGTACTGTCCTGACACTTGTTTTTACGCGAGTTTCTGTCGCAATTTGTAGACTTCGATGCATGTTGTAAAATATTCCGTCTGTCTTGTGCAGTTGTCAACTTTGGACAGCCTCCTGGACTCTTTTTACCGTAGTTTTCACTATTTTTTAAATAATTATAAACTACACAACGGCTTCTTCCAAGAATTTCAGAAATTTTTGCCACCGAATGATTTTCATTTCGCAAATTATTGATAATTTTAATCTCTGTTTCATTTAATTTTCTTCCTCGTGGCATTTTGTATAAACACAAATACTGCAAGTTGATTAATATTTTTCAGGTTTTACTTAGATTATTTACTTCAATTACTGACACTTTAGAAGAATATTTCATTGATGATCTTTTCGCTTTCACTGTTTGCGAGAAGCTGTCCTATAGATTTGTCGCGGCTAACAAGAGGTCAAGCTTGTGTAGCTTTCAAGTTCATAGAAATTCTAACGAAAACAGTGCGTAGAACGACGTCCCCAGATGTAAATAATAACACTCTGCATGAAAGACGATGAAAAAAATTCTTTCATATAATACATAATTATTTCGTTTTAAGTGATGTCTTATGGTACTGTCGCGGACTGTATTCGATGACGTCCGAGACGAAGACGCACCGCGAGAGGGGGATAAAACTGCGACGTTAACGAGAGAAAACAGTATTTGACTCGATCAGTGGTTTATTCGCCGTCGCGACGCGTCGCAGGAACGATTGATGAAGTGAACTTTCATTTCCGAAGGCGAGCCGCGCGTGCAGTTGATCGATGGGAATAAAATTCAATTAAACACGGCCCGTGCTCATGCAAAATTATTTTCATGGACGATCGGGTCCCGCATTTTACTGCGCGACGGCAATCGTTACGTTAATTAAGGGTCGCGGATATTCATGTCGGTTTCGGTAGCTGTTACCCGTTTGGTTAGTGGTACGCTATACATTATGCATTTCTGACGAATGCACGAGGTTAACCCGTTGCAAATTAGACCGTTTAAACGAGGTAAACCGCTCGAACGAGCGTGCAAAAATCACGCGGAGATTCCCTGCAGACTCCAACGATCTCTTACCGATGTACCACATTTTCCTTTCTTCCATTTTCATGCAGAACCAATTTTGTAAAACGAAGTCCCTCCGTCTACAATTACCAGCTTGATTGCCCGATTCTAGAATTTCAATACGTTACAATATTTTCCCCTCGAATTGGTACCCGTTGATCGGGAACGCAACGTTCCATTTTGAATTTTTTTCAAAAATAAAATACGCGAAATATAACGGTTTGATGGATCTTTCACCTTCCACAAATGTTACCAGCTTAACCATTTGTTTGTCCAGTTTTAAATCCCCGTCCGCCCCTTCTGATAATTTATCGCACTCTTTCCGTATGCAAAACGAGAAAAAACTATATCATTTTATTCATCTCGATGCAGAATACTTTTGTTCAACACTAGGCCCTCCGGGCGGGTTGCGGTGTACCTTGAAAGGTTGTTATAGCAGACAAAAAACGCGCACGGATCAACTCCGAACCGGCCGATTATTTACAACCACCGCGCTCCGACAATTTCAACCCCGACAGGTGGACAACACTTGCGACGGACCCACCGATTAGATCGATGGGACCATACATACATACACACATACTTTTCTATTTTATATGTATACAGGGTGTGGCCGGAAGGGTGGTACACCGAGCAGGGCGTGATACTGCGTGTAAAAATAAGTCGGAAAAAGGAATAAAATTTTTTTGATTGACGCTTCGTTTTCGAGATAATCGAGTTTGAAAATGCAGCGAGTACACGTGCTGTTGCATAGGAATCGTCTGACGCGTCTGACCGTGACCAACCGATTCTACTTCCTGCGTATACACTCCTACTTTTCCTCACATCTGGTACATTAAACTGAAGAAACTAAATATTTTAATATGTCAACGTATTCTGACATGCCTGTACGAACAATGTACTGAATATATCATCCACCACATTTACTTCAATAGAATTTTCGAAATGGAAACGTATACATACAGGGTGGTCCTTTTATCTTGAGACAGTCAATTATTCCGGAAACCAGCAGGAATATGAAAAAATGTTTTATGTAAAATATACTTCATATGATGGGGCACATTTAATGGCGCTATGCACATTTTTCCATAATGGCCCTTTAAGGGTCAGATGGAGGACAACTTCATTTTTTCAAATGGAAACCCATATTTTTTATTTCATATTCTTATTCTACATCGAAAAATAATAATATCTCGTATAAAACAATTTTTTCCTAGCGTGCACACGGATTTATTAAACAAATTGTGGTGAATATCCCAATATTTGTAATGACAAAAAATACTGAGTTTGATCTGAAGTCATAAAAATCTATTAAGCGGTGACAGGAATACGTATGTCGTACATTTAGCATCGTAGGTGGTGTTACAATTTCCTGTATTTTTTGTCATTACAAATATTGGTATATTCACCACAATTTGTTTAATAAAACCGTGTATGCTAGGAAAAAATGTTTTATACGAAATATTATTATTTTTCGATGTAGAATAAGAATATGAAATAAAAAATATGGGTTTCCATTCGAAAAAATGAAGTTTCCCTCCATCTGACCCTTAAAGTGCCATTATGAAAAAATGTGCATAGCGCCATTAAATGTGCCCCTGCTCATATGAAGAATATTTTACATAAAACATTTTTTCATATTCCTGCTGGTTTCCGGAATAATTGACTGTCTCAAGATAAAAGGACCACCCTGTATATTGGGGCTCACAAGCGGGACAAACTGATATTTACCTCAAATAGCAGTTCTACACATTTGTTAGTTATGCAAAAGTTACTGCAGAACAAACATTCATTACAAAACGTAATTGATAAAGTGAGTACTAGTTTCTTTCGTGCTTATTTAATAAAACAACATACTAAAGTGTTAAGAATGGGGGTCGTGGAGAAAAAACTAAGTGTATGTGAAGTACATACGATATTGACGTAAAAGGAAGAACAAGATTGAATTACACAAATATCAAAAATTGTAAATAGATGGCGAAAAGTTATTATGAGCTTATTAAAAAAGATCCTGAAAATTACGGGAAAAAGAAGAGTTCTGGACGTCCACAAAGTTTAACTGCCCGTGAAAAACGTGCAACATTGAGAACAGCATCAAATTCGAGGATGACTGTCAGACAAATCGCCGAAAGTGTTGGCGTAAACACTAACAGAAAGAATGTACGTGGTGTTTTAGAAAAATGCAAGCACTTAGCGCGAAGAGAATTGCAGAAGAAATCTTGGTTAAAGAAGGAGCATAAAGCGTTCCGCTTACAATTTGCCGAAAAGCATTGTTCCCGCGATCGTTAGAACCTCGGGGGTTTCGAGTCTCAGGAAACAAAATGGTACATATACTACGTTTTATTACGTATACCGAACATAGATTTCTTCGATAACTTTTCCAAGTGTAAATGACGATCCCGATTAAACAACGGTGCTAAGCGGGAAATTGTGCATGCTATTCCATACCTGAGAATTATATACATAGAGTATCATGAAACCCCAATTTAAACACCCTAATATCTTAATTCCTTTGTAGCGCGATAGACCGCCCAAGGGGGAACCCCCTAGTAGTGGGGATAAAAATGTCACATCATCCGCATACTCGAAAGTCACATCAATCGCGGGAACACTGTAAATGTGAGGACAAAGTGGCGAAGAGTCATATTTAGTGACGAAAAACGATTTAATTTGGATGGTCCAGACGACGTAGGCTATTACTATCATAATTTGAATGAAGAACAGCAATTTTTAAGCCGTCGCCAAATGGGAGGCTGTGTTAATTTGGGCCGATATTGGATATTGGGGTAAAACAGAAATCAAATTTATAAAAGGACGAATGAATAGCGAACGGTATATTGAAATGACAAATGTGAACAACAACACTTATGCTGTAAGAATTGCTGCAAATAAACACGTTTTGCAACAAGGTAATGTCGCTGTCCACGCGGCAGAAGCGGTCGAGAAATACTTTTCTTCAAAAATTATTCGTGTTTTGGAGTGTGTGGCCAGCAAGATCTCCAACCTCAACATTATTGAAAATTGTTGGGGACATCTTGCCAGAGCTGTGTACCAATGACAGACAATTCCAAGATTATTAACGATTTAAAGTAGAGCATTTTGGACGAATGGGAGAATATTAGCCAAACAGTATTAAAAAATTGTATAAATATTTACCAAACCGAATGATTAAAGTCGTTAGCTGTAAAGGAAGTCCTACAAATTGATTTTTATCGATTAATTCTGTTATATTTCAAGTTTTTCGTTAAGTGTGCTGTCATTTTCTTAATAATTCTACTTCATTCAATAAAAATAGATAAGTTAATGAGAGAAGCTTCGTTTCATTTCATTCATATATGTTAACAAAGACATACTAAAAATATGTGTATAAAAAAACTTGAATTTCTAATGTTTAATAAACAGAAATTACATTAATTTCAAAGTGTGCTATCTTTTCGTCCCGGAGTGTACGTACTAAAGCACGCGAACCCGACGGATCTTTAAAGTCTATCTTCTCGAAAACGAGGCGTCACACTAAAAAATGTTATTCCTTTTTCTCGACTGATCTTTACATGTAGAATCATCCCCTGCCCGGTTGTACCTCCCGTCCGGCCACACCCTGTACAAAGATAGATAGGAGATAGATGAAAGTCCTCTATTCAATTATTTAAAGCTCCATTCGCTACGAATACTGTTCTTACTAAATCCCCTACGTACACCACCCTCCGAAAATTCGCTCAGGATAAATACCCCTCATTTCAAAATTCCCTTTGCGCATCCCTTTGTGCACCGAAACCTAAAATTTACCCATGTGGCTGTCGCGCGCACGACCATGAAGAAGTTCTTGTGCCAACTGAAGCCGAAATTAGGAAGCCGGTAATTCGCGCAAATATTCGAATGAAACGTGCCACGGGAACGAAATTCGTTTAATTAAAATCTCCATGGAGCATGCATAACATCTCGATGGAGCTTCTTGAAGGGGCAATTAAATTACAATTATCACTCCACAGTAACTTCTCTGAAATTATTGAATGTAAAATTAAGTCACGAGAATTAATTTGTACGCCTAACATTTACGGCTGAAGTGAAACCGAGTTCTTGCTATCTCTTCGACTGTATCTTCCGGGCCGACCGATATTCTTCCGGAGAACGGAGATATTTACTACGATGTCTCGTATCGTCGTGCAGAATCTCCCGGAGTGGCCACTAGAGAACTTCGTAACCGATTTTTCGTACCAGATAAATCATCGTTCCGCGGTGAAACCGTCGGCGAACGGTTTTCTTTCGTTTCAAGCCGGCGAAATCGGCGGCCATGCTTTCGATAAACAAGCCGTTCGAATCCCGCAACGCTACATAAATTTTTGACGTTCGAGAACGCAGTATGAAAAATGAAAGAGGACAAAAGGACGATCCGAAAACCCCCGCACTGTTTTCGAGACTCGTTGGCACAGTTCGCCGCGGTGTTATACTGCGGACGTTCAAGCGAGATCGCATCGTGGTGTGCCAATTTGCGGAAACTCTATGTTTATTCCTTCCATTACGCTTTTTGAGGGATTACGAAGGAAGTAGACATTACACCGAAGGAAATGCAGCTTTTTCTATTTTATCGAAGTTTTCGGTACGCTTCGACTACTGCAATTTTACTGTCGCTGCTTTACTTCTATTCCCGATATTGAAACTCTGTTTTAGTGCCCGCTGCTCCCGATATGGTTCCGGTATGCTTTCATCTCGCTTTTGCCAGAGAGTGTGCATATTTCCGTTTGTACTTGTAACTTATTTATTGTGTCGGGAATTTTAGCTGGGCTACTGGACATTTTATGATTCCGCTCTCTCGTGCGTGTAGTAATCGATTCGAGTTCTCCAACGTGGGACTCGATTCAAAATCGTTTTCGAAGATGAAATCTCCGTTTGCGAATTCGTTTTCGCGGCAGTAAATATCAGATGATTGCATAAGTTCTTGCCCGATTTTCACAGATTCCCTAAAACTGTACCGCACAGCGAAGTGTAAAAAGAAAAATTACATGGTCACCTTTCTTTCGTAATTGCAGAGAAAAATGGTGACTGTATAATTGATTAAAATAAAACTGTACCTTTTAAAATTCAACCATCGAACTTTATTTCCAAATCGGGCACGAACTTATGCAATCGTCTAATAGTAGAAAACGCGTAAGGATCTGCGATCTATGGCAAATTCCGCGTACATTCTATCGTATTATAACCAGCTAGCAAATCCGTAAATAAGTTCCCAAGAGCGAAAACCAGAGGAATAAACATTCGCTGCAGCTGCGAACTGGGAGCTTAAACCAAAAGGACGATGAAAGGTTTCAGATTATTGCTCGGTCGACTAAATTTGAGGGCGTAGGATTCGAATTCGTGTTTGTCCCCGACCCCTATTGTTGTCGTTGCGTTGTTCTGTCCGCGCAGCGAACTTTAATAAACTCGGCCGGAGTTCGCGCGAAGTTTACCCTTTAAAATCTCATACATACGCCCCACTGAGATGAAAGAAACGCGCCGGTTATACATTTCTATTTCGCTCCAGTTTGTTGCAATTCAAGCATAACATTCTTATTTTGATTCCGGCGTACGCGGAATGCGCCGGAACGAATTAACCGTGTAAGTCGAAAAATTACTGTATTCACGCCGAGTGTCCCAGTATTGATACTACAACCGGGGGGGGGGGGAGATTCTACGAGTTTGAAGATTCGCTGTCGTGTTTACATAAATAGATCCAGTAGGTCACCAGCAGACGCTGAATTGTCAAACACTGGACTTATTCGAAAACGAAAAATATTATTCCTTCTTTCGGACTTGCTTCTGGAGTCACCACTCAAAATCACGATCATGGTCGTGATTTTTTCACGATCGCGACTGTGATCCTATCTTTTTTATCTTGAGTCATAGTAATTCTTCATTTTTGAGTTAAAAAATTGGGGTGTACTTCCGAAAAGTCCATACCTCCGATTCTTTTTATACTCTGGATTCTTATTTGCTTGTACAGAGATTTTGAAAACAGCATGCACAAAATATCGAATCGCAAAAATAAAAATTTCCCACCTGAATTTCCTGCAACAAATTGGAATGAAATAGAAATTTATTTGCTTCTCTATTATGTCTAATCCTTAGCACTCGAGTGGTGTAACTCAGAGTCACCACTAAAAATTGCTGTACCAGCATTTAAAATATTGTTTACATCATTAAATATTTTGGTATCTTAATAGTGACTACACATCAGAGTTGGGCAAAAAGTTAATCAACGATTGACGATTAAATTTCTGCTTCAATCGGTATATATGTATATGTATATATAATCGCAATTAACAATTAATCTCCTAGTGCAGTCGTTAATTGCGGTTAACGATTAAATACTTATTAATCGTTAATTGCGGTTAACGATTAGATACTTATTAATCGTTAATTGTGGTAAACGATTAAACACTTACTAATCGTTAAGTGCGGTTAACGATTTAATTTATACTTTTGTCGTTAATTGCGATTAACGATTATGAATCGTTAAACTGATGATTGATTAATGATTAACTGCTGAAATTGCGAAATGAAATACGGAATCAAAACTGTATGAATACTGAAAAATATGTAAACTGAGTTTAGGTGTATTGTCATTTGGTCTACATATAATACAAACTCTGTTTACGTGCTTTTATGTTTTTTTTTCGATGATTTCTTTTTTTAATCAACGATTGACGATTAACTTCATCAATCGATTGATCCAATCGTCAATTTTTCGATGATTTCTTTTTTTAATCGTACACATTAATCAATCAATCACGATTAAAATTTTAATCGATTAACACCCAACTCTGCTACACATTTAAGTACTGTTTTAGGTATTACATAAATTTCATATACACATGAAATGAAAAGAATAGTATAGTAGAATGGAATTATTCTAAACCAGAAGAAAGGGTTAATAGTTTGAAAATAATATGATTAAATTTTCCTAATGTTTTTGCTATTTTAAATTACACCTACTAATTTTTGTAATAAATTCATCAAATCCGCAGTCTAGAAATAAATCATTCCGGCGAGAAGCGAGAAACGCGTTGGCGACAAGCAGGAGCGGAGAGGCTGGTTCGCAAAACGGTTTATTTTTATTCGGCGGATTTGAAAGGCGTCTAGATGACCGAGGCGAGAGCAAATAAAGGAAGTGTATAGAGGCGCGTTTCGACGTGTTATCACGGCTCCGATTTTACTCGGCGAGATCACACAGGCGGATGATCCCACCATGCCACCACGGCCAAGAGGCAAAGGAGAAAAGAGAACGCCCACAACGATAGCTTTCGGTTCGCTTCTCGGCCTGATTCGATACACATGGAGACTGCACACGTCACAATCTTATCGGCAACCGGGGTAGTGTATTGATTACGCGTTCATCGTACCGTGAAGAAAGCTCTCTGCACTTTCGGTAAGCAAATTCGGCAACGCCTCATGAACTCCGGCATCGATCCGAATTAAACGATCCCGAAGCTGTTCTCGCGAGCGTTCGATTTATCGGCTCGTTTAGTTGGCCGGAGAAGTGCCAGGCGGTAGAACCACTGGAACTTGAATGAACTTCGCCGAGGCTAGAAGTTTGTTCATTCCCGGTCGATCCGTTCAGAGAATTTTTATAGGTCAAAATAACAAGAAGTTTAAGAAACAGGTGATATAATAAAGTAATCATTTGTTATCGCGAAAGTGAACACCAGCTTCGCAGAGTGTATTCCCAGAACGACTCAACACCAACTTCAAACTCCGATGGGAAAACTGCATCTCGAAGCAGATCGATCGAACCGACACCAGACGCGCACCGGTGTGCATGTAACAAGAAATTCTACGCCGTTAACAGTCGCACCGGAATTGTTAAGAAACACCTGAACGATCGACAAGAATTATGATCTGTCATGTACTGCCATTTTTCGTATTGGTACAACGACGATCTTTCTGCAAGACAAACATTTTTCGAAATAATTGTGAACGAAAAAAACCAGTTTCTCAGCCCGATATCTGACCCAATTAATCATGAACGAATCTAATCAGCGAGCTGTTTGATCTGAATAGTGTGCATCTAATAAGAAATGCAGACGCACCCGAGTTGTTAAGGAACACCTGAACGATCGACAAGAATTATGATCTGTCCTGTACTGCCATTTTTCGTATTGGTACAACGACGATCTTTCTGCAAGACAAACATTTTTCGAAATAATTGCGAACGAAGAAAGACAGTTTGTCAGTCTGATATCTAACCCAATTAATCATTAACAAATCTAATCAGCGAGCTGTTTGATCTGGATAGTGTGCATCTAACAAGAAATGCTGCGCCGTTAACAGACGCACCCGAGTTGTAAACACTTTATCTACCGGTAACCTATTAATAGGCTTTTCAATAATTGTGCTGCACCAAATGGAAGCTAAAAAATCTTCTTTCACACAATAATCCCGAAGGAAATTATTGGATTTTGTTATTGAGGGTGAGTTGTTGGTTTATGATTAAAATTGCTGTTGCTATTGAAGGATTCTTTTAAAAAATCCTCAGTCGTGAACCACGCTTCCAACAATCATGGAATATGTAATCACCGGTAAATAGTGTGTTAAGAAACACCTGAACGATCGATAAGAATTATGGTCTATCCTGTACTTCCATTTTTCGTATTAGTTGAACGACGATCTTTCTGCAAGACATTTTTCGAAATAATTGTGAACGAAAAAAATCAGTTTCTCAGCCCGATATCTGACCCAATTAATCATGAACGAATCTAATCAGCGAGCTTTTTGATCTGAATAGTGTGCATCTAATAAGAAATGCAGTCGCACCCGAGTTGTTAAGAAACACCTGAACGATCGACAAGAATTATGATCTGTTCTGCACTTCCATTTTTCGTATTGGTTGAACAACGAGCTTTCTGCAAGGATAAATTTCTCGAAATAATTGTGACCGAAGTTAGTTTCTCTGCTCGATGTCTGACCCAATTAATCATGAACAAATCTAATCAGCGAGCTGTTTAATCTGAATAGTGATATTCCTGGCAAAGGAGCAGTGCTTTCGCAGCAAGCGTTGCGGTTCTGCTTGTGCCAGCCATTGAAATTCTTCATCGATTCGAGTGCCCAATTAGGAAAGGACGATCGACTGACGGTGTCTACCGCAACGCATCGTTTGTTGGCAAATTGTTCGTATCGGGACCAGTTTGAAACTGGGAATTAGGTCGATATACCCGGGAATCGCGTTTATTTTGAACACACACGTGAAGGAACGAAGACATAGGTCAACGAAAGTCACCCGATAATGCTCTCAACATGGCCATTAACCATGCGAGTGCCTAGTGTACCTGACTTTCTCTCTCTCTCTCTCTCTCTCTCTCTCTCTCTCTCTCACCGTCTCGCGCTCGCTCTCTTTCTCGGTGCACCGTGACGCACGTACGGGTTGCATCGGTTGCAAGTTGCAACTGCGATGCCCGCGCGCCGCGAATCCAGGTAGGACACGCTAAAACTATCCATATGGTTCGATCCACTTTTATCTATGGGAAAACACGCTACCTAGCAACGGAATTCATCGTGGTGACCGTGTGGTATTCTTTTCTCGCCGGAAAATACGAAGATGCGGGTCGAGGGAAAATGGAAAGCTCTCCCTGCGGTACGTTTGTCCCCTTTTCACTTCATTTTTTTATTCGAACACGATCACGGATTCATTAGTTTGCTGTTGTTGCGATTTAGAAACAACCTCGGAAATTTGATTAGAAACTAATTGAAGGGTGTATCTCGCACTCGGCCAGCGATAGCTTAAAATAGCATGAGAAATAGTGGAAATCGATACCGAGGAGTTCGAGATGCGGTTTCGTCAAGATGCAAACACTCGATGTCTAGTAGAGACAGTGTTGACTTGTCTACCACGAGCAGATATGTAATTCGCTGGCTGCACGTCAGCTGGAGTACACGTCCCTCGAAGAAAGAAAATTAGAACGGCGAAATTACGGGAAAATATCAAATTAGCACGGAAAGAAGAGAAATGTCGCGTTTGTTTTATTTTCGAACCGAAACTTCTGCAATTTCCGAATACTTGTAAGATTGAAGCTATTAGGCAAAGTAGGGCAAAAATCAACTAATAATTGAAACTGACTAATACTCTGATTGATTGATAGTCAAATTATAAAAAAGTCAGTTAAAACTTTTTGATTAGTTAGTCATAACTACATGGCAGTCTAGTTAGTCACAACTCTAAGTAATCGTTAGTTATTGCTTATTAGTTATGATTATCAATCTCTAGTCATCAGTTACTATTGTGCGATTAACATACATTAATATGTATACTTAAACTGTATCGGAATTAGCAGTGACCGGTGTAAAAAGAATTTTTATTAAGTACAACACTCCTTTGCCATCGTCGGCAGCAGTTGAAAGACTTCTTAGTTATGCTACAATGACGAATTTGCCAGAAACTAATAGATTAAGTGACAAGAATTTCGAAATACGTGTTCTTATGAAAGCTTATTCAAGTTTTTTTGACCAAACTGAAAACAATTAAATGTAATCAATTTAAGCCAAAGTTATATTATTTCAGTAAAATTTGGAAGAACCAACAATAAGTTAAAATATTAAAAGTCCAAAAAGTTAAATTTTTACTCTAACAAAATTTAATGATATTACTCTATCTACAACCGTTTATAAAAATTTGTTGTAATCTATTTTCTTCACAAAAATAAAATAAGAAAATCTGGAAAACTTTCATTATTCAACTGCCTTCTCCTTTCTCTCGTCAACATAATTTATCATCATCTGTATTTTATATGTTTATAAACTAATAGGATATTTTTTGTTATTATTATGTCTTATTTTAACTTGTAACCATTTTTGTCATTAGTGATTAGTCATAATGAAATTCTGATTGTGTATTTAGTCATTAATTATGCCATTATAATCAGTAGTGAATATTCATCCTTATTAAAAATTTAGTCATCATTCATTAGTCATTACGCTCAAATACTTATGTAGTCATTAGTCATAGTCACGCTCAAGTATTTACTTAGTCATTAATTATTAGTCACTTTTGTAGAGCTTATGAAGTTATTAGTCAATAATCATAATTGCGACTAGCGTTTGCCCAACTCTGTTATTAGCTTTTCCTAAAAGTTTGTTTCACTACGTGCACATTCCATATTGTCAGATAACATAAGCATACGCAAACAACACAATCTTCTCTTCGTTAATGTTTCATTATTCCTTAAGCTTGCCCTATCTTAAACGCGGTTTTCTTAAAAATTACTCTGAATTCGCACTGAGCACATTAGTCGAGAACGAAACGAACTTTCGGGACGACCGAATAACACGCAGTTCTTTTTAAATCGGAAATGTACCAGAACCTGTTTGTACATGGCACGTGACTCGGTCAGGCTTCAATTAGACCCCGATTGCCTCCGTGGCGTATGGTCGAATCTTGGTTAACCTCTACTCAAATCTTTGATCAGCCTCGTAATTAGATTTCAACCGAGTTCGAGTTTGCGTTGAGTCATCGCCCTCCCTCTTCGCCAGAATCAGATCCACTCTTTTGACAGTGGTTAATCGCGGTCTTCGAGTCGACGTAGCATCCCGATGAAACCTCAGACCGAATTCTTAATCAAGAATTTAATCAAGGATTTAATCAAACCTCATTCCCATTAGCTCTTACTGCGAGCACACCGACTGGAACACGTGTATCATATCGCTTTCATTATTGTGCCATTCTACCGAATGGTCTCGCGACAGCCTGCGGACGTTTATGCGAATTCGGGTTTTGATGTCGCGCGGAGAGGATCCGAGAACAAAAACCGTATCGCGCCAGTCGATTTGATCGACCAAAGTTGAAACGGCAACGGTGGGAAAAGACGAATAAAAAGCAAGACGAGTCAGTTTATTTAACAAATTCGCGCGGAAGTCCTTGCGGAATCGGAAATTGTTCTTTCTCCGCTGTTGCAATCACGTAATGAAATTGTTCGCGTATTCGATTCGCGGTAATTAAGGATAAACTTTGCACGAGTTTATCGCATATATATTGGCTACACTAATTTCAGTCTTATTGCGAGATACCTTGTACATGAATAAGCAAAAAAGAAAGCTGAAGTCTAATGATAAGAAAGGCACATGCAACAAAGTTCAGATCCGCGAACGATATAGACGTAACTCTTGTCTGCGATCTCTGCACAACCTATTTTCAATTCATTGAACCCCCCCGACCAAAAACCATAAACTTTCCACGATGTTTTCTTTGTTTCGGCCGAGTGAAAAATCGATGCCTCAACTATTTCCTCCGCGAAACGATAACTCAATAAGTATATTGCATGGACATCGTCAATTATTACAATTGTGGCTTTTGAAAATGTCCAAAAAATACTAGGATATAAAATACGACAGAATTTAATACGATTTTAATTTATTTCAGATCTAAAAAGGCTACTGGAAAATAAGATTTTATTTGGTTCGAGTGTTTCTTAAAATTCGTCTACAAAAATTGCAAATTGCATAAACATCCGCATTCTAATTATTACATATATATACAATTTAATTTTCGGAATTCGTTTATCCCTTTGCATTATTCTCTCAATTTATATTTCAATAAATTACTAAAAAAACGTATATTTTTATAAATATATATAATATTTTTTTTAATAAACTACTAAAAGAGTATTGTATGAGGTATTATACATGGTGAGTCACCTAACGTTGCCACCTCAAATATCTTTGTTACTACGTTTTTATTAGCTTGGTTTCGTGTCTGTCTGTCTGTCTGCCTGTTCGGTACAAATTTTGAAAATTGATTTTAAACTAACTTCCCGATGAGCTAGTTGTTTTTAAAGATACGTCAAATGTCTCAAGGACAAAGTTGAATGGTTCAGTGGGGCTCGCATGATACCAAAAATATTTTTGTGATTTTTTTAGATATCAAGGTCACCTTCATTTTTTAAAATGGAAGCATCCTATCTTAAACACCTACGATGATAGTCCCTTCCATTAGGAATTCAGCACGTATAAACTTTCTAAGTAGCTCCTAAGTCCATATAACAGTCATGGAACATTATTATTTTGCATTAACCATTAAAAATTCGCAGTCTACTCGTTAATCATTCACTAAAATTTTCGAAGCCCCTTATTTGTAGACTTCATACTTAGGCTTTAAAAACAACAAAGCTATTTGATGTGGGCAACGTTAGGTGACTCACCCCGTATACCAGTTTTGTATCGATCAAATTAAGAAAATCACAGAAAATAGAAATATTTTAGGTCGAAAGACGCGCGCAAAGGATCGAAAAATGAACACGTACGAAATGCCACATAATCCACAAAAATGCAGCATAGAACAAAGCACACAGGTTTGTTCAATTGTCGAGGAAAAACGGAACGTGTTAGTAATTATACTCGTCCCTTTTTCTCTTCCAGTGTGCGCAGAACTTGCAACATCAGCAAGCAGAAATAAATAAAGGGAAAACTAATTAAACGAGTGGCAGGGTGCATTGACCAGCCCAGTAACAGGTGAATGAATAATTGAAAAACTTCGCTCGCGAATGTTTGCTTGCAATTTTTAACGACCTGGCCACAGCGCAGCGGCGCGCTGGTAAGAATGCAACAGGGATTTATGGTATTCGATGTCGCATATTTTCTCGACGCAATTGCAAGCTCTCCGTGCCCATTATGGCTGCCTTTCAGCATATTAGGGAACACCTCGACGCTCGTACGCGTAAACATACGCGGCCGAGGAAGCGAGGCATCGATCATAAAACTTGAACACATGGTTACGGGGTCGATTTACGAGGATGGGTGTGGATGCCACTGCCACTATGATATTTCCAGGTCATGCTCGTTGTTACCAGCCTTGAAAGTGTATTAATCCGAGAATTCCAAAATCAGTCGTCATTAGGCGATATCACGGATTTTACCGCGGTTTTATTAGCTCGCTTTCTCGTCTGTCTGTCTGTGTCTGTTCGTTACAAATTTTTCTTTTTAACACGTTCTTATTAGCTCGCTTTCTTCTCTGTCTGTTTGTCTATCTGTTCGATACAAATTTTTCTTTTTACCACGTTTTTATTAGCTCGCTTTCTTGTCTGTCTCTGTCTGTTTGTCTGTTTGTCTGTCTGTTTGTTTGTCTGTCTGTCTGTCTGTTTGTCTGTCCGTTTGTCTGTTTGTTTGTTTGTCTGTTTGTCTGTCTGTTTGTCTGTTCGGTAGAAATTTTGCAATTGGTTTTAAACTAATTTCCCGATGAGCTAGAGACTTGAAATTTTAAACATTGCTCAGAACTGGATGACAATGCAATTTAAATATGAAAAAAATTTTTTTGAAACAAATTATTAATAAATCTAAGCGTTACACCCCATCGCGTGACGCTCGGTAGTACGTCATCGCGTTCGGCGTCCCCACTCTACTATTTACGTGTTCCCACTTTGACGCACCCCCACTCCACTGACCCGTTTCGCACCGAAGGAGCTCGGTGTGCGTTCGAGCTCCGTGCGGCGTGTACAAAGTTACTACGTATTGTTATACCATAATAATGTTTGTTTACCGAGCGAAAGAACAGTTACGCCGAGATTCTCCGTCGAACCTTTATCTTTGACATTTTACCACGGCATTTCGATATAACGCGGTCGCAATACCGTCTGAAATTTACTACTTGTCTCTGGTATAATCTCATAAAAATGTTTAAAATCGATTGAAATATGCATGCAAGAAAAAGGAGAGGAAGCCTTTTGATGGGGGGGGGGGGCATATGTGATATAGGTAATAAAAAATATCGAGCATGAAATTAGAATTTGAACAGTCTGTGTTTCAAAAAGTGTCAGAAATAATGTGTCTACAAAAATTATTTAAATAAAAATAAATTTTTTAAAAATACCACGTTTTTAAAACAGACTAAAAAGTATAGAATATAGTTTTTCCTAGCCCCATACAGGTTCCTAAACCCATACAGATTGTGAATTTTGAATAGCTATGAAAATACTTGTAAGATTTAAAACGAATAATGTGGGGCGCTTAGGGGCAATAGTCACTAACAATTTTATTGCACTGTAAATGATATGAACTGCTGTGTGAGCTTTCTCAATGGCAACTACTCTACACTCCTTACTATTATCTTGCGCCTCACGTTTTCCGTTTTAAATCTTACTTAAATCTGTATGGGGGGCTAGGAAAAATTATTTTATACTTTTTAGTTGGTTTCTTTTTTTAAATTTATTTAAATTATTTTATACTTTTTAGTCCGTTTGTTACTGAAAAGTAATTTGTTATTACAAAGCTTGATCCGACGATTTATGTTTGCTCTTTCGCGTGTCTACTCGAATCTGCTATTTTCGATAGCCTCGATTGAATGCTCGAAAACTACATAAGTACTGCTATTTTGAAAGATTTATTACGTTTATTATCTGTAGTGTTCGATTGGAAAAACGTCTCGGTTCTTCCACTTGAGCTGAACGAACGTACAGTGGATCTTATTAATATTCGAACACTCTTGGCAACACGGTAGATGAACACAATTTTAAACGAGACGATGAGTAATATTGGAGATCCAGATGATTTCCAATATCTGCTGCGCGAGGAACGCCTGCAGAAATCGAGCTCTTCTTTCTCTCGGAAATGGAAAACGAGAGACGCGGGAACATAATGTTCTGTCGCATTTTAAAGAAAACATTTTAATGAATTTATAAAAACTTTCCCTCCAACCTAATAAAAACGTGAGACACGAACGCGACTACTGTTCCATGTGTTCGCAACGAGTACGTACTCGGGAATAGTAATTAAAAAGTATCAATTATTGGGTTTCAAAGAAGGTAATTTCGATAGTATCAGGCAGAGTTGTGCTAATTCAATTATATTGTAATTCAATTACGCAATTGAATTACACTGTATTTCAATTATACAGATAGTAATTCAACTACGTCGTAACTGAATTACATAATTCAAACCTTTCAATTAATTCAATTACTAAGTATTTTAATCAGATATGTAATCGCGAAATACAATATGATTGAACTACAAATATATAATTGAAATACAATATGTATAATTACAATACAGCTCTCCAAATTATAGCCCAGAACTTCGAGGAACTTTGAATTATAAAAAATCAAGTCGTTTGGTACAATTATAAAAAAGTTATTGTTTCAACGGGCGTTTGAATACTTTCGTGAGCCACTGTATGTACATACAGGCCCCTATGTATGTACATAGGCCCACATCAAAAAGTTGTAAAACGCAACTTTTAGTACTTTGTATACAATTCCGACGAATTGCAATTTTTAAAAAAATTTCTTTTCACATCCTGTAGTCAACTACTTGCTCTAGCTTCCCCAAAAAAGTTCAAATCGTATAGTCCAATTTTAAAAAAGTTATCAGCTTTTTAAGAGCGTCCGAATATTTGTGGGAGTCACTGTACACCCGCGTCAACAGAAACAGTAGTCCCTTTGCAGCATAAAAAAGAACTGATCTTCTAAAATTTATAAATTCTATGTGTGTACACCCGAATTCGTGCTTGACAATTCTACCATATTGGGAAATTGGAAAACGTAAAAAAATATTTGCGACTGACGTTAAATTTTTCCTGGTGTTGTCAGTGGCAGAAAAGTTTGATAATAAAACGGTGTACCATCAGCGCGGATTGTTCTGTCGCGAAACTTCGGAAAACATGGTAAAATACGAAGCGCAATAAAACTGGCTGCTGCACGGTTTAGTTTGTGCTCGACGTACTAAAGTAATTATTGCATCAAATCAATTTGTTTGCCGAACTACAGCTTTCCCTTTTGTTCGCGTAAGAGGTATTTGCATAAGCATCCGCGGCAATTACATCGGATTAAATTTTGAATAATGGAATTTGGTACTCACCGTAGACGAGAGCTGCGTGATGCAAGACGCTCGAAAACCCACGGTACCGATAACTTACACGTTTTATCGTGACCCAATTAATTGGACGAATTCAATTAGTTTCCGATCGACGTCATTCAATTTCGCCTCCACCGACACGCACCCCGCATTCACCAAGAAACCGAGACGATGTTTCACATCCTTTGTAACACGTCGGTTGTTTTCACACGTTGCTTTTCGTTCACAATTTTATGCGCGGATGTGAAAAGCTCTGCTCTTTGTCCACGAATTGTTCTTTGTTAGAATTTCCAGACGAATTCAACCTCGAAAGAAAACTGTAACAAAAATCACGTAAAGATCGGTAGAAAAATCTTTATTCAAATCTGAACGCTTATAAAATGAATTCGCTTTTCCGATTCCGGTTGTTCAGCGAACCGCGATGAGACCGAAATGAAAACTACCATTTTTATGGCAAAGTTCAAAGTCTTTTGAACAAGATCGACTTCCACTTCGCCGAGAAATCTGCATTTAGAAGGAAGTTTGGAACAGTGCTCGACTGAGAAACAATTCCCCAATCAAGCCGTACGAAATCCTACCGACTGAATTCTGTAGAATCTGGATTAAAGCTTTAGCGGTCGAAATTTGTTTTTACTAACAAAGCAGAAGTATAATAGACCGTGCCACGGCTTCGTTTCTTATTTTTATCAATACAATTTCCTATCACATTGTCCGCATTAATTAGAGTTTACGTTGCCACAGACACTCCTGCGCTTTCGTAACGATCATTATCAAAAACACACATACGCACTCATCTTTTTCGCTTCGACTTGTCCGACGACACGTAATGTACTGCATTTTAATAGACTCATCTGCATAGCTAATCAATTACGTCTAGAAACGACTGAAGGTATAATACATCTTTCTGTATGAATAAATATAGCTTCAGTCGATTTTCAGCACTCCAGAGAATCCAGTCTTATTTCTAAAAGAAAATTTATGACAGGCGTAAAATGATTCTGTGAAAGCACTAAATCGTACCGGAAATAACCATCATGAATTTTCAGCTAAGTCGGTGCATTAGTCCCGAGATATTTCGGTAGCAGCTTCGAAAAAAATGTGCCCCAAGTTTCGGATGCGATTTATGCTTACGGTTGGATGCGAGTTTCTTCGATAGTTACGGTGACTCTCCATTAATATTCGATCACTCTTGAAAAGACGATCCCAACAAAAACATCCTGTAAACAGAAGCCAAGTTCCTATGGCCGTAAAAAGTTGTGAGATCAAACAAAATACGGCCAAGTTCGTTAGCTTAGAAGTACCTCTTGCAATACTGGAAAAAAGCGTTTGTAAAAATTAGTTTAAAAGAACGCTATTTCATTTTTAAAGAGTTACATGGAGGGCTAAATTATTCAAACTTGACCGTTACTTTTTACACCAATGTCCATAAAAGGTGTTAGGTAGCCGGCCAAGTTTGAATAATTTAGCCCTCCATGTAACTCTTTAAAAATTAAATAGCGTTCTTTTAAATTAATTTATACAAACGCTTTTTTCAGAATTGCAAGAGGTATTGGTAATTATTTACTTTAATTTTGACGTTGAAATATGTTGTCAAGGTCATCATTCTGAACAACTTTTTCCTATACATGTTACCGCCGCTCGATTTTAGTTTTCGAGATGTTCGCAAAAAACTATCGCCAATACTGTATTGAATTTTTCGTATTTCTGCACGCTCTGCGGCAACGTAAGGCTGTCCCGACGCGGCATTTGTTTACATTTTGCTTCTGCACACGCTGTGGAGATGAGAGAAAACAGGGTTTCACTCTCATAATATATATTATATATTATATATCATATATTACACATTATATATTATATATCATATAATATACATTATATATTGTATATTATGTATATTACTCCGGTCACTTTTCGAGATGTTGAAATTTTTATTTATAATATTATATATTATAGATTGTTATATTATTATATATTACTATTATATATTATTATTCTATATTTTATATTATATTTATATATATATATCACACGTTGTGCCACGGACCGTCCAAGAATGCACAAAATTCAATACAGTTTTAGTAATAGTTTTTTTTGCAAATATCTCGAAAACTAAAATCGCGCGAGCGGCGGTAACATATATACGAAAAAGTTGTTCAGAATGATGACCTTGACAACATATGTGAAGATCATCAAAATCGGTGAGGAAGCCCTTAAAGTAAATAATTACCGAGGTATTTCTAAGCTAACGAACTTGGCCGTATTTTGTTTGATCTCACAAATTTTTACGGCCATAGGAACTTGGCTCCTGTTTGCAGGATGTTTTTGTTGGGATTTCATCAATTTTTGTTGAATTGTTTTTTTCATCACTATTTATTGCAACTTCGAAGCTAATAAAACATATACTTATGTATGTTATGCTGCTATGTTCTATCCTACGTACCTATTTCGTAATATTTTTTTTTCAATACAACCCCTTTAAAGTGTAAAATTTCAAATTTTGATCATTATTCCTTTGAGTGTTTGTTATAGTGGACCTATGTACCAAATTTCAAGCTTGTAGGTCAATGGGAAGAGTACTCAAAAGGTTTTGATGATGTCATATTTTATAAAATTCACACACACGCACAACAATATTTAAAAATTATATGGATATTTTAATAATATTATTTCCTCACAATAATATTTTATAAAATTCACACACACACAAGGTAACAACAACATTTAAAAATTATATGGATTTTTTAATAATATTTAATTTAGCGATGTTTGAGGTCCTATACCTCGGAACCTACTAATGTTGGAAGATTAATGTTTTGTCAATATTGAGATATGATAGCATTTAACAAGTCTACGAAATTACATCTCCCCATCTGCCTCCAATGCCGAGTTATAAGCCTCTAAAAAACGGCTAACAAGTTGTTTCGTGTAAAAGGAGGTAGTGCGAGAACTTGGCTGGTGCACCGCCGTGCACCTAGATAACGTTTTTAATATTGAACGATGCGATTCGAACGTTTCGAGAATGTATTTTTTAAATTTGCTGCACAATTTTGGGGAATTGCAATTTTCGGAAAAATTTCTTTTCACAATGCCTACAATTGATAAGAAAATAAAATGCAGCTTTTTAGTATTTTCTGTACAATTTTGACCAATTGCAACTTTTGAAAACATTTCTTTCCATATCGTGTAGCAAACTAATTGCTCTGACGTGTCCGAATCGCCGCTCGCCCCTCGAGTTTAAGTCGCGAGCAAAGCACGCGCGAAAATCCCGGCGAAATTAAACGCGCTCGCTAACCGATAACTCCTGGTGACAGTCTGGGACAACTGTTGCTCCCTTGAATAGCAGGGACTGGTTCACGAGGCGATATTCGATTTCCATGTGACAGCTGACGCTAATCAATTAACCGATTCAATCTCACGTACATTTCTCCGAAAACTTTTAAACCCGTTTTTCGATCACCGTGTATTTTCATTCCACGAAAACTCGGGTTTTTGTGGAACATACACTCGGCAAATATTCGAACAATTCAATTCGTTGAATGGACATGAGAATTCCATGTTTTCTAATCGAATGAATCAACCATTTGGTACATCGATCAGTATACAGTGACTTTCCACAAATATTCGGACACTCTTAAAAAGCCGACAACTTTTTTTAAAATTGGACTATACGATTCAAACTTTTTTGGGAAGCTAGAGCAATCAGTTTACTACAGAATGTAAAAAGAAATTTTTTTGAAAATTGAAAAATACTAAAAGTTGCATTTTACAACTTTTTTGTGTGGGCCTATATTGAGAATTTAAAAAATACGTTTTGTAGATCTGTGTCAATGATACGCACTGTGTACGTTTCATCGAAATCAGTTGATGCGGAAAAAAACGACAGGCATTGAAAGATATAAGAATCTGCAGTTATAGGCCGAAAATCGTGAAAATCTGCAATTTTTGCCATCTTTAAACGTTTGTAGCTCATTGCAACGTCGGCCGATTTTTACGAAATTCTCAGAATATGTTTAATTCACAAAACGTATTTTTTAAATTTTTAAAATATGCCCGCATAAAAAAGTTGTAAAATGCAACTTTTAGTATTTTTCTACAATTCCGATCAATTGCAATTTTGAAAACATTTCTTTTCACATCCTATAGTAAACCAATTGTTCTAGCTTCTCAAAAAAATTCAAATCGTATAGTACAATATTAAAAAAGTTATCGCCTTTTAAAGAGTGTCCGTATATATTTGTGGGAGTCACTGTATGTATTGCATTATACTCGAGTAAATTGATATTTATTTGCATTTGTTGTAATATATACCCACATATTGTTCCCACGCTATCTGTTGTTATCATCAACGATTTGTGCGTCACTGTTTCTCAAACAAAGATATACATTTCTTCTTAATTAACACGATAATAGATTACCTATTGCTCTGCTGGATAAGCAATTTATTTACGTTTCAAAGTTTCAATTTCACGTCGGGGTTTACAAATGATACAAACAACCATTGGTCGAATTATTTCAAACATTCTCGCCACAGTCCTCTAAGGTACATAAGCAAGACTACTAAATTACCACGTTTTTATTAGCTCGCTTTCTTGTCTGTCTGTTTGTTTGTTTGTGCGGTACAAATTTTGCAATTGATTTTAAACTAATTTCCTAATGAGCTAGAGACTTGAAATTTTAAACATAGCTCAGAACTGGATGACAATGCAATATTTACAAAGGTTTCAGTTTGTTATCACTTAAATTAGTATAGTTATCAATATTTGAACATTACCAATATAATGCTGTAAATTTTTTTACGATTACAAAACTTTATCGACGATTTTGTTATAGTTCTGTGTGAGTTTGAGTGCTCTTTTTGGTTTCATTAAATTCGGTAAAGATTTGTGATTATAAGCCAACAAAATTTGATTCCAACTACGTCTGCTTTCAAATTGTATAGCTATTTTAGTATTAAGCGTGTAGCAGCGTTTCACGTACGCCTGTACGTTCGGCTACGCTTGGCCTCAAATGAAGAAGGAACATTATCCGAGGAAGAAATTTCTTATCTATTTTCGGATGAGAATTAACGTGGTACAAATAATTTTAAAATGTTCATATAATATACCGGGTGAGTCATTTAAAGTGAAACAGACGTATATCTCGGAAATGAAGAATTTTTGAGTGAATTTGATTTTTTAAATGCTGAAATGTATTTTGGACTTCATAATGTTGTAGCTGATCTTAAGACGAATCCAACCTCTAAAAATTCAATGTCAGTTTCTCTCTTGAGAGTTGTTGTATACACTTAAAAAAAAAATAAAATGTAAATAAATAAGTACAAAAATGAAAACTTGTTTTGTGTCTTTTTTTGCGATTTTCTCAAAAACGAAGCAGAAACGTACAAATTTTTAAAAGACTTTTTGTCTCAGTTTTTCCGTCCCCTACACGCTCCTGAAGTTTTGCCATTTAAATTCGGGACACCCTGTACAATATTATAACCTTGAGCCTATAAATAACGCTACAATAGTTTTTTACACGTTTTCGGGCCAAATTTCCCAGTGCGCGTAGTTCGTCCGCATAGAATAGATCGTGAGGGTCGGTAGGGGCCTCTGAAGTAGGATAGAAAAGAGTCGGGCGACACTTTTGTTCAAGTGCTAAGGAAATCGAGGCGAGTGAATCACAATGAGTACAAGAGCAACGTCTGAAATCGAACAACCCCCTGCAGTTCCCGATGCACACGTTGCACATGCATCCGACTCCCATCACTGTTTATTGCCGAAAACCTAACGTGGTCGGGAAGCTGCTCATTCGAGGCGCGGATCGTAAACGTATCGTTGTGTTTACACGAGCTAACCTCGCTGCAGCGTCAGGGCTAGCTTTCAAACAAGCGATAACGATGAAAAATTTATTAACGACGCCTCGATCGCCTAAAGGTCACCCTTGCTTCGACCATTACCCGGTCTCCTCTTTTGTTTCACTTCTTAGAAACGTACCCCACTTCCGGAACCCTTCGAACACGTCCTCGCGAACCGAGACTACACTCCGACTGAACACTCGTGCAAATCCGCTTTTTTGTTATTAACAACCGTGGACGTCCGCGTTATGCAAGAGCAGAGTCGTTCGGACAAGTTACGAAACCAATAAATCACGATGTTCTCCTTCTCGAAAGACCTTTTTTTATGAAATCTGGCTGACATTGAATAAAAGACCACGTGGGACCGACGCTGAATTAATTAGCCGAATTAACTCACGACCTATCTTTTTATCGAATGTTCGGGTTTCGTAAGAATTCTTTGAATGCGTCGATGTTTTATCTATGTACGGTTCTTTCGAAGGTTTTTTAACCCTTAGCACTCGATTGGTGATCGAGGCGCCACTAAGATTTGCTGTACCATTGTTCAAACTATTGTTTGAGTTATTAAATATGTTGGTGTCTAATCGATTACTGAACATTTCAGTATTTTTTTATCGATTTATTTAATATTGCTCAGCATCAAAGGTCATTAGCAACACGGTACATTTTCTTACAATATTTTATACATATATGTATCCAGAGAGAGAGAGAGAGAGTGTTGGGCAATAGATAGATTTATTTAAATACATAGTTATTTAAATAACAATTTAAATAACAAGTGTTATTTATTATTTGAGCAAGAGTCTAAATGAATTATTTAAAATAATAAAGTTAATTCTTATTTACAAATACAATTTCAAGTATTATTTGTATTGGCAAATAATAAATTAAATTCAATTTTTTTATAGGCGGCTAGGCCCTCCGGACGGGCCCGACCACTGGCGATATACCTGAAAAGGTTGCTATAGCAGACAAAAAACGTGCACGTGTTCATTGTATTTACAAAATACAAGAATTAAGAGAAGACCAAAAACTATTCAAGTTTGATTTCCACCTCAATCTAAATAATAAATAATCTTTTATTTACAAATAAGAAATAACAAATATAGATCACTTGTGTAATTATTTAAATTACTTTTATTTAAATAAAAAGTTTAGTTATTATTTGCAATTAAAATCACACACACACGTTTATTTATTATTTAAAATAAAATTTGCTCAATACAATACAAACTCTGTTTACGTGCTGTTATGTTTTTTTTTCGATGATTTCTTTTTTACCGCGTTTTTATTTTTAATCAACGATTTTTTATTAAATCAATCGATTGAATCAATCGGTGATCCACCTCAATCCAAATAATAAATTAATCTTTTATTTGCAAATAAAAAATAATAATTTATTTAAATAAAAAGTTTAGTTATTACTTGCAATTAAAATCACACGTTTATTTATTATTTAATTATTTATTATTTAAAATATAATTTGCCCAACACTGTTTGCATCCTTAATATACTGGGCAAGACCGGTGATATACTCCTCAGGACCTAACAGAATGGGTAAGGATCCATTATGATCTCATACCTCCAGTATGAGGTATTGTATGAATTTCATATCCACCAAATTTAAAAAACCATAGAGAATGGAAAGATTCTGGGTCGGAATAAATGTTTAATTTTCGAGTTCAAATAGCTCCGAGTGCAAAGGATTAAGCATTGTATGAGGTAACATATCGATTTCATATCCACCAACAGAAAAAAATCGTATAGAATAGAATTATACTAAGAAATATTAATCTCTGAAGAAATGTATAATTTTCCAGTTAAAATAGCTCCGAGTGCAGAGGGTCAAGTGTTACTGAAAGTAGCAATTGAATGATTTCACCTGTTCGGTTAAAGGTTGAAGCAGTCTAAAGGTATTTTTTACAGTGACTGGAAAACCACTAAATTTTCGGTCCTCCCCGACTAGTTCCAAATATAAACACACCAACCCCTTGCAAAGATACAAACGAGCAAAGACGTCTCTCGGATACTCGACAATAATTCACAGTGGAACCATAAATTTCACGGCGTACGATTGTGCGAGAAACGAGGGTGGCTAAGTAATTGCGATAAATTATTAAGAAGAATGTTCCTACTTGAATGAAGTCCGCATGATACCACTAGTCGATCCACTGTCGAGCGATCACTGCTCTCTTCCCGGATGCATTGCAACAAAACAGCACAGCATTCGGCGTCGATACAAGTAGTCGTTGTCACTTGGAACACGCGATATTTTAGCGAAACGAGTGCACGAGATATTTTTATTTTCCGTTTCAACTTTCCGCAAATAGTTTCCGACGGACGACGTTCGAACGCTCGGTTGTTCCGCGTTTAATTAGAGGGTGCTCGTTAATCTTGCACGACCAGGGTAGGAAGACCGCTGCGGGAGCAACGAACTATTTTTTCGGAAGGAGAACTTCAAAAACAGCGGATCACGCGGCCGCGCGGCGGCAACTGAGCGTTTCTACTGATAGAAACGTGACTCGAAGTGCGCGCGCAACTGTTGCCGGCAAGACGGCGACACTGTCGATCCTACCCCCTCGCGGTTTTCCGGAAAATTTGCGGGTAGCGAATTTTCCGAAACCCCCGCGGTGCCCGCGTTGTCCCTCGAGTTTCCCCTTTACCGTACCCGACTCGCGCGTCCCCGCGAGAAAAATAGTTTTCATTGATCTTTCCCCGAATTTTCTCCGAGTGCCCGAATCAATCTCTTCTTGCTTGTTCGCGCGATAAAGCAATCATCTTATTGCGAGCCACAAGAGCTGTATTTGTTACTTCTATCCTGCGAATTGAATAGATGAAATATCTGAAAAATTGAAGATGTACAGTGACGAGCAAAAGTGTAAACACACTTCGTTTGTTTTACATAGAACGTGATAATACACGCTATTTTCCAATTGAATGATAAAGATTAGGTAATAATAATTATATGGTGAATGTGATAAACAAAACATAACAGTTTCTGTTCGATAATATTAACAATATATAGAATATTTTACAAAAATAAGGATTTGTAGCAATGTTTACAGTTTTGCACTTTAATTGTGCACGTCGAAATAAAGCTTTAAATTAATATTTTGTCCATTTTCCTTTACTTTTTTCTACTGCCTCTAGCCTGTGCGTGGCATACTATCTATTAAATTTTTAATAATTTCCGGCTCAATATTGTACCATTCTTGTTCTGTTCTTTTCCACAATTCATAAACACCTGAAGGTGGATTATCATATTTTGCTAGCCTTCTTTTCACAATTGACCAAAAATTTTCGATTGGGTTCATATCCGGACTTTGTGCTGGCCGCTCCATCACAGAAAATTTGTGATTTCCTAGCCAGTTTTTTACTATCTCTGCAGTATGTTTAGGATCCCCGTCTTGTTGAAATACTACTTCATCTTCGGGAAGTTCCATAGAATCAACAACAGAAGGTAAATTATTTTTCGAAATATTTAAATAATGCTCTTTGAGTAAAACAACCCCGACACAAAATTGAACTACCCCCGAGCTTCATAGTTCGTATTATGCTACTCGCTTGATTACTATTTTCGGATGAAGTCCAGTACCAGGACCTTCCATCAGATTCAAAACTATTAATTTTTGTTTCGTCAGATAACCCTTTTCCAGTCTTCTGTTGTCCACTCTTTGTATGTATGAGCAAATTTTTGTCGTAGTTTAATATTTTTGACTGAAAGAGCTGGTTTGCGTTTCTTTTCTTTCGCTTTCAATCCGATTCTCTTTAAGAAACGGCGAATATCCATTCAGTTGCATTTACTTCAATGTCTTGAGCCGCGATTTTTGGAGTTTTATGACTTTCAGACCGAAGACGATGTGCAGTTTGACGTGCAGTTACACCACATTTCACTGCAATTTGCCGTAATGAAAAACCTTTATCGCACAATGAAATTATACTGTTTCTCTTGTCTGCACTAAATAGTTTCATCTTGCCTCTCGCGAGTCAAGTAACTTTCACGCTGAAGAATAACTACGTAAACACTAGTCTAAACGTGTCTTGTGACAGTTGGCTATCAGTATTTCTTTACAATTTCATTTCCTTAGCATATGTGTACAATCTTATTCGTTTCTGATGATACATGCAAAACTGTAAACATTGCTACCGATTCTTATTTTTGTAAAATATTCTACAGGGTGGTCCATTTATCTTGAGACAATGAATTATTACGGAAACCAGCAAGAAGATGAAAAAATGTTTTATATAAAATATTCTTCATATGAAGGGGCACACTTAATGGCGCTATGCACATTTTTCCATAATGGCCCTTTAAGGGTCAGATGAAGGGCAACTTCACTTTCTCAAATGGAAACCCATATTTTTTATTTTATATTCTTATTCTACATCGAAAAATAATAATATTTCGTATAAAACATTTTTTTTGCGTAGCGTGCACGGTTTTATTAAACAAATTGTGGTGAATATCTCAATGTTTGTAATGACAAAAAATACTGAGTTTGATCTGAAGTTCATAAAAATATAGTAAGCAGTGACAGAAGAATCTTCGGGGATACATGAAAAACAATGTTTATCAAGATGTCCCCAGAACCCGCGAAAATATGCGAGAACGCATACGCGATGTGTGCGATTCAATTCCAACTGAAATGCTTGTGCGCGCACATGACTCCTTTAGAAGAAGGATTGAAAAATGTGTTGATATGGAAGGACATCGTTTTGAACATTTGTTACATTAATTGCTCACAATTTTCTGTATTTTTTGTTACGATTAATAAATTATCTGACAAAGTACGTACTTCTTACTGCCGCCTACTAGATGAAGAGATTCACAATACACGTTGTATGCCATTATGCAAGCTTTGCAACATTTATCATGGTTAAAAAATGGTAAGTTCAGGAAAAAAATGTTTTATACGAAATATTATTATTTTTTTATGTAGAATAATACTATAAAATAAAAAATACGGATTTTCATTTGAAAAAATGAAGTTGCCCTTCATCTGACCCTTAAGGGGCCATTATGGAAAAATGTGCATAACGCCATTAAATGTGCCCCTTCATATGAAGAATATTTTATATAAAACATTTTTTCATATTACTGCTGGTTTCCGTAATAATTGACTGTCTCAAGATACATGGACCACCCTATATATATTGTTAATATTATCGAACATAAACTTAATTCTTAATCACCATATAATTATTATTACCGAATCTTCATCATTCAATTGAAAAATATCTTGTATTATCACATTTTATGTAAAACAAACGAAGTGTGTTTACACTTTTGCTCGTGACTGTATTCGTTACTTATTTCTAGCCTGCGAATTGAGTAGATGAAATTCAAAATTGTTGAAACATTTAAAAATGGAAGATGTCAATATATGATTTCTCCTCTATATTAAGATCATTAAGGGAAGCAATAACATTATTTTTTTCATGAAGATCCCCCAGTCTACTTATTTCGTATGTAACACGAATTTTCTTTCATCGTAGAAAGCGAGACGGAAACACGTGGAAATTCGCGCGGCAAGATTTTCCGCGAAAGTGATTATTTTTCGCATAACAGCGGGTCAGGTAATAGTTGTTAAACCTCGGTCAAAGAGAACTATCGTGCGATCGTGCAGTAGAACCCCTTTAACGGCGTTTTTCATCCGAGTGCACGTAGCCGAGGGTAGCAATTTAACTGCATAAATTTATTGTCGAGTCACTGTCGTTACTGTCAAGTCCAGGCCGAGCTTGTCGTTATGGGAACACGTAAGGCGTGCCGCTAATACACACGTGAACAGCCGGCAATCATTTTCACCGGCTATAATGAATCGTTTCCACGTCGGCGACGTCGACGAGACGGCGAAATGCAATTAGATTTTTGGGTTTACTTGTTATCGGTTAGCGCCGATTGTTCGCGTGGCGACGTTGATTATCGACACGTAGGCGCCGAATCAGTTTGCACAGCATGAAAATTGGATCGTTTTGTTAGTTGTACCTATATGGAGAGAGAGACGAGCCGATAACAGTAACCGAGAGAGCCACGTGCGCGCCGAACGTATACAGTGACTCCCATAAATATTCGGACGCTACAAAAAAACGATAATTTTTTAACACTAGGTTTACGGGACCCGTCAAAATGACGGGCTCTAATCAGAGTTGTGCTAATTCAATTACACAATTGAATTACATTGTATTTCAATTATATAGTAATTCAACTACGTCGTAACTGAATTACATAATTCAAACCTTTCAATTAATTCAATACTAAGTATTTTAAAATCAGATGTGTAATTTTTTTAGAACTACAATATAAATAATTAAAATACAGCTCTCCAAATTATAGTCCAGAACTTTGGAGAAGTGCGACATATTTTTATGTTTTCCTTTAATATACAGTTACTCGAATTAATATTCGGACGCTCTAAAAGAGACGATAACTTTTTTAATACTGTACGATACTGTTTAATACTGTAGACGATTTGAACTTTTTTGGGAAGCTAGAGCAATTAGTTTACTACAGGCTGTGTAAAGAATTTTTTTCAAAAATTTTGATTGAAAGGAATTGTAGAAAAAATATTAAAAGTTGCATTTTACAACTTTTTTGTGTGGGCTTACAATGAAAATTTAGAAAATACGTTTGGTAGATCCGTGTTAACAAAACATTATTTCTAGACCTCCGGAAACCTAGTGCTAATATTGGACTATACGATTTGAACTCTGTCTCTATCTTTTTTCAGAAGTTAGAGCAATTGGTTTACTACACAGATATGAAAATTAATTTTTCCAAAAATTGCAATTGGTCGGAATTTATAGAGAAAACATACTAAAAGTTGCATTTTACAACTGTTTTGTGCGGGCCTGAAATTGCAATTCCGACAATTTGCAATTTTTCTAAAAAATTTGTTTCACGTTGTATAACGTAAATCGTGTAAATCGTATGGTCGAGTATTAAAAAAGTAATCTTTTCAAGAGTGTCCGAATATTTGTGGGAGTCGCTGTATAACAGACATTTATGGGCGTGTTTTCATGTGATTCATTGACTGCTGATATTTCGGGTGTTATGCGATTCGATGAATACTGGTGCCGTCAGTGCCGTGAACAAGTGTTTCCGACTGAGGCACTTACTACAGTTACACTTCCCTTATCGAGCAACGAGCATTAAAACCATTCGGAACTGTGATTCAACACGGAAATGCTTGATCCTAGAGTTGCTAGCTGCTTTACGATGCACCCTGACTACTTTGTAGCAGAGTTGGGCAAAAATCAACTAATAATTGAAAATGACTAATAGTCTGATTGATTGATAGTCAAATTTAAAAAAAGTCAGTTAAAACTTTTTGATTAGTTAGTCATAATTACATGGCACTAGTTAGTCACAACTCTAAGTAATCGTTAGTTATTGCTTATTAGTTATGATTAGTCATTACTTAGTTTAAATGATCAGTCATCAATCTCTAGTCATCAGTCACTATTGTGCGATTAACATACATTGATATGTATACTTAAACTATATCGGAATTAGCAGTGACCGGTATAAAAAAAGTTTTTATTAAGTACAACACTCCTTTGCCATCGTCGGCAGCAGTTGAAAGACTTTTTAGTTATGCTACAATGGCGAATTTGCCAGAAAGTAATAGATTAAGTGACAAGAATTTCGAAATACGTGTTCTTATGAAAGCAAATTCAAGTTTCTTTGACCAAACTCTGAAAACAATTAAATTTGATCAATTTAAGCCAAACTTATATTATTTCAGTAAAATTTTGTAGAACCAACAATAAGTTAAAATGTTATTACTGCGTGCGTAGTAGGTATATCAAACATTATATTATATAAAATATGTATTTTCTGTTTGCGTTGTATTAAAACTTTTGTTTCCGACAAAATTTAATGAAATATAATTTAAATTTAAATTCATCATGTTATTATTATACACTCTCTATTTAGAACCGTTTATAAAAATTTTTTGTAATCTATTTTCTTCACAAAAATAAAATAGTAAAATCTGTAAAACTTTTATTATTCAACTTTTCCTTTCTCGTCTCAGCATAATTTATCATAATCTGTATTTTATATGTTTATAAACTAATAGGATATTTTTTGTTGTTATTATGTCTTATTTTAACTTGTAACCATTTTTGTCATTAGTGATTAGTCATAATGAAATTCTGATTGCGTATTTAGTCATTAATTATGCGATTATAGTCAGCAGTCAATATTCATCCTTCTTAAAAATTTAGTCGTTATTCATTAGTCATTACGCTCAAATACTTATGTATAGTCATTACTCATAGGCACGCTCAAGTATTTACTTAGTCATTAATTATTTAGTCACTTTTGTAGAGCCTACAGTTATTAGTCAATAATCATAATTGTGACTAGCGTTTGCCCAACTCTGCTTTGTAGTAACAATTTGATAGGACTGTTATAGTTCTGCGGGGTGACGGGGAACGAAGCGTCGAAAGAAATTTCATAAGCATCGTTAGTTTATTAACAATGTTACACGCACAATCATACATAAAACAACCTTGATTATAGATATTTTACGCCCCTCGTTTTACAGAGGACGGGCCGCGCTATACTGCTTTTTTTCTTCTTTTTTTTAAGTCGTTATCTGTATGCCATGTCCGTGTCGTGTGTGCCAGTACACCGTTGTCGATTTTTCTACAAACCGACCAAATATCACTTTACAAACGCAAGATGCATTAATGTGTTCTAACTTACAAACGAAAAGAAACTTCGAAGGGGAGGCTAAGGGAGTATAGGGTTCAGAAAAAGGTGAAAAAGTGGGGGTACGGAAGGGGAGGATGAGAGGGGCGAAGTATCTCCACGAGAGATGAAAAACGAAAAGAAACGGAAAAAATACTACCAGTAATAATAATAATGCATCCCCCTCCACATATAAAAATTACAAATTACAAGGCCCGGGCCTTTTGCCGGGACCGTTTTATATTTATACATCTTATAAAACTGTTTCCTCCATTTTTATTTTCTTTTTTCTGCATCAGCATCATCTTATCTTTTCTTTCTCCGCTTACGGCAAGGAACGAACAAATTATCTACATTTCCTTGTAAAATCTTCGGGATTCGCTTGGCGTTCTCGAGTAATCGATAGACGATCTAAATATTTCGAAGGATAGATCGAGAAGGGAACCGGGAAATTGACAAGTATCATCTACGATAATTAAGATTCTCCTTCCTTTTCCTTTTTGGTTTCAGTAGCTTTCTACATTTTCTTTTCTCTTATATATTCCACGTTTCCTTTCTCTTTTCTTCTAAGGCTGTTCTCTCTACCTCGTTCTCGCTCATCTAAAAAATCGATCGTATCAGAAAGATCAAGGGAGACTCTTTCGCGTAGTCATTTCGGTATTCGCATCTACAGGACATTTATATATACTTTAAAATTTCAATTTCTTTCCCTTTTTCCTGTTATTAAACGAGATACACATCGATCGTCCATTGAAAATACTATTCTATGTCTTTCCGCGACAACAAGCAGAGAAAAAATGTCGACCCTGAAAAGACTAAGACCGAAGAACGTTTCTTCAAGATTTCAATACATCTTAACTAGCGGAGGAAACCCTAGTGTGTCTAAAATCAAAGGAAGATTCTCATAGACGAGAAAAATTAATTAACTTCTTTCTCTTTATCTCTATAGTCGATTTTGAAGCGTTCATCGTTCTTCCTTGTATTTCCAAGGAAACCGAAACTGGATCGATCAATTTTTTCGATCGACGAGTCGAGTAGATCCTCTAACGGAGCAGCTTAGTTCCAAAGGACTTGCCTCTATTTCTAATTTAAAGGATCACCTCCCACCTCGCGTCTCTCGGAAGATGAACTAGTCGGATTCTCGCCATGCGAAGCAGCGCTCTACAGTCAAGAACGAACGAACGAGGAAAAGAAAATATACAGAGAAACGTCGAATGAAAAAAGGGGACACGGTGAAGAAGGGAAGGATGAAGGAACGCGTTATTTTTCGTGATCCCACCGGTGGGGAAACCCTTAACGAAATAAATAATTGGTCATACGAGGAAAGTGATCATTCGTCCCGCGAAAGCGAGCGAACGTGTCTCACTTTTGTCCATGTATTGGCAAGAAAGTAATTTCGGTATTTTAAGGTGAAATAAGAGACCGAACTTCTTTATTCAAACGATGAACTTTAGTCAATAAAATATTTTCTTATTAACTCTGCTTCGCAAAAGATCATCCAACAAAAGGGAAAATAGCTTATTCGTTAAAGTTCATTGCTTGAATAAAACTAATTGGGTTCTATTTCGCGTTAAAATACCGAAATTACTTTTTGCCAACCCAATAATTAGGTTCGAACCGAACCGGTTTTCGCTTAACTAACGATTCGCTCTCGGAATCGTTCTCTCGCAATGGTTCTCTCCTATCTCTATACTTCTCTCGCTTTTTCTCTTACAATTTATTATGTTCTCTCTCTCTCTCTCTCTCTCTCTCTCTCTCTCTCGTTCTCTCGCTATCGTTCTCGCTCGCTTTCTATTCTTAAAGAAACAACTGGGTTGCGGTTTATCAGCGTACCAATGTACTCCTGTTACACACATACACATTCTATACTTTGCATGTAAGTAATGCCTATTTTCCAAAAGTATGTATGAAGTATGCTCCGAACCGGAAAATCATGCCGCGACTCTCGGAGATGTCGCGTCGCCTCGGCTATAGTTACGTTTCTCTCGTTCACCTCGATACACTAATTTCGAGGCGCATGGTTCTCACCGACAACGATTTATTCTCTACGATCCGCACAATCCATCGGCAACGAGTAAGAAACTCGTCAGAAATTATCGATGTTATTATAATACTAATATTATTTCAACAATAATTTGAGCGATTAGAACTTTCTTTATAGTTCATAATTTCCTTAAAAAAAAAAAAGGAAAAAATTAATATGTATACATTAACAAAACCAAAATTCAATTTCACACCTCGGTTTAAAGAGATGTTATTATAAATTATATAACATACACGTTTATTAGACTATGTTCCAAATCTTCATCACGAGTCTGACACGATATTGTAGGGCAAGTGGTTAATATATTTCCCACAGAATGAAGTTAAAGTCTCAAAAGAATTTACAAATTTCGAAGGACGAGCCAGAAATTCTACAAATTTTCCATCTGTTCACATTTATTTGTCGAGTACCATGCGCGTTGCCCACCGATCGTGCCACATTAACCATTCGTTCGCGTTCCCATAATACCTTGGCTGACGATTCGATCTACTTTACAGAAAAAGAAGTTTTTGTACTATCGACATAAGTCAAACGCTTGCCAGGGTATCATGACCGGTTTTCTTCGTTGTTGCATCGTCATCTGGCACAGCGATTCACGCAATATGCATACACCATTTCACACGTGAAATATATTTGCATCTTACGATCGGTTATCGCTCGCCGACACATGCTCACTGTACTACACGTTGCGACAAATAATAACGCGATCCGTTTTTGTCACAATAGAAACCCTTTGGTTAGTTAGCTAGTTCAGGGACCGCTGTCTAAGTCCATTTTTTTTAATGAAAATTCAGTTTTCAGCTTCGCCTTTCTTAGGTTCTTCAATTTCTAAGGTTTGAGGGTAATATTCTTTTTTGTTTACTGCTTTAATTAGTGTTTGAATATAAACAGAGTTTGAAAAAATCTCCGTGTAAAGCAAAATAGTTTCGCTTCAAATCTTTTTTATTTCTTCGCCTCCTGTAAAATTTACTTTTTTTTTTACCTGCTATAAACGTGTAGAAGGGAATGTTGGAAGCTTAGAGTGGTCCCTGACGAAAGATAACGGCAGTTATATAATTAGCCATTAGTGAAACATGGATTTCAAGACAGGCAAACAAGGTACTGTAAAAATGTGTAAACTTGTCGAATGAGATTCGTCTTCGATAACGAAAACATCGTTCTTGGACGAAACACGTTATTACCAGTTAGACATCAGGTATTCTTCCGTCCCGCGAGAGCCCCTAATTCAGAAACGACAATGGTTCAGGAACTCAAAAATTAAACAAATATTAAAAGCAACGATCTCTAAATTATAGATCATCTTCATGCAGAAACATAAAACTTTAGCTACTAACTCTAGCTAATTTCTTTTTCTGTTTTTTTTTTTTTTCTTTTTGGATTACTATCCAAAAATTGAATGTTTCATCGTCTGATATATGTATATTTCAGGGCTTCGGCGACTTAACTTTGTTCTTCGCGCGAATCTGTAATTTGGTTCAGGAGACTACTGTGACAAATTGCTGAAGAGTCGCTGCGCTCATTGATCGGCAGACAGCGGATTTTATGCATTTTTAAAGAAATTAGAAGAATGTAAATGTACTGTTATATTATTTGCAACCTATTAAACATAGAGAATTTTTGTTTTGTATAAAGACCCACTGTCAATTGATCAGTATCGCAACGATTCGTTCGCGCTATCTTGCTCCTTATTTCCCCAATGATCCACGGTTTCCGTTTAGAGCAGCGGCGATCTATGTTTCTCTTGCGAATATTTAACCCCTTGCACTCGGAACTATTTTAACAGAAAAACTAAACATTCCTTCTGACCTAGAATATTTCCATTCTACATGATCTGTTTCATTTTATGCGTATTAAACCGATGCAATACTCAAATGCTTAGTAATTTACTTGAAAATCATTTACATCGAGTGCTAAGGGATAACACATTCCGTGAGACGATGCGAGAAGTGAACCGCGTCGATAGAGAACGCGCGTTCACTTCCCTCCGTATTATCGCTCGCATACTCTATGAAACTCTACCTAACGTCCACGCGATGTGATCCTTTTTCATTTAGTATAAATGTCTCATCCGGTGAGGTCGACGCACTTAGGCAATTCAAAATTCAATACACACGAGTATACACTTGGCTATACGAGATGTGTACTTAATGAGGAATCCTTAACGATTAACCTTACTCGTTATTAGTAATATGATGCTTATGAGTTTATGAGCTACCATACTAAAGGAAAAACATACACCACTGAAAGATTATATCGTTACCTTTATCGCGATCGATATTATTATTATACTCGGACCGCCGAAAGCTACGTGTCTTGCACTGTGCACACGTTTGGTGGAGTAACGATGTTCAAATGAACCGGTAAGGTTACTCCCTTTGACTTCGTTTCTCTCGTTTACTATATCACAAAACACATCATCCACCTTCTCACGTTACAATGAACATCGTTATCCATCCGTATATTAGATAGTGAAGCACATTAAAAACATAGCGGTAAGCTAAGTAATATGCAAATATTGGAAAACCTCCACTAATTCTATGCAAAGTATAGCTTGTAGAATACCATTCATTAAATCTAGTTTCTTATCGTATTAATAATTATAATCCAGTTGCTTTCCTCTCGCTCGATCTCTCTCTCACTCTCTTTTTGTTTGTTTGTTTTTTCTTAATTATCTCGCGAAATTCTTTCTCTTTCTTTCATACTATTTTTTAAATTTTTCTTCTTCGTTCAACACGGTAATATGACTGTGGGCTCTGCTTCACCGATACGAAAAAATCATTTCGCAATATTTATAGAAATGATACTATCCTCGCAGCAGCAGTCATAATTTATATACAATCTAACAAACTGGATGCACCCACCTCTTTTTTATTCTTTCTCTTTTCTCATCTTTTTTCGCTTTTTTTTTTTGTTTGTTTGTCTTCTTTATGTTGTATTGTTGTCCTGCGGTTATCGTTCTCTTTTTTCTTCCTCGTCTCTCATGCTTTCACAATGTAGATAAATTACAGTCGTAAAATTAGTGTCCGAGCTCAACTCGCTGTGCCCTGCCGTGTCACATCGAACAAGGGGTTGAACAAGGGGTTGAACAAGCCGAAGAATGATTCCTCTCGTTTCCGATGCGCGTTTCTCTTCGCCTGTACACATACATATACGTGTGCGTGCGTGCCTGTGTACACTATATAAAACCATCTTCAATCATTCTCACAAATAATCCTTACAAGACATTCGAGCAACTTCGTCAATAAACCGTAGCCGACGTGTCTACGTGTCCACGAACCGTGCACAGATTGGTTAAAATTTATTTCAAAATGGATCAAAAATTGAAATAACTTCTACCAAATCTTTCGCGATTGCCAAAACGGTTCACTCAATGTCATATCCTCTCGCTCACGCTTTCTGTAGTTCAACCACAGAGTTACCGTAGTTGTTCGGCGGTGTACAGAAACGAAAGAGAATAACCGTGCAACGGAAACGATCGTTTCTACTTGTTGAATCTCGGCGGCCTCCTCAATCGCGGTATCAACTCAGTTCTAACTGTTCTCGCGTAATTCGGAGCAGCATACTGGTCAGTAACGGCGATAGGACTCTGCAGGCTTTGTATGAACATCGGCGAGTCCTGCAGTTGTCCAACGCCCGCTGCTTGATATTGGTACTGACTATTAGCCATATCCGCGGTCGGATAATGATTCGGTTGAACGAATTGAGGAGGATTGTCGTACTGCGGATAGGGGATCGAGTTCTCCGCGGAGAACTGTGGTATCACCGGGTTCACGTTAACCGGCGTGGTCGCGAAGCTTCCAGGATCATAGGTTTGATACTGATTCAGCTGTCCAATCTGCGTCGTGCTGAACGGTGGTGATTGTGGGAACTGCGATGTGTCAGGGAACAGCACGCTAGCAACCGTCGGCTGAGGAAAGCTGTCCGGTCTTGGATAAGGAGACATGTTCGCCGTACTCAAACTCTGAACGTTCGGTATTCCAGCGATCTGCGAGGTGCCATAACTGTGGAACGTTTGCCGGCCATGCTCCAGGTCTTTCACCCCACTCTGCAGAGCACTCATGTTCAATTTCGACTTCGAGTTCGGCACCACCTCGTTGTGCTTCGTCCTCGCCTCCGTCACGAACGGATGGCGAACGTTCACGATACTCTGCGGTGCACGCAACGGTGGAAAATTGATCGGAGCCATCTTCGAAGCTGGGTTCTGCTGCTCCAAAGCTTTCCTGGCGACAGCGAACGCCGTGTTGTCGTTCTGGGAGGTTGGCCTGGAATGATGGCTGCTAGTAGTACCGTGATTCTCACCTCTGTGCAATCCTGGCACCTGATTCACGAATCTCGACGACGGTAGATTGTTCATCGCCGTGTTGTTCCTCGATTTGTAATCTTGATTGTTGATCGAGTCTTTGTAATCCGGTTGCATCTGGTAATTCTTCATTTTCGAGTCGATCTCGCCGGGAAACTTCTTCGTGGAGTAATCTTTCGATTTTGATGGATTCTCGTGAGACGATACGGTACCACTGACACAAGTCGTTGTCACACCTCTCACACTGCCGAACTTCGAGCTGGATTGATTCGTAGTCACGATCGACGAGTTCTTCGGTAATTGTTGATCGGATGATTTCATGTTCTCGTTGTTTCCACTGTTCTTTTTTAAAGACTGATTTATCCGAGTCGCAGGAACGCCTGGTGGGCTAGCGATCGTGTTTAATGTTGATTCTTTGTTCCCTATTACAGTGTTCACTGTTCGAACAGATAGCTTAGACAATCTAGCTTTGTTCCCTACGTGATCGAGCTTCTGACCACTTTTACCCTTGTCCGGCACTTGGTTAGTCAATGATAAAATTTTTGTGTCTGTGTTGTTGTTTTGATTCTTGGACAGCATATTATTGTGGGATTTGCAGTTGATCGTGACAGCTGGCAGGAGCAAAGCGCTGGCTCACTTTTTGGTCATGATTTTCAGATATTCCAAAGCGTTTTGAGCAGCACTAGCTTGAGCATCTTTACTAGTAAAACCACAACCATAGCAAACTGCTACTGGTAGTGTAGACAGTTGCACAAGGCACTGGCATTTACCTGTAATATTAAATAAAGCGATCTTTAAACTTCTGTTTAAAGGAATGGGTACAGTCTTTTTGTACAGGCTGCCTCATTTCTATCAATCCGCGTTCCTGTTCGAGTGAAAGTGCCTCCGGAGGTCAACCTGGCTTTTGCAAATAAATCTCTTGAATACAATAGTCTTTGAAAATTATACAAGGTATATTATACAGGGTGTGTCCGTTAAGTTATGTCACCATTTTTTAGGCATTTCCGGTAGTGTAATTAAAAAATGTTTTAGACAAAAGTTATATATATATATATATATAAGATATTACACAAGAATTATACAGAATGAACTAACAAATTTTTTGAATTTCCCTTTCCAATTCTACACCTATTTCAAATCACGGAAGATATTTGCAGACACCAAATGCAATTCTGTTTAGAATAAGAAAAATATCACCTCGATATGAAAATATTTTAGTTTAAACATTTTTGTAAATAAGGGGTAGCTCATGAAACAATTGCATGGATTGATTGAAACGAGTCGCCTTAAACAATGGAAAGATTGATTGATTAACAAATTAATTGATTGACTAACTAATTAATTAACAAAATGTGTAGAATACTATCAGTTATTATAAAACGGTATATACTATAAAAGTGTATATTACAAATAAAGATAAATTGAAAAAGTTGATGAAATTATTGAAAATGGCTGGAGACTGTTTGCATCTATGATTACATATACTTATGTATCAAGTTATAATAACAGCAATACAGGTCACATGTCTTGTTCTATTGCAATTCCAAAAAGTAAACATGTTTGTGCCCTCTTACATAGATATATATGAGACGTACGGAATTCATGATAACAGCAATACAGGTCACATGTCTTGTTTTATTGTAATTCCAAAAAGTAAACATGTTTGTGCCCTCTTACATAAGTATATATAAGACATACGGAATTCTCCTGTTTTGCTAGGAAGGACTCAGAGCAATCATGTCTGCAATAAAATGTGTCAAAAGTGATTTGCGTAAACAAATGAAACTAATTCTTGGTCAACTTAGTTCCGATGAAAAGGATAGACAATCCAAAAAATTATTTGAGAAGGTAAGTATATGGAAACATAACTAATGTGTTCCAGTAAGCAGAAGAAAGGTTATGTTACAGGTTACTGCACCCTGGATAAACTTAATATACACTAAGACAAATATTTCTACATATTACAGCTATGTGCTACACCCCAATTTCAACAGAGCAAAAAGGTCTCGTTGTTCTTAAGTATGCCACAGGAAATTAATACATTGCCCATGTTGAAATATCTTTTCGAAACAAACAGAGAAGTATTTGTACCTACGTACAAAGGATTAAAAATGGAGATGGTCAAACTGCTTTCAATGGAGGAGTATGAAAATTTACCAGTAACTAAATGGAATATCAAGCAACCAAATTTTGACGAAACAAAAGAGAGTGCGTTAGAAAGAGGTGAGTAAAACTAAAACAGCTTGAATAATGTTTTCGGACCATAAAAGTAACATGTATTTTCTTTACAGGTGGTTTGGATTTAATAATTCTGCCTGGTGTTGCATTTACCATTGATGGTAAGTTAAAAAATAAATGATTGTTCTGTTGAAAAATTAATTTGTATTTTGTATGTGTACTAGGAAAACGTTTAGGACATGGAATGGGTTATTACGACTCATTCTTGAATGCATATTTGAGAAAACACAAAAAACCACACTTAATTGCAGTGGCGTTTAATGAACAAATACTGGACGATATACCGACGGATGAAAACGATGTGCTTGTGGATCTTGTGCTTACAGAAAAATAAATGTATCTGTTTAATACAATATTGTGAATTACTCACCACTGATAGACTTTTCTTCGATATCAACATAAGTGACTTCAAATTGCTGCTCCGAAGCTATCTCTTGCAAAAATTGTACCAAATTTACATCGCCATCGTTTAAGCAGGTATTCTGTAACAGAGAAACGTAACAAGACGAATGTAATATCATGAGAAGGAAGACCGTCTCTCGGTGTTTCTAATAAAGTACAATTCCATTACACACCTGTAGTTCAAATAGTTTAACACCGGTCGATGACTTCAGACTTTTATGAAATTGTGAAACTTTAAGGCTATGAATAGTTGTTAATGTTGAAATTTTGCTAACTTTCAGATCTGCATAACGGGCATTCACATTTGCATTTCTTTGTAAAACCTATAACGGACAATTAGTATATTTAAAAGTTTTTAATCATATGCTTATATTATGAGTAAAATGAAGTGGAAATGATCCAAGCGTGTTGATTGTTAAACATGTGTTGTACAAGTATATTTTAGTATACAAAGCAATTACGTATACATGTATATATCTATATATGTATATATATATATATATATATATATATTGCACAATATATATCATCAAAAAATTATCCGTTATAGATTAAAAGTGATCAGAAAGGTAGCTTATACCTCAGTACTGCTTGCAGTGCCAAATCACTTCCACTTCACTGGAATATACATACACACACATACACTAAAACTGAACACATACAAATACACAAAAGCATATAAATAATAATATTCGTTTTCATATGTAGAGTTCTCTTAAATGTTCAAATACCGAACAGAAAAAGATGCAACAATTAAAAAAGCACAAAATCAATTACTTTTGTTTACTTAAAGTATGAAATAATTTACGTCGATATGAAAATGCATTTTTAAGGGAAGATTCTTGTGTAAACGGTGAAAAAGTAAATTTTGGAATTTTTTAAGGTTTTTATAATTCGAAAACATACAATAAAAAAAAAGATAATCTCGTTTTTTTGGATCACTTACACGAGAATCCCCCCTTTCGTAGATGAGTAAAAATGATTCTCACCTCATCCTCATCTAGATTAGGATTTTCAGAGTTCGCATCATGCAGAGCTCGCCACATTTTATGAGCTGCATGCCTCTTCGCAACTTTTTTACTTTTCCCTTGACCAACTTCACGATACTTTAAAATAGAACAAACAATCGTGAACTGTCTTTCGTGCGGCAAACCCTCTTCGTTCTCCATTGTATATTTCGGAGGAGGCCAGTGACGTGACATACACATTTCTTGCAGCGCACCAATTGGATTAGTGATTATTTTCTCTTCTCCGTATTCAGGTAACTCTTGTAGATTCTCAGAACTATTAAAATAAATAAATTATATGTAAAAAATATTAAAATATTGCCCTTCGGGCGGCGCACAGTGAGCAATTTCGATAAAATCTCGCTTACATGCAATTTTCTGAGTTATTTTCTCTATGTTAGTGATATCATTTAGCAGTTTTGCTCGGTAATCGGCGCGCGACCGTCAGACCGAATCGTATCGATCGGATCATACGGGCAAACTTTTCTACTTTATATATAAAGAAATTTGTTAATTGCAAAAGTTCGTGAGCCTCAAGCTCAGAGAGCTCAATGGCTTTTTCAAAGAAAACTTGTCGATTACACTTGTAGATTGAACTTTTGCAATCATCTAATACAGGGATGAGCAATCCGTGGCCTGCCACACTTTCTCGTGCGGCCCTTCAAAGATTTTACAGTTTGATTTTTAAAAATTCCTACAGTGTCCTGCTATTCTACGAAAGACACATATATCTTTCGCCGCTTTTTAATAGTATTTCTATTAATGTATGTTTTATTTCTGTAATTTTTTATACTAGGTTTATTGTGTTAATAAAGAGATAATTTGATTTCATCATTCAGTGTTTGTGTTATCATAAGTTTCTTACATGCGACTCACACAACATTTTTAAATTTGTAGCTGGCCCGTTGCAAAAAAAGGTTGCTCATCCCTGATCTAATATGTGTATATATTTAATCATAGAACTTACTCTGATATATTATTTGGAAGTGGAGAATCTGGTGACTCGCTATTTAATCTACACAATTTATCCAACACAGCTCGTGCAGCTGCATGTTTGGCCTCCTTCTTTGATTTTCCAGTCCCCATTGCTGAAACAATTGGATCTGCTTCAATCAATCAATACTTATCATTCATTACATGAATGGTATTAAACTTAAGTATTTCAAAAAGAAATTTGTAGAACATTTAGAGAGATTCCTCTGGAACGTTTTGCAGTCCAAGAAAATTTCATGTTTGTAGAGTTAAAAATAGAGAATGAAATAATAATGTGTTATCAAACTTAGATACAAACCAACAATATCGGCAACGGTGACACGGTAACGAAAAATAGGCTCATGGATAGCACCCTCTACTTGTATTAGCTCATACTTTGGTGTTGTGTCCCTACGAGAAAGCAATTCCTGAAGAATAGAAACTGGCGTTTTACTGCACAATGATTTCATCTCCAATTGCGCAGCCTCGCTTAATGGAAGCTTCTCCACCATTAAACTGTGCAATGACATTCGAACTCTGTTACGCCGGTTCACATTATTCGGATGATTAAGAACTCCGCTTACAACGGCCATTGCATTAGGCCCAACTTGTTGTGGTTGATGTATTTCCTCCATTTTTGTAACCTATAGATAAAAATGTTTTTCACCTTCAGGAAAGAATGCAAATAATATATTTTGTAATTTACAGTATAATTTGTAATTGCATATAACGACACAATGTTGTTACAAAGTGGTTAAATATTTAATTGACTCTTATGATCAAAGTGAAAATCAGTAATAAAAAAACTACGATAATACTATTAATTGAAACAAAAATAGTAAGTATTCAAGATACTTGAGATATTTTTAAAAACAATTTCTATTCATAATATCATAGAAAAGTCCACATAAAATTTTTATAAAATTAATCGTGGAATTAAAGTGAACTAGTTTGTAACAAAATAACAATTCACGCATCGTGAAACGAAATTTGACAAATTATTGCGCTAAATGGTAGATTCACCAGTTCTTGTAATTAGCATGACGAAAAATTGAATTGTACGACAGCATTCGTTATGCAAAGTTCAACGAGAATACTAAAGTTGTGCTATTATTTTAGTTGAACAGTTATATCGACGAATGTAAGTTGTATACAGTATAAAAGGGTACGAAAACCGGCTGGCAGCCATGATTGTTATAAAATTCATTGATTAATTCTAGTATGTGGAGCATAGAAATGATAGAAATAAAATAATAAAGGTTAAGGTCTTATTATCACTCGAACGAGAACAGAACGAGTGACGACTTTCATCATTGACAGAGTTATATTTAAAACGGTGATAAAAGAAGGCGCACAAGACTAACCGGTCAACAGTATCGTCCGCTACGGGAAATCAAAAAAGAAGTCACTACCTTTACTTACAATTTTCAAACTTTCTACGTGGTTAAGCTGGCTCCTTAACAGGCCAATTCCTATGCGAAAAGCGAATCCCGCTTTTTGTGATCGATCCAAATCTCACAAAAAGCTTGATCCGTTTGACGACAGAAAAATGGTTCGCTGATTACCGGAGAGTCTTCCTCGTTTCTGGTCCTGCCGCAGTATGCGATGTGAACAGTTTTTATAGACGTAAAAGCACGCGCATCTTTCTGCGCAGGTGCATCACTGGCGGTTTTACGGAAACAAATTCTTCTTCTTTGAACTGAACAATTTCTCGTAAAACCATTTCACTCGGATTTCAAATAATACTGCACGTTTCATCTGCTTTTATTATACAGTAATACAGAATGATTTGTTTCTCAGTGTGCACTAAAATATACCAAAGAATATTCCGGACTATTGTATTACATTTTCATGCATTTACAGGTTGAATAAATTTAAACTTGATTTTGCTAATTTCACAGTTGCAGATACAGAAAGTATGTTCGATTATTTTTACATAGCATACATAGAAATATAGATGTACAAATAACAACAGAATTAAATGACAACATCTGGTAACAGTATTCTCGCTACATTCAAGAATTGCTGGTTAATTAATTATGTGATAAAAGCTACAATTCTAAGCTTGTATAAATATTTGTAAATTTACTGTATATTGAATCTGCCGCCATTTCGAGGAGCACCGCCATGTTTAATTTTAACAATTGTTTCTTGGCAACACCGGATGTTAGAGCATTTCGCATTTGTATACCACCTGAAATCATTTCCGGTTGTTGCCCGCTGAAACGGCCCAAAGATTGTACGCCATTATCGTACACTGACGCTACAGCGTTTTATTCCGAACGTTTCTCTGAAGTTTCGCTAGTTTCCACAACATTTATACATATCTAAGAATCCTACAATGAGTGACATCGAGGTAATCTTTATATTTCCATATAAGATTCAATTTTTTCACCGGAATTTTGAACGCAATACATTTGTAACGACATGCGGCCTACCACAGCCATTATTGATCCATCAACGTTTTAACTACATTTCACGTATATGTTACTAAATAGTTTAACCAGTTTTCTGTTAATCATCGATACTTCAGAAATCATAAATTTCATTATAAAAATTATCACAAATTCCTTTCATGATCCTATGATGTACTGTATGTTGTAAATATATTTGTTTTAGTAACCGTAAGGTTAAGCTTACCTTTATCGAATTTCTTTCAATGTTTGTATAAGTTTAATATCGCATGTTACAATAAACAATGTTTTAAAATCTACGCATATATATATATATATCTGCTATATATATATATATCTATATTTGCTGATGTTATTGATAAACATGCTTATTTTTTCTCCTTAATTATTATATTGTTATGAATCTCTTCAAAAATATATGTAATATGAACATGTAAAAATTCCATGTAAATTTATAATGATTCTGTTTTTCAGCGAAGTGGTAGCCGCAGTGCAAGTCCCAGACGACCCAGAACAGCAGATGGAGGTTTAAGAGACTCGCGTTCACATTCAAGATCACGAAAATCCCGTGAACGTAAAGAATCCCACAGACCGGTAAAAGAATATTCAAGATCAAGAAGCCGTTCCGTATCAAGAGGAAGAAAGTCCTATCGGAGCAGCAAGTATGCCAGTGCAGGTCATCGCGGTAGTAGTCGCAGTCGCAGTCGCTCTGCTTACAGGAGTGCGCGATACTCAAGAAGCAGATCTCGTTCCTACTCTCGTTCTCGTTACTCACGCGAACGTGACAGGAACATCTATCGTTCACACTCCCGTAGTCCAATGTCGTCCAGACGAAGACATGTCGGTAACAGGGACAATCCCTGTCCTTCTAGATGCTTAGGTGTATTTGGACTTTCTATTTTTACGACCGAACAACAAATACATCACATCTTTTCAAAATATGGACCTGTCGAACGAGTTCAAGTTGTCATCGACGCAAAGGTACTTGAAACATTATTAATTTGTCGATTTACACTCCCATCCATAAATCGTCGGACAGTTATCTTCGACAAAATGGCAATTAAAGAGAACAAGCTTCCAGCTTAATTTTATTGTTTTATTTTGATCGTGAAAATTAAATACGCAAAACAAACTTTTTAGAAATGAATAAAAATAACACGAAGCATCTAGTATTAATTGTTTTAACAATAAAATTGATGCTTCCCCTTTATATAAATCAAAAGTATAATAATAATTTTTGTTTTTTATATATATAGAGGGGAAGAGAGAGAGAGAAAACATTGGTTAGAAAAACCTTATTCTAAAAACGAGTGTTATGGATGGGAGTGTAACTCCAATTTGTTACGGATAATCTTTTTAAGGAGACAAGAAAAATATAAAGTAACCATGAAATCCCCTTAATCATTTACCAAGGGGAATAATAAATAGTACCAGAGATTTAGACCATTCATGAATTAAGTTTGTATGAAATGTTAAAGGCCTCTGGTTACATGTTACATTAATTTTATCCTTGTTTAGTATACACAATGAATAGGTGTCATTTTACATAAACAATATAGAAACGTTTCTTTTAGACTGGACGTTCTAGAGGATTCTGCTTTGTATATTTTGAGTCGTCCGAGGATGCGAAAGTAGCCAAAGAACAATGCACAGGAATGGAAATTGATGGCCGAAGAATAAGAGTAGATTTTTCAATTACGCAACGAGCTCACACACCCACGCCAGGAATTTATATGGGAAAACCTACACACCTACACGACAGAGGATGGGGGGATGGACCTAGACGTAGAGAGTAAGTTGATTATCCTGAATATTTCTCGCAACAATGTAATTTTATAAAAGATTCAGTAAAAAAAAAAGAAAAATATGTTCGTATTATTGTGCTGGGAATAGCAGCAGTTACAGGGGAAGCTACCGACGATCTCCAAGCCCTTACAGTCGCCGACGTTCCCGCTACGACAGATCCAGATCGCGCTCGTATTCGCCACGTAAGTTCATTTCTTTTTCTTCGGCACCGCCTAATATAAGCAGTCTACATGGATATGTGTCTCCTTTGAAATAACATTTATGTTTCAAGTCATACAATTAACTATCCTTATCTAGGGAAATACAGTACCAAAAAAAAACTCATTGATTTGATATTGTATAATTCGCCAAAACTTACAGTACCACCCAGCAAAGTAAAACACATTGAGAGAGCATGTTGAATCACATGTATTAATATTATTCAAACAGTGAATAACTTTTTAAATTTTTTACTTTCGAAACATGTATTTTGTACTCGAGTGTTTTTATAGATGAGAATTTTCACATGTGAATGAAACAGAAATCCATGAGATTATATATTCCATAAAAATATCACTCTCTTAATACCATTGTTCATTCATCAATAAGTTTGTCCATTAACTATGTGCATGAGTGTTTCTCATACAATACATCAGACAAATGATAAAAGATAAGAATGAGGATACAAAATGTGAGACAAGAGAAATTGTGTTTGATGTTAACATTATACTCGCACGATATTGCGAACAATTACATATACACACATGTAACACAGGCTAAGAGAAATTCATAATTTGGATTCATATTTTCGTAGACCGCTTATATTTCGTTCGAACGAGATGTTTAAGTACAAAAATAAGTAGTTAAATTAGCAAGAATGGAAGACAGGAGCATCAAGAAATGCATCCAATAAATCGTACGGTAGTAACTTAAGTGTAACCCATATAACCTGGGTCAAACAATCATAGTTTTTGTTGCTTAATGAATTTCAGGTCGGTATTAAGTGACACGAGTGTGATGCGAGAGGCCAGGTGTTTGGGAGACCATTTGTGTGACTTGACCCTTTGACCTCAAATTTCTTCTAACAATACTGTACCGGGTCAAAAAATGCAAAAAAAACTACATTCTCACTACTGTTCTTACCTTACCTAATTCAGCATCATATGCAATTAATATATGGCATTTAAATTACGATATTGTACAATATCAATTAATGAGATAACTTGACAAATATGCAAAGGAGTGTAGCATATTCTTTACATTGAAAAAAAAACAGTAAGGTTAGAATGGACACGGAAAACCTTATTTTCATAATGTTTCTACCATTTCCTAATAGTTTTATGAAGATAAGGTTTACGTTATCTTAACCGTATAATGACTATAAATGTGAAGGTTGGAATATAATTGAGTTTCTATTTTCCTTTGACAAAAAATGAATTTGCTTGGAAAAAAAGTTGTATTCCAGCCGCGTTTTGGACATTAAAAATATTATCACTTGAAAAAAAGTGATGTGAATCTGAAAAAAGTGTGGTATTCCTTAATGTTTATATGCAAAAGAAAAAAAAATATAAATATATATATATATATATAGAATATATATATTAAAAGTAAAGGAAAACGAAACACATTACACACAAAAAAAAAACGCAAAAAACAAAAAAAATTAAATTTAAAAAAAATAGAAGTAAGTTCTCTAACCTGTTTGTTTGTTTATAAGGTTTTGAATCAAGAGGTATTGGATGATAGAGGGAAGTTTGAAGTTTCACTCTGAAAAAATGAAAGTTTTGAAAAGTCGAAGACAAGATATCTGAAGATGTTTGTCTTGCTCGAATTTCGAAGATCCAAAGGTTTTTCGCGCTTGTGACAAAGAATATGATCCGAATCGCATTCATTTCCGGCTGAGAAGTCTCAAGCCTAGAAGAACTGCAAGCACTCTGTAAAAAGCAAGCCTCAAGACAGTAAGAAATCGTTGATCTCGTCAGGCCCCCGACCTGGGACAAGCCAGTGGTTGGGGGTGAAACTGGCCGAACGTTTCAGAAAATGTTCAAGAAGCATCGAAAATCTTTTATAAGTAGGGAAGAGCGTAAGGTGCTCCAAAGGTTTATACCGATCATATTCTTTATCAGTTGGTTTGGTTACATATGGTATATTTCGCAATTAGGTGTTTATAAAATAAATAAACGTATAATATACCTTCTCCCCTATTCCCTCCACCATCCCAAAACCTCCTGTATCCTTTGAAGAGTGACGTCCTATTGTTTTCATTTTGTATAGGATTAAGCAGCGATCATTCATATTGAAACAGCTAATAAAACTCTGTTTTTAATAGAAATGATTAATTATTTCAAGCTTACTTCGCTACATTAACAAATTCAATATAAGTATTTTTGTTTGTATGATCAAATATACTTTAAATACCATCGACGAAAACATAATACCGATTTTATGACATTACCGTTTCCGTGGGATTTACGTATATTAATTTGTACATACTATTTCCGTCATATAATATCGCTTATGTATAATTTAATTTTATACTCATTGATTTTCAATAAACTGACAATTTCAAATATTTGTAATACAAAGCAGTTCTTTTTTTGTAATATCAATTGAATGGCAACTTTTTTAGAATCCTTGTTTTTCAATATGTTCGTGTGAAAAGTCGTCGCGATTTGTGGAAACAAATCCAATCGTGCTAAATCGCTCTCATGGAAACGTAGACTTATCAGTGTGTGTATCGAAACAGCATCCGCAATCCGCGTGATTAAAGTGAAGAAAACATGGAATACTTTGACGTCGGTTTACTTTTGAAAGTGTATCTAATCAGTATAATAACAGTGAATTCGAATGCAGCTGCTGTTAAAGAACCTTATCAAAGTCTAATTCCTACGCAAGGATTGTATAAAGCTAGTGATAACGTGGTTATTTTAAATGTAACTAATTTTAAGTCATCTGTTTACGGGGACGACAAAGGATGGTTAGTCGAATTTTACAATAGTTGGTGCGGATTTTGTTTTCGATTTGCACCTTTGTGGAAAGCTTTTGCTAATGACGTTTACGGTAAATATTATAATCGTCTTCAAACTTCTAAAACATGCAACAATAGATACTTCAATATTTCTGTTAAAAACATCTATATGTACATATATAACTGTAAAAGGATACTCAAATTTTGATATATTCATTAATTGATGATTCTTAGATATGTATAATTACTTTATAAGTCTAACTACGCACTCAATACATTCGTGGCACACATATGTGTGCAAGAAATACATAAAAAAAAGCTTTAATAAAATTGAATAGAGTTCTATATTTGGTTTTTAACATAATTAAACCTTTTAACACTTCTCTACCATTCGATTTCGTAAAATAATCTGTTTGAAATGAAGATGTCTGTAAACATCTATACGGTAAACGTAGCATGTCTTTTTCAGCCTTATCAGTATAGACAATGGATTTTATGTATTTTTGATAAAAATGAATTGGTGTCATCTAAAACAGAGAAAACATTCGAAGAATTTAAACATATTGTTACATTATTTTTAACCTGTTAAATGTATTAAGAAAGAAAATCAATTTCTATTTTGCTCCAGTTTGTTACAATTTAGGTGGAACATTTTTATTTTGCATACAAATATGCAATATATTTGTGTAATATTTTTTGGACTTTATCAAAGAAATAATTCTTATTTATGTTTTAAATCAGTAACATTTTATATATATGTAATATAGATTAGGGCACATTGTGCACACAAAGTCGAACATATGTTGCAAGTACCTTATTTCAGTCAATCTTTTTAGCATGGAAAAATATTGTGGCAGTAGCCGCGATAGATTGCGCGGACGACGATAACAACCCAATCTGTCGTGAGTACGAAATTATGCATTATCCAATGCTGAAATATTTTTCTGTGAATGCGCTCCCATCGTCGATGGGAGTAGTCATGAAAAAATATGATACCGTGAACGAGCTGAGATACGGTTTAATTAATCTATTAGAAAATGAACAACAAGAAGGACGTGGTATTTCGTGGCCAAATATCACACCGTATAGGTACATTAATACATGAATCTTTTTAAATCTGCGTTTATCATCCTAACACAAACTCTTTGTTTAACACCATAGGAATTATGAAACTACAAACATTTGGACAGCTGTACCACATACCGTCAAGTATTTCTTCTTACTTTTTGAGAAGACAGACTCGCATTTAGGAGCCGAAGTTATATTAGACACGCATAAAATTCCAATATTACAAATAAGGAGAGTAACATCTGAAAACGAAATACTATGTGAGACAAACAAAATCACTAATTTTCCGAGTCTAATAGTTTTCGCTCGTAACGAGACGCAAAAATCTCTTAAAATCAGAGTACCTACAAGAGAAGGCACTTATAGTATTATTATGCAGTACATGATCTCGAAAGGGGAAAATATTAACGAACAAAACTTTACAAGAGTTCATTCAACAGAGGAGAGCAAATTAACAACTACCTCTAGCTCGAAGGAACAGAAACTATCGGAAAGACCGAAAAGTACAGAGATAACTGTTGATCATTTGTATCAACTGGATTTAGAGAACACTTTGAAATATTCTATCAGCCATGAGATTCCACTGCATAAAGTAATAACCGGGGAGAAGATGGATGCACTAAAGAAGTATTTAAATCTGTTAGCCGATTATTTCCCTCTGAGACACGGGAATATCTTCTTGGAAACTGTTCGTGACATTATGAAGAAACGGGATAATGTATCTGGCGAAGAGTATAGTCAAATAATCAAATCTACCGAAGAAGAAATGTCACCAATATATTCTGGACCTGCGCAGTGGGTCGGATGCAAAGGTAGCAAAGAAGGCTATCGCGGTTATACTTGTGGTCTTTGGACAATGTTCCATATGTTAACGGTTAATTATGCCATCGAGAATAAAGACCCGAAGCACGAGCCAAGAAAAGTATTGGAAGCTATGCATGGATATGTAAAACATTTCTTTGGATGCGCTGACTGCTCCCAACATTTTGTGGAAATGGCTAAGAAAAATAAAATTTTCGAGGTGTCCAATGTTAACGATAGCATTTTATGGCTCTGGTCAGCTCACAACGAAGTAAATGCAAGATTGGCCGGCGATAATACAGAAGATCCGAAACACAAAAAGATACAGTATCCTGCGGCAGAGCATTGTGCGGATTGTAGGTATGAAAACGGTACTTGGAGCGAAGAAAACGTTATAGGTTACCTCAAAACCAAGTACAGCTACAAGGGAATAAATTATTACGGTTCGACTAATGTACGTAAAACTACAGACGAGAAAATGAAAGTAAGACAGGAGAGACTAGTATTAAACAAATATGTGACTAGTAAAAAGCTTGGTTGGGACTTCACGATTTTTGATATAAGTATCTGCGTTGTCTTGTACGCTGCCTCTACCGTCATACTTATATTGGTCTGTATAAAGTTTGCAGTTAAACGAACCTATAAGAAAAAGACGTACGTTAGTTTGCTCGGCAGAGTATGACTTATTTGTTAATTGTAACAATTTGTAAAATCAAAATAAGCGAGGAAATTAATAGAGAAACGATTGAGATTGCTATGTTTATATATTGTACATATTTTATTGTTTTTTTTTTGTCAGATTATTTTTCATAAGAATGTAATATTTAGAGATACAAATTTTTTAATTGCTTCTTTTATACATGTTGTTGACTAAAATTATGACACAAAAATCGTAGTTATATATATATATATTTGATGCGATGTCGTATATCTAAAGTTTTTAAAGCAGCGAACGTGACAGATATTTATGTTTAATGTATAAAATTTTTTAATATGATTTATTCGTGTTTTTTGTAATAAAATAAGTTCTCTTTGCATAGTAATTTACTCCTTTAGTCACAAACGAAAAGCTCCAAATTTTTATATATAGATGTTATCGAACGTGAAACGTTTTTATGCTGAAGTAAAAACTATTTAGAATGACTGATATAGATTTATCGTTTAGACACATTGAATAATACATATACTTCCAGACTAGTCTTATATCAATGTACAATTATATTATTATCATTCATTTAAATAACTTTCAATGTACATGAGCATGAGGATTCATATATAGAAACGTTTCCAGATTTTTATTATATGTAAATATCGAACCAAATTCTTCCGCTCTTCTCTTCTATATGTATCTATCACAATATCCATATATCAACATTTGTATCACATGTTTAATGTAGATATAAACAATTTTGTAAATAATAATAATAACAACAACAATCTGTAGCACAATGCTAATAATTTCTTTCTATCCTACTCTCTGTCTGTAGGATGTGTCTAAATTGTGAACAGAAAATAAAAATTAATACCTTTAACAAACGATGCCTTGTTTTTTATGGTTTCTTCGAAATGTTCATATACAGAGTTTTCCAATAGATTAGATTTGTCTCTCGGATTATCTCACAATGAATTTTAATAAAAAAATTTGTATCTTCTACATGTCAAAGTATTTGGCATTGATCATTCTTGTTAAATGTTAAAATAAAGAAACTTGAAACTGTTTACATTTGAGTATGTTTCATTTTAAAAAGACACGCAGCAGCTCTTACTGGTAAACCCTGTATATTGTACGTATACAATTGAAGCTTATTTATTTTTGGGGTTCGCTAGATGCCACGAACTTCTCGTGTCCCATATTATACCGTTATGCGGTAATTGAGACGTTATATAAGGAAGTATCCACGTAAGGTACCATCGTTCGCCTAGCACTTCCTTTATATTTTGTTTCAGTCCTAGATTATATATATGAATCTTTTTATTGCTTTCGTTAGCTACATTACCGTGAACGACTAAATGAAAGTGATAAATGCATAAAACTCCGGTATACAACATTCCTATGGTAGACACAATATACAACATTAAGTAAAATTGATCTACAGAACCGTCGAATCCAAAAACAAATATTGCCAGTGGAAAAACAATTTTTATAATCGACATAGGAAACTCGAAATGTATTCTATCCCAAATAAACAGATTATTGAAACAAAAACTATACGTCGTTGCAACGAACAGGTACAAAAGGAACATGATAAAGTATCGATGATTATAATGACCGACGCAGCATCCGGTAAAAATGCAATGATGGTCCCTCTTTAAAATACAAATATCACATGTCGGGCAGTGCCATGAACGAGGTGGTGCTAGCGTTTCGCAAGAAGCGCATAGTCTCCAACCGTCTTTAGTATTCGCAGCGCTAATTGGCATAATGTCTCTCCTAGTGCTAGTATCGCAGAAAACTATGAACGTGAAATTTCCAACAATGTTCAACATGATAAAATTCCCAAGAAGAAAGTTTAACGTGTACGGTAGTGATCCAAATCCATATAGAGCCGGTAACACCACCCATAATTCAAACCAGTATATCAGAGGTATAATGGCTAGTATAAATGTCATCGAAAAGAAGTCGCTTAATGTGCGAGGCCATATCTTTCTCCTCATAATCATTTTGAAGAATTTCTTTCTTTCTTCTCGTGAAGCACGTGATGATTGTCGACGGATGCAACCGACTCTGTTCCATGTACTGTCCGTTTCACCAAACTTTAACCTAAAAGATACCTATGCATCACTATATATGTAGTTGTTTCATTTCCTTCCTACTTTTTAATATTCTCCTGTATAGTACTTAATCGTTTTACGAATCATGTACTCACGAGTCATTCGAATGAATTCATTATTGTAATTGTATTTAGGTATGTACATAAAGGTACATTACCTTTCTCCAGTGTCGCGTTTCGCGCAGTTTCGCGACCACTCCGGCTCCGGCTCCGGCGCGCCACTGTGTAAATATGGTAAATAGTATATATATAGATATATGTTGGATATTGGACACAAAATTTAGCGCGCGATTTCTGTGTGTCATAGTGTCATCTTCAGTTATGTTTCACGATTTTGAACAATCAACAACATGCAAAGTACCGCAGAATTTCCATTCCCTTTTCCACCGTACACTATACAAACTCAATTTATGAAAGAATTGTATAAGTGTTTGGAGAACGGCAATTTAGGGATCTTTGAAAGTCCAACCGGTACCGGTAAGTCCATGTCAATTATTTGTGGTGCTTTGAAATGGCTAATCGACCATGAAGAATTTGAAAAGGATCAGTTAAAAACAGCAATTTCTATACTTGATGACGAAATAGAGAGCCTTTCCAATACTTCCAATAACTGGTTATTCGTACAAACTGAACAAATGAAATTGAATGCTAGGAAGCAAGTAATTCAAAGGAGATTAAACAGTATTCTTCAGTATGAATGTAAAAAAAACTCGATCAAGGAAACGATAAAAAGTTCAAATAACACAAAAAAGTTACATGAACGTGAAAAACCTGGTAGTTCGAAACAAAAAGAAGAAATAGATTTACCATTGGAAACAGCGGATGTAACACAAGAAGAGAAGATTGAGGAAGAGCTAGTTTTAGAAGATGTCCAGAATTCGGATAATTCTGAAAGCGAAGAGGACGAAGACGATGTCTATGAAAACACTAAAATCTTTTTCTGTTCGAGAACACACTCTCAGCTTTCGCAATTTATAGGAGAATTGAAGAAAAGCCCTTATTCAAAAATGGTATCTGTTGTGACATTAGCGTCCAGGTAATTTTCCTATTTGTCTTTTTCTAGAGTTCATTTTTACTATTGTACATTTTGAATGATTTTAGGCAAAGTTACTGTATTAACAAGAATATTAGGAGATTGAAACAGTTGAATTTAATGAACGAGCATTGTTTGCAGTTGCAAAAGAAAAAGACAACTGTTAAAGATGAGAAAGATATGAAAAGAAAGAAAGTCATGACCAGTTGTCCATTTCTACCAGGTAATCAAGACCTATTGATAGGAGAAACTATAACACAAATTCAGGATGTCGAAGAGATCACAGAGAAAGGAGAAGCTCTTAAAACTTGTGCATATTATGCGTCGAGAAAAGCGATTCCACACGGTCAGCTTATATTAATCCCGTACAATTCTGTATTACATAAAAACACTAGAATTAGTTCTGGAATTAAATTAAAGGGAAACATATTAATAATCGACGAGGCCCATAATTTATTGGAGGCTATCGAAAGAATGCATAGCGTTATGATTTCGGGAAGAAATATATTGCATTGCTATAGCCAACTTTCGCAATATCAAAAAAGGTATTAACTCAAATTTCCTCTCTTATACATATATTAATCATTTAAACATTTAATAGAACCTATTTTATTTTAGGTTTCAAGCTTTGTTTTCTGCTAAAAGCGTGTTGAGCTTAAGTCATTTAAGTTTTTACTTGAAAAAGCTTCTGACCATTTTTGGCGCTACCACAAAATCAAATCCTAGCGATATTCTTAATACAGAAACAACTCCAAAATTATACAAAGTTGAAGAGTTTGAGCTGATGACAGAAATCGACAATGTAAATATATTTGAGCTGTTGAAATTCATTAAGAATTCTCGATTGACTCATAAACTTCAAGGTTTCATGGAGCAGTACGGAGATCAATTAAAAATTCAAGATAATCGTGCAAAAACATCTGGTGTAACACAATTTTTAAAGACTATCAAAAACAAAAGTCCAGAGGACAATGCGGCCGACACTGTACCCCAAGAGGAACAGTCGAATAATCCGCTAATATCAATTGCAAGTTTTATTGAATGCTTACAAAGTAATTGTAGCGATGGAAGAATATTTGTGGTTCCTGGTCCAACCCTTGGTCAAAGTGTTATCAAATTTTTATTGTTAAATCCAGCTGCCCATTTTCATGATATTGGTACGTATATGTGTATTTATTATTTTATGGAAATTTAATACTAAAACATTTATAGTGCGCGATGCTAAGGCTGTAATATTGGCTGGTGGAACGATGGCACCAATGGATGAATTTACAGAACAATTATTTATAGCAGCGGGTGCTTCACCAGAGAGGATTGTCACGTTCTCCTGCGATCATGTAGTTCCACAAGAAAACATAACATGCAGTATTGTGACATGCGGTCCAACTGGCATTGAATTTGAGTTCAATTTCCAAAATCGACAAAATACAAAGCTGGTGCGTATTTAATGAAATAGATCGCAATAATGTAAATTGTTGTAAATTGTTATAATTGGATATTTCAGTTAGATGAACTAGGGAGAGCATTGGTAAACATATGTAACATTGTACCAGCTGGAATCGTAGTATTTTTACCTTCTTATAGCTTCGAAGATCTACTGTACAAACACTTAGACAAGTCTGGTATCATATCTAAAATCTCTTCGAAAAAGTGTGTGTTTCGAGAGCCTAAATCAACTAGTCAGGTATTTTGTTCACTTATTCTACTAGAAAATTTGTTCTAAAGTTTATGTAGATCAATTTTTCAGGTGAACGAAATTTTGGAGCAATATGCGCGTCGCATTAAAAACCCCCAGAGCCCCCAAAATGGGTCATTATTATTTAGCGTAGTGGGTGGTAAACTAAGCGAAGGTTTAAATTTTTCTGATGACTTGGGTAGATGTGTTATAGTAGTAGGAATGCCGTATCCGAATATTAAATCGCTAGAACTACAAGAGAAAATGAAATATTTAAATGAAAACGTTGTATGTACATATCTTTTTATAGAAATATGTAATACTCGATATGTTAAAAATCCTTATTTTCTTGTGTTTACCAGAAATCTGGTGCTGGGCAAAATTTTTATGAGAACGCCTGCATGAAAGCTGTGAATCAGTGCATCGGACGAGCTATTCGACATATTAACGATTACTCAACGGTTGTATTATTTGACAAACGATACTCCCAAAAAACTAAAGCACTTCCACATTGGATTCAACGTACGGTAGTAAGTCATAGTACCTTCGGTAGCATGATCGGTGTTGTAGCTAAATTTTTTAGTAAAAAACGTGATGAACTCAACAAAAAATAATTCGTAGCAAATTCAAACAATTTTACTTATAATATACTGTGATCTATAATATAGTGTATAAATTTACTTTACATAAAATTTGCAAGTTGTACGTTAAACTTGTACGTTAAGTCATGACAGTAAACTTGTCCAGGGTATAATATGCAACACGGGAAATGTGACTGAAACAAATTCATTATATAGGCTTTCCTTTAGCGCTTGTATTTAAAAACATTTAACATACTCACGTAATGTATTGCGTTAGGATAATTTTGTGGTTGAATAGTAAAGCCGCAATACTTTTTGTAACGTGCTCCTTGTTTTCCTAAAATAAATTTTAACTTTTTCGGTACGGTGAGGATTTTTTGCCACGGCTTATCAATTTCTTCTTCCTCCTCGTTATTACTTGTGTAACTTTTAACGCTTATTTTTGTATTATCTTCTTCCTGCAAAAAGGATAAACATGTATCTATAAAATTAAAAGAAGCTTTAGAATTTATAATGTAGAAGTACGATAAATAATTATATTTACTTCTTCTTCTTCTAACGAGTCAGAACTAAATGAAAACTCTGGAACAGTGGGTGGTATACGACCTCCAGTATAAAATTGTACACCACATTGATCGGAGTAGATTTCCAAGGTACTATAAAAATGTATTATATTTAAAATAATAGTATTCTGTAATAATAGTGCACTCTTAGTAATTTAGTAAATCTCTACCGTCCACTTTTTACGTGCCACGCTTTCGCAACAAATAAACTTCCAGATTGCCCATTTCTCGTAACACAAAGATTATGATCGTAACCTTCCCCTGGTGGCACCTACACGAACACAATTGTTCTCAGTATTTTTATTTAAGCAGTATCTTTACAGTAATATTTAGTTCTTTTATACCTTCTCCATATATTCACCTATAATTCTTGGTATTCGAAAATCCATTACAGTACCACTTACTCCACGTATCGCACCTGTCGGTACAGGATCCGTGTAATCCGAGAATGTCCATCGATCACAATTAAAAAGTATTTTATGTTTTTTCAATTCTATTTCTCCTGCATCCTACGATGTACTTGATATCAATAAATTACTTAGAAGATGAATATCAGTTTTAAAATACATTATATATATACTACTTACATGCCCAGCTAAGTTGAACATCGAACCATGCGATAGATTTATTATTGTCGGTTTAGATGTCGTTGCTCTCATACATATGTCCAACTTATTATCTGTAGTTAATTTAAATCTTACTGTGGTCAGCACTGCACCCGGATAGCCCTCCTCTCCGTCTGGGCTTAAATAGCTCATGACAACAGAACATCCAGCGATATACGAGTCCCAAAGTTTACGGCCAAATCCATTCATCTAGAGAAAATGTATAACGCTTAAATCAGATGATATGTAATGGTACAGGGTATTTAAAATTCATTTACCCCTCCATGTAAATGATGCTTTCCATTGAAATCATTTTGCGTTAATTGGTAATCTCTACCTCTGATTGTAACGTGTCCATCTTGAATACGGTTCGCACATCTTCCTAGTATGCATCCGATAAATGGATTTGTCATAGGGTTCATATATCCTATGAAATTCAAATTATTAACACGATTGAATTATTTGAGATGAATGAAATCAAACCTTTTAAATCATCGAATCCAAGAACAACGTCAGCGGAGTGTCCATACTTATCTGGACACTTTAAAGACATAATCGTTGCTCCCCAAGTAATAACAACAACTTCCATTCGATTAGCATTTATGATAGTATACGATTTTACTATTTTTGGTATAGAGTCGGTGAAAATTTGGTTTTCATCGTTATCTGATTATTTATAATTTATATTTTATAGAAATCATCATTTATTCTGCGCCATAGCAATAGATAATTGAACAACTTACCAACCCAAATTTCTCCAAATATTCCTTCTGTAATTGTTATGTTTTTACAATTGCACCCTTGAAAATCCATGTTTATTAATACAATTAGAATCAATATGATGAATTTGAAGCAATATTTACATAGCGAAATGTTCACAGTATTTATAAAATGATACAATAATTTTCACACATTTAAAACTTTTTCCTATTTAGCTTACATAATGGCAAGTCACTTGTTTTATAAATTACTATGAAAAAGAATGTCTGAAAGAAAAGATTTAATTTGTTTTCTGCTGTTATTTGAAATGATTTATTAATAATAATAAAGCATCACCTACAATCTGTGATGCTTGAATGTTACAATAATTGTAATAATTATTATAATATATATATATATATATATTCCAGTTACTATTTATAATTTATATATAATTAATATTTATAGAGTAATGTACAATGCTTGGAAAAATACATGAATTTTTAGTGCAAATTAGACACCGCATCGATACGTTTCCCGTTCAGTTATTTATTTTCTTATTTTTTTTTGCTTAAATTTCATTACATTTAAACATGTCGAGTAAAAAATCGAAGACGATATTCGTTATTGCATTTCTTTAACGTATTTTACTTTTTTTAAATTTTGCACACTATAAATTGAATATTTCTTGCCTGCTTTCTCATTATTATTTATTCTATTTCTCGCGTATTCGTAATTTAATTGATGGTCGTGCAGTGCCCAATGTCTTGTTTGGCAAAGTATATTATTATATATTCACCACCAGAAAATTCTCTGAAATCCCTATTCTCATCGTACAATCTATTTTTAAGTTATATTACACAAAATGTTTCTTTTTGTTTTCTCAAGCTTTGGGTTCTGCATTTCATTAATTTTTTTAAGGCGCACACCAAAGCAGTCATTTGTTACTTAAATACATGTGGAACACATTGCACTTATAGCTTATTAGTAATACTCTTACGACTACAGAGTAAATCTAAAAATTTAAATAAATCGTCAGTGATTACTGGTTGCAGTACATTCTACGTCCTCTTAGTTCATTATATTACAAAGAAAAAATACTGACAAAAATTAATTTCACACAGAAAAAATACCGAACAACTGCGATAACTCCACGAACACGAATTCTTTCCAGATATCATTAAGCAAAATTATTTAGCATATTGTACAAAGAAATAAACATAGAAAGAACGGAGGAGATATTGCAGCGAATACTTTTGTGTACAATGAAAAAGCACACATGTCTCACAATTATCATCTTGGTCATAAGTGTTATTGTACAAATCACTAATTCGTAAGCAGCATGCAGTATTACTGTAATTTCAATAAGGAAATATTTACAATTTCAAATTTATATGAAACTTATGTGAAATTTATACCAAAAGAAACATGTTCAAACAACAATGTTTTTGGTCTTCCATAATTTAAAGATAAAATAAAGAGATCGGTAATAAATTAGTTTATGTATATATATATATATATATATATATGTAAACCACAAGTTTTTTAATACATGTAGATTTTTAAATGTTTTTATCATATCACTCGTACAGTTATTCTGAACATTGTTTCTTAGAAAATTGTATCTAATTAATGGAACATATCATCTACGAATGGTCTTTAATGAAATACAAAACTGGATGTTTCTCTTACGTTAAGCTAAAGAAGTTATAATATATAAAAAATAAATATAGCTTAGACTAGCACTGTTGGCGATCATATGCCATTACACAATCGATAATTGATAGCTGCCTAATATTGTATTTTGTATAAGTAAATCATCGTTACTATCAACAATTACTGATATTAGCGTTCTAAGATTTCATTAAATATTTTTTTTCAATTACATTGGAAGCATTTTCAATTTTTTTTTTGTGTCTCTTAATATATTAAGTACATGATACTAGCACCGTAGAATATCTTTGTACAGCATAGAAAGGCATACCCATGAAATATTATTACTATAAGTTTCTATCGTTAACATCATAAATATTTTCATCGGTAATCGAAGTTCGAAAAAGTATGAGTATAAACCAGATGAGTTTTATTTCACTTCGTACGTAATAAACTATAAATATACCAATTCAATGGGTTCGCTTTTCCTGCTTAAGAAACACTTAAATACATCCTTAATGCTTTGCTAATTCTACTTTGAGAACAATTTTCTCGGCGAAATCTTTTAGAAATTCTCTCGACAGATCCAAAGTAAATTTTATCGGAAAGAAACTTTCTCTACGCATATTACAATATTTTTGTTCAAGTCTATCAGATATTAAACTCCACCAAAAAATTCTTCCTCAAAGTAAACTCTTTTCCCTTTCTTCGTCTTTACTGTATCTTATGTACATTGCAACATATCCTACAATACTGATTATCATTAAAGAAATTATTGCAAAAGAATCTGTACCGCTTCTCTTTTTTCTTTTTATATATATATAACATTCTAAATGAGGTCAAAGAAATAAATGAATTATTTTGATTAGATACAAAACATGGCGTAGAATATACGCAACATGTAAATAAGTTTTGATTGGTTTGTAAGTTTAATCTAAATTATGTAGCTGTTATACTTTACATTCTTGAACCAATAAATTAAATATATATATACACATGTATACATACATATACATATGTATATATACATATATATACATATATGTTCATATAAAAATCAAGTTTAGTTAATATCTTTTTTTTTAGTAGTTAGAGAGAAATAAGATATATACGATCAAAATACAGAGTATTACGAACATTTCTTTTCCTTCTTTCGTACGATCGGTGAAAAAAAAAGGAACAGAATCGTGGATTCTTTTTAATACCCGGTATTTCGATTATTTTATTAACAATTCGAGAAAAAAATCATTTCTGAGGCACTCGTGCACTTAAAAATCCAAAAAATATTTTAGATTATACTGTACAAAGTGTGATCTATATAAAGGAATGTATCGACCATTGTTACATTGTTAAACAAATAGTAACTATCCAATATATTTTTATATGTACAATGTTGATTATGTATATGGAGTGTTCTCGTTCTAACACAATTTTTCCAAATATATCACACCTTAGATGGCTATAGAATTTTTATAGCTATGCTAAGTATGTTAAACACTTTTCTACAAGGTACGCCAATCACTCGAATGCATACTTTTCTTTATATATCTATATGTATATAAAAAAAGTGTCATTTTGACTGTTCATGGCATATTAAATTAAGTCTACTATGCTGGTAGCTCACAAATGCATAAAAAATCCCACTGTACAAATTTTTTTTCACACACGTGTACCTTGGTGTCATGTGCCATGGTGTCTGTATAAAAAGTAAAAGATAGTAAAATAAATTGTAAAACCTGACACAGAGTATAATGGCAAACAAAACAAAATGCATGTCTATTATCCTACTTATGCATTACAAATATTTCATGTAAAAAAACCTGCATATATACAGGAAAACATTGAGATATTCGATTTGTATTAACTATTATTTACGACCTAAGATTTTCCTATTCGGTATACCTAAATGTATTGTCGTAAAATAATGCTGAGAGAAATTATATCGATCATTATTCCAATCGCATGTAAAAATGAATTATTTTAAGTTTAGATTTGCATCAATGTTTTCCTGCCTATCTACGTTTATAAGTTATTATTTTCATTACACTATACAATAATCAGATTCGATATTCTTTTATTTGATTGGTAAACGTAAGTTTTGATGGAATGTAAACTATTGTTAAAATAAATATGTCTATTACATGTTTTTTGGATACGTATGCAACTACTGAAGATGTACCTAGCTGATCTCTTCTTTATGCAGTTGCATGGGTATGCAAGATAGATAAAAATCTAATTGTTTTTTAAATCTAACTTTTTAACTTTTTAAAAATTGCACTAAACGACTTGAGTTTTTCTTTTGAGACGTTAGAAGAATTAGTTCACTAGGTAACGTGTAAAAGTAATTTTTTAAAATTGCTATTGCTCGGAATTTCGAAGAGAAAAATGAAAATCACGGTTTTTAACTTTTTTCTTTCTATCTTCGACCAATGGTAATTTTTTCATTCATTTTTTATATGTTACCTAGTAACATTGTTTCAATAACAAAAACTACATCCAATAAAATCTAAACTTCTTTGGCAACCAGGTTAAAGAAGACTTCATTCTATAGATAGTTTGGAACAGGATAGTTCATATCAGGCCGATCACACAAATCTTCTGATATCACACTCAGAAAAGAATTCTAAATAACTACGCAACTGCAAAAAAAAAAGGTCTTGCTCTTCGCATCAATCTGTTATACGAAGGAGGAATCGATTAAGAAATATCTTTTACGAAAACCAATACAAAGCCAATCTGACTAGTGTTATCATCTGCTCTCGAAGCACATCGTGAGCACTATCTTGCATCGTCTGATTCTAGTTTGAGTATTCGCAGAATAAGAAAGATATATAATACTTAGAAAAAAAGGAGAAAGGAATTTTCTTCTAAGAAATATGAATTAGGAAAAAATAGAATCCAAAGAAGCTACACCAACAACGGATGCAAGATGTGTGCGGAATGTATGAATAAAATATTTGTAATACACACAATTTAAATAACAGTACATAGTATTCGAATGCACGATGCAAAAAACTATACTAATCCCGACATTCACGCTATTTCTGTAAAACATGAGACGTACCAGTTCTTTAACAAAATTAAAAACAGTCTGATCGGATATAAGAGTCTTTGACGACAGTGTCTCAGTATTTATACATATGGAATGTTTAAATTCTTACTGTATTCGATGACCTGCACTAATATGTATATGAAAAAACGTTCTGCAGGAGGCAGTGCTTTCGAAATGTGTATCGCAATATTCTTCTTGCCTGTAAAGATTTGATCGATCCTCTGCCACGTCAGATATACTCTCTTTGATTCGTATAATTCTAATTAAATGTTACTTTCAAGATTGACAAACATTTCGGATTATTAATTACATCTATATCGGCTTTATTATTTTAAATAAGCCAATGCTATGACAAAAATTCTCGTTCTAATTCCGAAATACTTGGTTTTCTACTTCTGTTCAATCGACGATTAGCTTGTAAAGGTATAGTACCGTCCTGGCTTTGCCCGTGTACAGGAATATCGAGTAAAGTTTCTCTATGTTCTCGCGATACTCCATCACGATCGAAAGTCACCGGAGAAAATCGAACCCTACTAATAGAAATTTGATTATCTTTAGCCGAGACGTAGCTCGAATCCTCGGACGTCAAAGAATCCGGTGGTGTAGGATTCGTCGGTGTACCGGAGCCTGAATTATTTTTGCTAACGCTCTTGTTCGGAGAATTGTACGAATAATTAGATCGTTTCAAACTCGATCGTAATCGGCTAACAACTTCTAAATTGCTCGGTCGTTCGCCCGAGTTCGAATTCGAGTCGTGCGAGTTCTGACGTGTTAGTATCTGCGAACCATATTCTTGATTAAGCATACTAGGACTATACGTTCCGACGTTTGAGATGACGTTCGAAGGTCGTTGATAATAATGTCCTGGCGAGTTGAATGAATAATCATCCTCATCTTCTAAACGAAACGTTGGGTTCACGTTACTTTGACTCGATGTGCTTGCGTTCGAAACATTTGACGAAGTACGATGATGAGTATACGGAGGAAGTCTTGATACAGGCCGAGCCGGACTATTTATACTGCTCGGATTGTCATAAGCGTGTGGGAATTCAGGGCACTCAAGCATTCTATCACTGGAGAAGAAAAGTTGTGTGAGACATCTAGCTAAAATTTGAGAATTTATCTAGGGCTGTTACTTTTCCGAAGCTTCGACTTTTCGAAGATTCGAAGGAACGAAGGAATTCAGTACGATTTTAATTTATTTCACATCAAAAAAGGTTACTCTACCACGGAAAATAAGATTTTATTTGATTCGAGTTTCCTAAAATTCGTATATAAAAATTGCAAATTGCATAAACATCCGCAGTCTATTCTACACCTTCGAAGTTTCAGAAATCGAAGCTTCAAAACTTTAAGATCTTCGACCTTCTAAGGAAAGTAATAGCCCTAAAACACTGTCCAACAAATTTAAACTTCTTTATGTTTCCAATATACTGTTGGGTCCTTCTTATAGAGTTCTTTGCGCTGATTCCGAATCTGTCCTTAATTTTTCTCCCATACTCACAGTTTTTGAGGAACATGGCTTTGAAAAAAAAACATATTTTTCAACTTTAAACAAATATTGTGATGTTATTATAGAAGATATTAAATTGTTCTTTACAGCAAAAGATTCTGTAGACTTTCCCGAATCTAGTGATATACAATATTAATACATTATGATTGTTTAAACATAGTTCAATTTATCTAAAAAAAATAAGGGTCCAGCGGAAAATCGAACTACACCACGCGATAGAGCAGATTTTTATCTTGAGAAACCACCCTTTCAAGTTTGGAACGTCGACGTTTTTTTCGAACCAGAAAGCAAAATATCTTCGCCCGACATGAGTTGCCGCCAGTGGCGCTCGGGATGGTATACCGGGTATACAGCGCAGCGACGGGATACGGAGCGGCGAACGACCGTTCTTGTGGTTTAAACATGTTTAAACAATCATAATGTATTAATATTGTATATCACTGGATTCGGGAAAGTCTACAGAATCTTTTGCAGTAAAGAAGAATACAATATCTTTTATAATAACATCAGAATATTTTTGTCTAAAGTTGAAAAATATGTTTTTTTTTCAAAGCCATGTTCCTCAAAAACTGTGCGTATAGGAGAAAAATTAAGAACAGATTCGGAATCAGCGCAAAAAACTCTATAAGAAGGACCCAACAGTATATTGGGAATAAATTTGGTGTTGGACAGTGAAATCATTGACACTATTGCAAACACTTACTGGTAATCTGTAGGTACAAAATACGTTGGTTCTGGTTGTCTATAATATTCTGGTGGAACAACCGTGTACACAGGAGGTCCGTAGTCTGGGAAGGGAGCAACGTTGCCCATGTATATCGTTGGTACTCTTTCCATTCGATCCACTCTTCCTGCGTCATGTGTAAATACATCTTCGTTACTGGTGCTGCTGCTCTTTCTTCTAGGACTTGGTGTTGGCGCATTGGAACCTGCCGTACTGCTCGCATAGTGTTGAGGTGAATCGGTGAATCTCAAAGGTTTATCGGGCATCACGCTGGGGGGAAGACCTGGTGCTATGCCACCCATGTTACTTAAGAATGGCCTGTAGTAGTGGCAAGAATTATTATTTTAATGCGGCTGATTATAGATACGATTATAAATACAATTTCCTACCTGTAATGTCTAGCTGGTCCGTGGTAAGTGTTATGGGGATAACCGCTACTCGAACTAAACTCGTAATCAGGACCGAGATAGCCAGAATTACGATTCGATCCGGTATCCGCTTGAAACCACCATCTCGAAGGTTCTTCTTCGCTGTCACCAAGTCGTGGATACAATCTTGGATGAATCGGAGATATGTTCGACATTCTTACATCGTATCCGGTCGCTACTCCAGCTAGCATAGCTGCGATATTGTACAACACCAGTTCTATTATGCTTAACTTTGGTTTTTTCATTTCTCCATTATAGAGAGTTGGCATCGGAACAGGCATTGGCATGATGTAAGGTCCGGTTAATCCAGGTTTCAACGGATAATCTGATGTTACCCAGTCAGACGAGAGATCAGGCGCTACAGCTGTATAATCTACAAAAACAATCAAATTTCTACAATAATAATGGTGGTATTGGTGCATATTTATAAAAAGCACAGACATAATATATCTTTACTTTCCTTTTTTTTATATATACAATATAGAATAGTTTAAAATATACTTTTTCTCTTGCTATTAAATCTGTTTGCTTCTTACCTTTGGGAACTTTCAGAAGATTTTTGTTTTATAAATGTTATATATAAATCTATCGTATTAAATTTCTAGTAAACTAGTTTACTATTGTAGTTGCATCATGCTTACATGTTATTGAATTACTTACAATTATTTATGTGTACAAGCACAATGTAATACGTGCAACGTATTAAAACATTACATGCTGCGTTCTTGTTTTAACTATATTTGTTACTATCAATAAATCCTATGAAGCTTATACATTATTTCTCTAGAAAACAATGACATAAGCGCAAAGATCGTATCTTAAAAATGAGCCATACTTGTTGGAAAATATTGGATCTCTGAAAATGAAGCAGAGTGTAAAAGGGAAGGAAAAAAATAATAAATGCTCGTAAGACGGTAAGCATTTACCATAACTAATTTCAAATAGTTTTCTTTACCCCATTTTTGATTTCCTATTTCTTCATTTCGAAAACACAAAATCTTAGTTTGTCTTAATTTTGTTTACTTGTTTATATCGAAGGAAAGTAGACAAACAAAATTTACATTGTCCATTATATACAAGTGATTATTTGGCAGCACCCCCTGTTTCATAATAATTTGCACTTGATATTTTACACGAAAATCAGAATAAATGGGAATATTAAAAAAAAAAAAAAAAAACACTAGTGGAGTATTCGCTCAAAGATGAGATTGGAAGTTTAGGGTAAGAAAAGGACCAAACCCAAAGTTAGGATCCTACTGGAAGCATGCAGAAGGATTCTCTTACGCTCGGCTATTGGCAAAAACGATTAAAAACAATGTAAATATATAAAAAGCAGACAGAAAGAATTCTATTACTTTTTTTTCGGTTTTATTTTTACAGTTAGTATAGTAATCGAAAAACAAGAATGCAAAACTCAGTCGTCTTACAAAGAATTTAGTGTGTATACTTTCTTTTTTGTTTGAACATAAAGAAAAATTAAAAAAAACATATTAAATTTACTTGGAAGTTTTGTTGAACACTACTACATTACCACAAACCGAGCGTAAAAAATTTAGAAAACGAAAAAACAAAATTCAATGTGTCGAACTGAAAAGGTTTTATTGAAAAATTTTCTATTTCTAAATACAAGTGTGTGTGTCGCTCCGTGTGTTGAATGTGATGTGTGCAAAATTTCTGAATCTAGAAAATGTAGAGAGACTATGGTAATACAAAAATGAAATCGCTGTTAAATTGGGCTGAACAATTGACACAAATCAAAGAGTGGATTTCAAAATGCATCCGAGACAACAAGAAGAATTGTACAACTCTACTGACAATCAAAAATATTATGCTCTATATAATTTTGATTTGTTTATGTCACAAAGATTACAACTATAGTGAAAAAGATACACGTTTTCTGTGAACGCTCCTAAGAAACAATTTTCAACTAGATCTTTTTTTCATTTTTTGTTGTAATATGGCAGAAGCATATGATTTCTTTTTTCACATAGTAGTGGGCTGTTAGCTCTGCTTTTTGTTAGAATGTTATGTACTCCAAACAACATCAGAAAAGAACCAACACCAGAAAGACTGCATTTACATTTGATGTACTCGTTAAATTATAGTTGAAAATACGAAGTTTTCTTATCAGTTTAAATTAGGATAAATAATGTTTAGATTATTGGAGGGTAAAGAATTTTACCCTTTATTAAAATAGTTTAAAATAACAAAATAGCCGTTGCGTAATTTGATAGACATTTGTATTTCGATAAAAAGCTACGTTCGGTAACAAAGGCTACCGAAATAATAAGAGTAAAATTCATTTCAACTTTTCCGTCTAGTCCCTGATAAAAACTTTTTTTTTTTAACTATTTTCCTATTAGAAGATAGATAAATCACGATATGTATCATTCTAAATAAATTCAACCGAATAAAATAATCTTAAAACACAACACTATCGATGTAAAAAAAGATTTGTAACTGTACATGATATCGCTATATAATAAAATATATTTATATACTTTATACTAATATAATATTTAGGCATTTCTCTATAAGAAACGGTAAAACGTAGAAAATCTAACTGAATAGTGTACTCATGCACTCTCTCCTACGAAAAAAAATAACTTTAAGCATAATCTACTTAAGAAGAATTTAGCGAAAAAGGGGGGGGGGCGGCAGGGAGAAAGGAAACCCTTAAATATAAAAACATAAAAAGGCACTGTCCATCTGAGATCTCTGCTTCACTACAATGCGCAAAAAAAAAAAAAGGTAAAACCATTATTTATCGAGGCTAACTGTGATAAAGAAAGAAAAACGGTCAGGTCTTTTACAAAATGTAAAACGGTTTCGCAGCAATGTGAAGAGACTTACGAGTGGGATAGATGCTTTCCTCAGAAAGGCCTGCGGTAAAGAAAATATAGGGTTGTTACTAAAACATATAAAACAGAAAGAAGGCATATTCGTGAAATGCGTTTATGAGTTTTGAATTTGCTCTGTACGCACATCTCTATCTTCATGAAATGCAACGTGATCAATCAGTTTTCTTTAAAAATTTCTCTGTAGCAGAGGTGTTGCGGGGCGTGTAAGCAACCGTGTTCAAATCTTCGGAACTTCTGTGCGAAGGAACATCCCTATGCGATTCCACTAGATCCTTTTTCGATCTATGATTAATCGGTGAATTTTTAGGATCGCAGTCCTGGTATCCAGGCGTGTGCATGATCAAATCGATACTACCAACTGTGTGATCCTCCTCGCAGTTACGCAAGTATTCGTTACTTTTTGATCGTTGATGCAACTGAGAATTTAAATCGAGGCATCGATCTAATTGATCTAATTGCGAGATATGATCTAATTGCGGGACACGTTGCTTCGAACATAGGTCCGATACGTTGCTGATACAATCGAGAGACGTAGGTGATCTTTTGAACTTGCTCTCGTTGAACAAGCTTAAAGAATTTTTGGAAACAGAACTGTCGTTCGAATGTTCCGAATCGAAATTACAGAGCTCCGACTCGAAGCTTTCGAAATCGATTCCTTCTCGAGAATTCGCCGTCAAGAATTTCGGTATTGCGCTACTTTGATCGGAATCGCGTCGATTCAATTGCGGTATAAATATCGCATTATCTAAAACGTTGTACTCTACTTTAACAGCGGTGGATTTATCGTCCAATGCATCACGACTTCCCCACGCTTTCATTTTATTGAAAACTCTCAACGGGCTTTTAGACATTCTTGATTTATGCTGAGACTTCTTGCCAACCGAGTTCTCGGGGCTCGACTCTAATCCGTCCGCATCGTTGATTTTAATAGTGACAGAATTTTTTCGCTCGGCGCTACGCGGAGAATTCAATGAGCTTTTCCTTGACCCAGATGGGGAACGAAAGAAATCAGCGAGAGCGGTTAAACGTGATTCCGAACTATCTCTACGCTTCGACTCTTTCGATTTACTTCTGTCCCGTTTCTTCTTCTTCACACGTTTCGCAGTGCCGACCAAACTAAACGCTACGTTTTGTACAAAATTCGAGGAATACGGGTGTTCCCATTCACCGGGTACTTGTCTCTGACACTTTGGGGGTGATGTTTTTAAAGTGTAACTAGCGGTAGGCTTCGAGTAATTATCCGTAACTACCAAATGCTCGTCTGAGAAATGAGTTTTGAGATTGTTCGCCGATTTGTTATGCAATACCACCGACTCGTAAATATCGTTGTCCACAATAACCGAGTCTTCGTTTATATTGCAAGGTGGACAGCTCGTACTTTGCACAATGTTGTTAGAATTTTCTGGAATGTTGTTATAGCTATATCCTGGCTGATTGTCTATCAAATTATTTGCTGAGGAGTACAACTTTCTGGAGGAGGGGTTACCTATTTCTTGAAGAAGCGGGGAGCGGTGCGCGCTTGCCAACAGGGCTGTACGCAGGGGTGTCTTTTCGAGATCTGGAGCAGAACGAGACCACCGCTTGCCACCTGGTGACGCAGGATTTGGTGGCTGTGTGATTATAGCCCCGCGTTCCCGTTGATGAAGTGTCGACGGTCCCCATGTCTTACCCTTTACTCCGTCTGCTGGTACTAAAGAAGGAAGACAAAAAACAAAACGCTACTCACTACAATACCAGTTCTTTCACCTAGGCCAGACTCTTCGCGCGTTTCAAAAAGATAAAGATGTTTTTTTTATCTCTTTTCGTTTCTTTCGGTGAATCCAATTATTTATTACAGAGAAAGTTCAAATATTTATTATGAATTAGATGTACAGCAAAATTCTTTTACTTGTGCAGCTTCAAAACGTTTCGTACTTGGAAATCATATGGAAACGGAACTTTGTTGAACATGAAAATAATATATGCAACGTAAACTTTCAAAAAAATACATAAAAAGTGTATTCAATTATTCACGCCATGCTAATAAAAATGAAAAGAAGAAAAAACTGAATACAACGTGAGACTACAAAGCACAAACAATGTGATTAAAAATATAATTTCTTAAAAATACAAAAAGAAATATCGTAGGGCAATGTCATTCATTATAATACCACACGTATTTAGAATCGTGAACTACTGAATTGTTGATCGGAGAGAAATCACTCACATGCGATTGCCCGAAGTCTTGGTATACTGGGAGAACCTGGTGGACTGTTGGGTCTCGAAGGATTCCGTACTTTTCCTCTGTCCAGTGCTGTATGTTGAACAGTTATCGTGTGACGAAAATCTGAATAAAAGTATGCATGTATCAGTGGTATAGCATCGATGATTTAATTAACACGATGTCCAAGATTGTATTGAACTTACCAGAAGGAGCGCTAATGTTACTACCAGGCTCCTTCTTATTTAATTTTAATCTAGACTTCTTAAATTTTCCGCGTCGTTTGTTTGGCGTAGGAGTATTTTGTTGTTGAATTATCATTACAGTGAGTTCACGTTCTAATAAGTCTATTTCTCGGGCAGCCAACTCTTGTTCCCGCTGCCTTAAATTTTCTTCGTGTTGCCGCTGTTGTACTTGTGCTTTAGTTAATTCTTCTTCCCTGCAGCGCAATTCCTAATAAACAAATACAGAAGAGTTAGAAATTTATCGTGTCTCTGTTTGATAAAACGAATCTGTAATCAGAAACGAAAGTAATTTTGTAAACATTGATAATGGCTGCGCGTTGTCTTACCTCTTCTAAGGAGCGACATTCCTTTGTATAGCATTTGAAAGATGATTAAACATGTTAGTTGTAGTATTGTGAGTTAAGAACATTTAAATGTGAGCAATTCTGTCTTTATATTTAATTATATTTAGAAGAAATACAATTTTATACCTTTTCCTTCATGCGCAATCCATGAAGAACTTGTTCAATTTCAAGTCTCCAGTCTTCTTGCATCGTGTGAAACGATTCGTGTGGCGTTGCTGCAAATGCGCTGCGAACTTCATCCAATGCTACAAGGATTTCTACAAATCCTGGTCTTGAATGACTGTCCGATGCCCAACAGGCTAAAAAGTAATTAAAGTGAAACAAATATTCTTCAGGTTCGCAAAGTAAATATTTTCATGGTAATATACCTTCCATTAAAAACCTCCAAGGCTGAGGGCAAGTTGACGGAATAGGCAACGTAAGTTTATTTACTGCAACGCCGTATGCTACTGCCAGTGCGTCTATTCCTTTATAAGGTGTTTCGCCAGTTAAAAGTTCCCATAAAAGAACACCATAACTGTAAACATATGAAAAATAGATCGATAAAAGAATTTATCGAAAGATTTACTGGTAAAGATAATACGATTAAAGTGATATAGGAGGCACCTAAAACTGACCTCCAAACATCACTGGCTTTACTGAAAGTACTCTTTTTAATAACCTCTGGTGCCATCCAAGCATACGTGCCTGCTGCTGACATGCGAGTTGTTTTATAAACTTCCCTCGCCAATCCGAAGTCAGTTATTTTTAATGTTTTATATTGTAGATCGTCATTTTCTATAGGCTCGCTTAACAACACTGTTATTCATGAAAAGAAAAGTATCGTGTAAATATTTATACGTAGCATATACTACGCATATATACGTAGAATTTACCATTAAAAGTAGAATCGTACCATTAGAACTTTTTAGGTCCCTGTGAATAAGACTTATAGGAGCTTTATTATGAAGGTAGTCCATTCCACGGGCAATTTGTATCGCCCAATCGACAAGTACATCAGGCCTGATTTTTCTACCGCTAAGAACCCTGTTCAAACTACCCCCTCTTGCGTACTCCATCACGAGACACATATTTGGCATTTTTAGACAAACTCCTTCTAACTGTACGATGTTCTCGTGTTTCAATAACCAAAATAATTTTGCTTCTTGTCGAACATTTTCTAACGTAACGCTTGGATCTTCGTCGGGATCCTGGCGGGCTGCTTTAACAGCCACTTCATGTTTCTGCCAGAATCCTCTAGAATATTATTAAATGTTAACGATGGTATATCCGAAGAATCATTACATACACAGATGTAATTAAATAAAATAAGACTCTGTACCTGTAAACCTTCCCAAATCCACCAACCCCGATCACTTCTTCCAATTGCAACTCCTCGAAGTCAATTTCAATCGGTTGAACCTTATCGATCACCGACGAGACCCTATCGATACTCTCCGCTTCTGCAACAAAATTGGCTGGAAAAATTCCAACTTTACCGTGGATTTTTCCAGTCCACCATCCTTCGTCGCCCGAGATTTTCGAATCTTTCGATAGAACCTGCACAGAAACACACGTATATTTTCACATTCGAATGCGATCTCTGTTTCATTATCTAAAATACGTAAACAATTTACCTCGACTGTTTCTCCTCTCTGCAAAGATAGCTCATCCTCGCCTTGGGCAACGTAATCGAATAACGCTGTGAATATAGTTGAACTATTGTCCTGTCTGGATTGAGAAGAGGAATGTGTACCATGAGAAGGACTAGTTTGTTGAGAAACAGTTCTTGCTGTGCCGCCGCTGTGTGTGTCGGACACGCTGCTATCAGACATATTGTTGCTAGATGTACGCCCATACAAATATCCGTAACTGTAAAATAAAGTAATGTTACATGCGTAACATCGATATAAATACGAGTCAGACTCGTCATGAAGATTTTAACAGTCTAACAAATATGACTGTGTATTTTATATATTTATAACAAGAATAGGTATGTACAATTAAATGCAGCGGACATGTTAAAAATATTTAAAGACATCAATGTATTAGTTTCAGCCTAATAGGATATAATTGAAAGAAGAATATAATTTTTATTTGGATCCCGTGTCCTGCGATCGATGCGAACATTTTTTATTTTGCATAAAGATCCCTAGTCTAGTGATTAACATTTAAGCATTAAAATACATGTAGCCATACAAAAACTATGAATGTTCTTTTCCTTTCTACAACATGTTTGGGTGTAAAGATGTTTTAATTGCTTTTGAAATATGAATGTTACGTGTTTCTTTTTAGACGAAATAAAATTTGATTCGTTCGTGATTAATATTTAACCATTAAAATAAAGACGATTAAGAGAAAGACGTTCTAATCAGTGTAACTACAAAGAAAATGGTACAGCAAGGGGTTAAAGAACGATGTATACCTTGTGGAATGATTATTTGTTCTATTATTATGTTGATATCTGGGAGACGAGTTAGCTGTGTTAGGACTATGAGAATTTGAGGATCCATTCTCCGGATGAAGTAAAAATCGCTCGCTCCGATGACGAGCATCTGGTTGTCCGTGGTCCATCAAGGTAGACAAGCCTCTTGCCGATAACCCGGCTGGCGGCATGTGTTCCTACTCTCTCCGTATTCTTCCTCTTCCTTCTGTTGGATAATCACAGCTTGTTCGTCTGGTAGATATTGTGCAGTGTCTCGCGTAGATCGAACGTTGAATAATAAACATAAATCGTTCTAGCTATATGACTTTGTTTCAAAAAAAGAATAAAGAAACGTACATATGTGTGTATATATAAGGATCAGCAAGTTTTATGTCCACCTTCCATAATTTTCGAACACTGTACACAAATCCTTGCACATTTCACATTTCATTCTCTACACATGTCCGGTTGAAATCATTGTTAACACGTGAACAGAACAAAGTTACGTGACATTTTCCGTGGTGTTTTCAATGTTAGCACACGTTTCGTGTGAAAATTGTGGGGGTGAGAGGAGGCGAATTCACCACCACTAACACCCCGTGCATAAAAACACTTTAACAGTGACCGGCATTTTGATTCGCGAGTCCGGCAGCAACGCGCGAGGATTCCGTGATTTCTTGTCGAGTATCATAATCCTTGAGGGATCGCGAATCAATGAAATTTTCCAGGTGTAGAAAAAAAGCTCGATATGCCGAAAACCACTGTGGAGCCTCGCGTCGGGGTGTGTATACCCACAAGCCACTGTTGACGAGGCCGAAACTCCTCATTGAATTGGGATTAGGAATAATATACGAGAGACCTGAAGGGTTTAAAGCGACGTGTTCGCCTACCGGAGGACACGACGCTTCGCGTCAGCCCGCAAAACGCACGATGATTCCACATTTAACGATAGAAAACGGAGCAGCACTCATAGCAATAACCTAACGGACGCCATGTTTCGTTTGACGGCCCCACCGTTGACGTGATGATATATTAGACCGCGATTCACATAGAGGACATTTGAAAGGCCGCTCAAGTTGTTCCTGCTCCTTGATGCTTGTCTGCATGAAACCAATAATAACCTTTAGTTTACAAACCTTTATTTTATGAGACATTAATCGATCGATAAACTCATTTTGCGTAAATGATTGAATATTTTAATTGTAAAATATATTCTTGAACGATAATATTCCCTTTTCTCTCGTTCAAGTGATCGATGTGAACGAGCCTTTAAGGTAAAGCAAGTGTGACGAAAACTTGCGAACGTGTTTACTATATATAGAATTGTATAGTCTATGTCGAAAATCATCTGAGAAGTGAAGATGGCTATGGAGTCAATGAGCTGTGTGCGCCAAATCCATTGATTAAAAAAGGCCAAGATAAAATGTATCGCCTTATTGTTCGCCACAGGATTTTCTGAAAAAGAGAGAATAAACTACGAATAAAAGGTGTGAGGCAGAAAGTGATGGGAAGATGGTGAGGGAGCATATTTGCCGCTGGTATGGGTTCTCAAATGCTAGAAATTTTGAGACAAAGCGTCTGGGCGAGCCTGACAGGAGGCTGGTTTTACGATCCTCATCTCGACGTTTTTTCAAACCTCTTTCATCTTTATATTTGGCTTTTTCTGCTCTGCCTGCCACTCAGCATATACGTTGTAAGTTCGCTTTTCTACACCCGTTAAATTCTTCTCGTTCGCGGACATTAACGTTTCACATAAATCGTATATGTTTACAATTAGTATGTAAGCTTACATACATTCTAATATATACGTTTATGTGCTCTTTGGAATTTTCTTAGTTCGCTTTCTAATATTTCTGTCTAGAATGTTACTATACAATCTAATACTTTCTCCGTGTAATCGTACGCTTATCTATTTTAATATGTACGATATGATTTACGTCGTCCTGTTACAGTATTTTCCACCGACACTGTATGTTTGGTTAGCATATTGTTTTTTGATTGGAGCACTTTTTGGTACGATAAAGTGTGTCAATCATGCGCTTCATTGTGTGTATGATACAACCGAATGTTTAGAAGAATCGGGTCAAACTGTCAGTCAACAAAGGTCAGAGAGCGAGAAAAGACGCATAACACATAACAAATGCAGGGAACAATCTCAAGATCAGATAGATCACGGAATAGAGCTACAAGTTTTAAACGGTACGGTAGTCTAGGATTTATATATTTTCAATCTTCTTAATCTTTAGCTCCGTTGCGCAGCGACAAGCAACCGGTGAGCCATTCTTTCTAGTATTCGACAGTGTTCGCTGAACTGCATCTGAGAACACATTCTTTGTACAATCGAGTATTTTTATAAATTGAACACGAACATCGGCAGTTTATCGATAGTTGAACATACGATTATCTTTTTACTTGTATAAAAATGAAAGTATAAATGAAAATGCTTAATATTACTTTCTTT
>CM052318.1:14799737-14837617 GCA_028455605.1 Lasioglossum malachurum | reverse complement strand
GTCTACTGATCGTTGTACATTCATTGTTGCGTCTAGCATGAGCACGTTGATTTCGATTTCCAGGTAGAAGCAATCTCGGAGGGGATCGAAGAGAACGACGATTGTTGTTGCTGCGTAATGGGACATTTCTCAAACGTGTTAAATGTAAATGCAGCTTTCAGTCAGCGTTGGCTAGCTTGGGAAGTCGCAAATGCCAAGTATGTTTTAGAGGGATACTCGATCTCGGATAATTCAGCGGTCTCTATGCTTCAAACGTTCGAGTTCCGCAAAGCGTTGGTCACCTTCTACGTGAAAAGTATTATTTTTTACACTGTTAAATCGTCAAAGTTGAAATACTGGTTGGGGAACCCTGATATTTCTGAGGCCTTAAAGATAACACTCGATAAGAACTTCGTGGATCTGGATCCTGTTTTTAAAATGAACATCGATGAGGATTACGACTTTCGCGCCATTGGAATTACAAGAAGCAGCTTTTGTAATGTTTACTTGGATTGGATACAGTTCTGCGTTACCAAGCACGATAAGGTAATTTCTTACGACACATCTATGGTAAACTAATCTGAAATTTACGCAGCACCGAATTATTTTGAATTCCCTTTAGACACTGGACAAATCGAGGGATTCGCCGTTGGTATCTTTGTGTCTTGCGTTGAGTCTTCTGGGAAGACGCGCTTTAGGAGCAGCATGTCACAATACTGTGACAAGCGTTGAATTCTTTATTTATGGATTGCACGCACTTTTTAAAGGTACTGTTTCATTTGATTACATAAAATCATTATCAATAAAATCATATTCAATAAATGAACGTTTTGTATTCAGGAGATTTCCGTATAACATCGGTTCGAGATGAATGGGTGTTACACGATGTAGATTTATTGCGCAGCGTTATAGCGAAAGGTGTGAGAATGGCGTTGAAGCTGCATCAGGATTATTTCATGAGTCCGGACTTATACGTTGAATTAGCTCCTCTTTATGAAGCTATAGGTAGTCATGATAAAAATCTTGTAATTAGTCACGAAGCTGACCCGATGTGGAGAAACGCTGTTTTAAACGATGCTCCCAGTCTTCTGGCGCTTAGGTATTTTTACAGTACGCTATTTGAACATTTCATTAAAGTATCATTACATCGATAATACATTGTACGTACTATGTATTCTTAGATATGTACTCGAAGACGGCATGGACGAATTTAAAGTGATTATGCTTAATAAACGATTCTTAAGCTTCCGAGTGATTAAAATGAATCGCGAATGCGTGCGCGGCTTATGGGCTGGACAGCAACAGGAATTAGTATATTTAAGGAATAGAAATCCAGAGCGTGGCTCTATACAAAACGCGAAGCAGGTTCTCAGAAATATAATAAATAGTTCTTGCGATCAACCAATCGGTTATCCGATTTACGTTTCGCCATTGACAACTAGTTACGCTGAGACTAACGAGCAATTGTGTTCTTTAGTCGGAGGACATTTAAGTCTGTGCGTAATTAAGCGTAACGTATTGAAATTGTGGGAGAGGTGAGCTTTTACAATACGATAGAATGCTGTAAACCATGTTTAATTGATGTATAGTACATTGTAAAATCTATTATTATTAAAAGTGCTATTCTCAGAATCAGAAGAAGGTGCGGTCAGGGTTGTTCTTCGGGTGGAACAGGATCTCAAGACGACGGAGGCTTTGGGAACGACGGAGTGTATGCAATGACCACTTACAATATTCATTCAGGTATTTAGACACACCTCTACTCTTCACCGATTCTAATTACATGATAATGTACAACGAAATTTTAACGTAGGGTACGGTCAGTCGGGTTACAACACATCTGGTTCGCAATCTATAGATTCCGGATGCCAAATTGGTGGATCCACTGGACGCGGTTCTTTAGGAAGAGCAAACACAGCGTCACTCGGTGGTAACAGAGGATCGTTGGCTTCGGTTGGTAAGCCCACAAGCTCGACGCTTGCCAGTTTAGCTGGTCTCCTTAGCAACAGTGATATTAAAACTGAGACTAAGAGCGAAACCAGCTTCTCCGGTAAAGTCGAGAAGGAGGAAGTTCTCCAAAGAGTGCGTGTAAGTAAACAAACACGAATTTCATGACTATATTATAAATCATATAATGAAATCGTATATTGAATTTCAACTTCTCAATTTTGCTATAAACGCATGAAGATCCGCAGTCTATTCATAACTTCAATTTTCTACGATGCGAAGAATGTGTTGACACCTTTGTTTGTTATTAGATCATAGATCCGAATCAAGTATATGATGCAATTAATTTGGGTCGTCGGATAGATGTAATTTGGCCCGATGAGAGAATGAGACAGCAGGGCGGTAGATCCGGATGGAAACATTGGGTACCCGAAAGAGGTATGGAGGGATGCGTTGTTCATTGTTGGTCCCCTAATCATCGTGATCCAAATCGACGATCTCACGTGGACAAAGTCATCTTGCTTGTCAAAATTGACGATAAATATGTTCCGATAGCGGAACAGGGTGTACGAGATTTAGGAGCAGAAGTGTGATGAAGTATTTTTGAACATTCTGTAGTGATACACATTCTGACAATTTTCGTACGGACATTTTTCAACAACAACAACAAAACGAAAAAAAAACACCGCGGTTACCAATAACGAACGCATTAAAAAAAAAAATGAAAAAATTCATTCCAACTATAAAATAATAAATACAAAGATTTTTGATGGAAAATTATTCTTGAAATTGTACATAATGAAAATCGACGAATTTTAAAAACTAGTTTGTTAATTCAATTATAATAATATAACTACGAAATACTCTTCTCTATTTCAACCTCTCGGAGATTTTCATTCACTTCGACGTTTTACTTTTTCATTAATATTGTTTATTCGCTTCTGCATTCCCTCCCTCATCGCAATAATCATTAACGGTAGTCGTAGATTTTCAGAAACGTTTTCCGGAAAAAGCCCGTGAATTTCAAAAGTTCGCATAAAAATCATGATTGAATATTTTGCCACTTTCAACTATGATAGGAACGATTACTTCTTACGTGTATACTGAGAAAGACTAATTGTCAATCGCCAAGTTATTCAATGCAAGGTAAATTGTACCATGTTGTATTATACTATGTACCATAATCATTAGATGATTTAGTAGTTACCGGGAACTATGTGTTACTTGTTGTTAAAACTAAATTATTCTATTTATCGCTTCGATTTATAATTCGGACACGAGATGAGTATGTTCACGTTATTTTTCGTTGATTTGCTGTGTGGAAATTGTTTCCTATTAATAATTATGCAAAAATCTTCTATGTTCGATATATGTGAAAACGAAGAAAGTACAAAAGCTATTAACTGTGTCAATATATATTTATATCTGAAAGTTATAGCGATGTGATTTATAGGAAGTAACTAAATTTCATTAGATTATAAGTATAGAGAATGCTCTCTCTGTAGAAGATCGTAAATTATGTTATTTATTAAAAAGAGATGGAGACATATTTTGATTGTTATTATTGTCGCGAACGTACTCATTCGATAACAACAAGTAACATCGCTAGAAATTTGTACATATAAACGTCATTCGTTCTTTTCTACATTTTGTTACATTTTTTTTAAACGACTCAAATATAAATAAGTTGTAAATATGCGTACAATATTTCTGCAAGATTCAAGCGTCCAAATGTATTTACTGAACGTGTAATTTTGTGGGGCCATGATGCTGCCTCTACAGAACATATCGGTACATTAAATAGCAACGTTATGTATAGTTTGAACGAGAATTTGATTTCTGTAACATTATTATATGAAAATGATGATGAACACAGTGGTATATTTACATTTGATATATACCGTCATTGTAAATTTCATAGAAACTAATAGTTTAAGAGAGTAGTTATCATAAAAGAAAGAAATTAATTGCCCGTAACTTATCGCACGACATTTATCTAGGAAAGAAAGATGCATCTGTTATCATTTTTCTTTCGAAGAAAGATTTACTGAACGCGTTCTCCTAGTTTTGTAAATACCCTTATCAATTCATTTTCGATTTATTTGTTTTATCGCAACCGTTAAAGAAATTTAAAACGTACGTACTGGTTAGTAAAATAATAATTAAAAAAAAGACACGGGGTTGCTTGCAAAAATACGAAAGACTTTCCTGTTTGTAATCGAACGAAGAGGAAAAAGGCTAATGTATATTTGGCACGAAGAATGAAAGATTTTGCAAGTAACCATGGAATCACAGCATTGCCTTATCATGGTGTCTCTCGAAAGCACCTGACTGATGAATAAATTTTAGCTAGTCCTTTAATTGTTGGTACATGTTTATGTATCGCTTTCTGCCAAGGGACAACAATCTCTTTCGCCGGAGAGAACATGGATTAAATAAGTTTTATTAAATCTCTGGCCTATTAAATCTGTAAATCAACAGTACTTTCATACATAGATTGTACAGAATTGTTTTACCATCCAGAATAAATATTAAAATTAAAAATCAGATCGAATATAAAGGTTTGTTTATAATCCCTGCATTAATAATATATTTTAATTTCTAAAATATGCATTTGCTATTTAATAATATCATTTTTAGCTCCGATAAATGAATTTTATTCATTATAGTATTACGGTATATAGAAGAAAGCGAGTACTTTGAACTACATTTCAGTTTGAAAAGTTAGCTTAGTTTATTAAGTATCGCTAGCGAGACAAACATTGTACATTAATCTTATATTACTACGACATATTGTACTATACATATAATACACGAAACCAGTTAAAAAATTCATTTTATAATCATGTTATAACATTAATGATACATGTAATACATTACCAACAGTTTGTAAAATAATCAACAAGTTATTATAAAAGTTACAAATAATAAATGGAAATACAATGTCTTTTTAGAAACAACAATTTTATATTTTATCCTGTCGTTTAGAATTCGATAGTTTTCCAGTTAGTCTCCTAATTAACATTTGAAATACAGAATTATTCGTGAACAGATCTTTTTATAAAATTTCGATAATAATAAGTTGCACTTTTAGTTTTAAAAATTTCAACCATCCGATATAGAAAATACAATACTCGTAAAATGTAATTATTAGACTACGGATGTTTATGCAATTTTCAATTTTTGTAGACAATTTTTAAGAAAGCCGGACCGAATCAAGTCCTGTTCAATTTGATGCTCTAGCATTTTTTGAAAATTTTTATAAACCATAGATGCATAAAGATCCGCAGTCTAGTAATTATGATAATCTCATTGAAATAATTTTATAAAATATGCTGATTACATCTTCAAACCTTTCCTCTGTCATCTTCGGAATTCGAAGAAGGCAACGTACTTTGGTGAATAAGTTTATGTATTAAGTTTTCTATCGTATCAAAATCATGTAGACCTATCAATTTATCGATAACTAATCCACTTGAAATTGTTATAATAGCAGGTACAGCTTTTACTTCGAACATGTGCACTAAATCTGGATTTGTTTCTAGATCTACGATAGCTAGATCTAATTCGTCCATCGGTTCTATAATATCTATTAATTTAGGAGTTAGTATTCTACAAGGTTCGCACCAGTCGGCATGAAAATTTACAATAACCGGTACTGAACTATTCATTACTTTACTAACATATTCCTTGGTGCCATTTATTTTAAACTGTTTCTTCTGCTGCCGAGACAGAGAAACATTGCGTACTATCATCGACGAAAGCTTACTGGTTGGGCGCAACATTTTGTAGTATTTTAAGCAACGACTGTCACTGCATATAATCAATACTTTATTAATAAATCCTGAAGTATGCAATAAAAGTTGACCACGAACTCAATTAAAATTTTCTTTCTATGGTCGTTGTGTATAATCAATACAATCAATACTTTATTGATAAATCCTGAAATATGCATAAACGTGTGAAAAGAATTAATTGATTTTATATTAGCTTTCACAGAAATCTAAGTAAACAAGATACTTACTACAAATATTTAAGATATCCGATTAGATGTTACCAATTCATTGATAAATTATACAATTAGCAAATTATGCCAGAGAAATAAATAATTGTGTGTCTGCAAATAATTTTGATACACTGGTAATGTGATTACTGAATTAGATTATTTTGTTATTAAATAATTATTTTCTCCATACCTCTTTTTCAGTGTTAATCAATTTGTCACATGCACCAGGCAAATCAATTGAAACATAAAATAAGGGAATACTCCTGCACTGGCTCCAAATGTCATACCACTAAAAAAAGAAATTCAAAATATAAACTTTTCCCAGTGTTTGTTCGTACGTGATCTTGTTGTAAAATGAAAGGGTTCCAAATTTTAATTTAGACAATATTATATTGTTATATATATAAATGTATACTCTCTGATGTATTATAAATATATATTTAAATGTATATATGAATGTGTACAAATTTCCAATTACCCATACTTTAGAAATATTCTTCTAAAAATCAAATCGACGTGAAAGTAATACACCGCATGCTATTTTGTGTGAGATCATGCTAAAATTTAAACCATTCATTTGTAAATCCTTGCATAAACACATATTGACTGCATCACACTTGATCACACATCACAGTATCACACTATGGTATAAAATTTGTACCTATGTTTGCCAACAGGTGGCTACAGTGCTAGATCATAGACTAAGGGAGCGTGCACAGTAGATCCGTTTTCGTCCGATTTGGCCGATGTTCGACGCATCTGTCTCTTTTTTCAAGCGTGCGAAAAAGAGACCAAAAGAGACACAACGTCGGACGTTGGCCGAAACGGGTCCACTAGTCCACTCTGCGCGTTCCCTAACGGCCTGTTCAGAGTTCGGACCACGTTCAGACTTCAGACCAGTTTAGACACGGCGGAAACCGCGCGTTTTCGACCGCGCAATTTTTGTTTTTGATTGCTCAACCGCGCGGATGCATGTGAACGAATGTATAAACGCTAATGTAATAAGATTGAATAAGATCCGCGCGGTCGAAAACGCGCGGTTTCCGCCGTGTCTGAACAGGCAGCTCTTATAAATAAAGATAGTTTGCGTGGCCTGTACGATCGAAGCGCTGAAGCAGGGATGAGCAACCCGCGGCCCGCCTTCTCGTGCGGCCCTTCAAAGATTTTACATTTTGACTTTTAAAAATTCCTGCAGTCCCGCTGTTCTACAAAAGACACATATATCTTTCGCCGTTTTTTAAATAGTATTTCTATTAATTATTTCTGTAATTTTTTATACTAGGTTTATTGTGTTAATAAAGAGATAATTTAATTTCATCATTCAGTGTTTGTATTATCATACGTTTCTTACAGATATGCGGCCCGCTAAAAAAATTAAGGTTGCTCGTACCTGGTCTAAGAGAAAGATTCGCCTAATGAAAGTGGATAGGGTCGCTATAGTAGGCTTTAGCGCTTCGTACTTCATCGTTTCGTACAGGCCGCGCAGTCTGTCTCTATAAGTCTATGAGAAAAATACATTGGGTATAATTGGTCTACTCTTATACCTCGTCTGTACTAACGTGCTAATAAGGTTGAACCATCTCTGCTTTTCATCATATAATATATAGATGACAGCCTACTCTATTTAGGTAGGCCGTGTATATTTCCTGCCAGTAACAGTTCCCCACAAACTTAAGACGTACATAGATACGTTCTTGCATTTGGTCGCGCATGCGCATGAAACCCGTGCAATATCCCAGCATTGATACAGATGTCTTCTCTGAATGAAATATAAAATGATGTTTCAATGCGTTTAAATTGAGATATGTCAATTTTTAAGGGATTAAATTAAAGCTCGGAAATTGCACTTTATGATACGCATATTGCAGTTTGATAACAGATAGGTTGTCATAGCGTAAATTTAAATCTGAAACAACGAATGATACTCTCAGCTTTCATATTTCACGAGTTTTATTTCTGTAGATTGCTGCAGCGATACTAAAGTATCGAAATGTATATGTATGTACATTCAAGTGATAATAACCAGCAATATTTATGTACAAATACACCGAATTATAAACACTAAACATTCTTCACACCTTACACATAATTTCTCTAAATCAATTCGTTTGAATGTTGCATCTGTCCTTTTGTTTCTTTTGTGTGTTTTTCTGTAATCAATGTGTTGTTTCCTTTGTCGAGTATGACTGGAGTGGCATATGTATAAAATCATATGTTTCCTTGTTTTGGCACAGCTTGTCACAGGAAAGAAAAAGGAATACACGTAACTAAGAAGAAAAGAGCGTTGGAAGAAACGTTTCGAATAATTGCAGTGGACCGCTTTCCGTTTTCTCTTTTGTTTTTAACAAACTCAGCTGATGTACGACTACTATCTGAAAGAAAAAGTCTCTTTCTTTAGCGAGCGAAATATATATATTCGATGTCTCGTAAAACTTTTTCTGGCTGTATAACACGTGTACTATGTAACAATAATAATAATGATATTAATGAGAATATATAATTGTAAGAATTGGATTATCGACATAACGTCGAGTAAAACGAGCACGCATAATTGTTTGTTTTTAGTTGTTCTCGCGCAGTTATTCATTAAATCTGCACAAGTCTGGTATTATTGGTCTCGCATACAAATACATAATACAGAAACCGACATGCGATTAGCTTTTCATTGGTAAAAGCGGGATATATTACAAACTTAACAATAGCGGTAGATGTACCAATAAATGTATGCAATGCGTATATTACAAAACTGTTTGTTTCTCTCTTTCATTTTTTTGTTTAAAGAAAGTTTGTTCGGTTCTCGGATGTGTTTTGTGTCTCCTTTCTACAAAGGCGTGTAAATTATTAGTTCAACATATACTCTTGCCATGACCGGTTGGCTGTCTATAAAAATAAAAAAAAAACAAAGTTATTACCCTATACTCATTTACATGTCGGATGTTCCTATCATCACAGATTAAGCTACGGTTAAACTATAACATACAAAAAATGTAAACGGATCGTCTGCCATAAACGTCATATCTATTCGAGCTTCTGATTTTCGTTTTTTAAATTCGCGTCTAACAATTTGTACACCTTTGCATCGTTGAATCGGTTACTGTATACATTCTGACACGCTGGTCTGTTTGTAAATTGTTTCTCGTTTGCGTCTGCTTTCATTCTAATACTCGAAGATTTCTCTTGTTACACATCCATTACGTGCATTCGCTTTCCTATTCGCATTGACACACCTCCGTCCCCAAAACTCTACATCATTTGTATTTGTTACTAGTAAAAATCAAGTCGATGGTATTAGTGGTCACATCAATAAAATCATCGTCCATAACAAACAAGTGAAATCATTATAAAGTCTTATATTTATTATTTACGTATAAATATTGTTAAATATGTATATTCAAAATTTGCTACACATTCCACGATTATTTTACACAGAATTCGTTATCTCTATCCTGGTAATGACTTAAATCGATTAAGTAACGTTCTTCTTCTTCTTTCATATTTTTTTTGTTGTTTTTGTTCATTTCGTCCGTTGTTTTTATTAAACTGCACACACGAACTCTTCTCGCATCAACGAAAATAGGAAACTATACTGGGGCCGAGGCTCGACTCTGATCTTTCTCGTTCCAACCTTTCCCTTTAAAAAATAGTAATCATTGTAATGGTAGTAATAATAAGTAGGTAAGAATAATGAATAGAACACAACGTCGATTAGAATCGAGCCTCGAAAAATGCACGCAATAATAATCCCTATGTTCTTTGTTACAGGTCCAAAAAGTCATGCGTTCGACAAAGAGCAATGAAACGAAGAGGAATGGCAATCGACGCTGCGCTTCTAGAAATTGAGTCACGACGTCATGGTATAAAAATCTAAACTGACCTTACTGTTTACTAAAAAATAGAATCGTTTTTTCCCTTTTTTGTTTTCGACATGCGAAACGGAGAAACTGGTTCTCGCCGCTCGTAAGATTATATATAATGTCTAACGCGTTCGGGTTTACTTTCGTTGACGGTTTCGTGACTCGATTATCCTCGACCGTCAATCGGTCCGAACGCCTATCCACACGTTTCCCACCCCGGTCAGGACGGGGGGCATCAATGAACACGTTGCGTCTCTTGCGCATCTAATGCTCCATCGATCTCTAACAACGACCAAAAAAGAAAAAAAAATAATATCGCTAATAACGTGACACGACAGTCTTGCGCCGAAAAACAGACTCCTTACGCTCAAATCAGACCTAATACAGTCCCTGTGTCAATAGTTCCCAAATGGAAAATACAATTCAACAGCGATACCCCTGTTCCCCGAAGACTATCGTTTACAATTCCGCGTTAGGATACAATTCAGATATACAAAGCTCCTCGACCGAGGTATTACAAGCAATTCCAACGTGTACTGTGACGCGAGGGTATTTCGTAGTCGGGCTCGGTACAATGAAATTGTTTGATGCCATCATTTAGTCGTGAAATTTGAAAACAGGTACCATCGAAAAAACTTGTAACACTTCGAGAGAGAAAGAGAGTAGAGAAGCCGTATATCATTGTCTATGCTCAATGACGACTCGTGCAACAGTCATTGCGTTTGTTCCTTCGGAAAAGAACGGTCGGTATCGTACCACGTGACCTCAACAAAGTATACAATACATGTAATATATATATATATATATATTACATAATATATGTATATATATATTACATAATATATGTATATATATTACATAATATATGTATATATATATTATATGGTGGCTCATCATTTGGACCGGAAGAACTTAACTAAAACCACGGCTGGGTTTGTAATATCGCTTCGACGTGTTCTAACTGCATCGACATGTTTAAAAATATTTATTGCGGGTGGAACGAATATAGTGACGATACAGAACTCTTTGAGCGTTGCATGTCGATGGTTAAGCAAACCGTTTTTAGGACGCTAAAATGCTTGGATTCGAGCATTGAAAGTCTACCTAATCTAGAGCTTTCCGTTTGATCGGAGTTTATCGATCGTTTATAGGCAAGAGACCGCTCCTATGCAGCGAAAAACACATTTGGTGGTTGTTACCAAACAATATTATTATGGCCACGAATGAGGTATAAGATAGATTTAACACCTGACATTTTCTCAGATCATTCGACAATTTCGCCTCGGTTATATATATGATACAATAGAGACTAAATGTAGGATAATCTGTAGGTATATTGTTAATTTTGTTGAAAACAACATAAACGGTACGACTTATTTACTTCAATATACACAGGCGTTTCTACGTGACACGAACCAATGAATCTCATTGAAAAAACTCGTGGTATACATTCAAGACTACTTTCTCTGGTCGAATCGAATGTATACGTTCACGTTACAAAGGTCACCATTTTTCGAATAGAAAGAGTACAAGGCTTTATTCTACACGAGAAATTAGTCCTTCGGGGTAGTCGCGACAGAAGAAGAATGTTAGGTCTATCCTACGCCTTTGCGTTCACTTTAAGTCAGGCCACTCGACGAGGATTTCAAGGAGGGGTCACTATACTTGTTCCATCGGCAACAAAATTCAGACGGATATCTCGTAAGCGGCGTACGCTGCCGCTGTTCTGTCCTCTTTGGAACGAGAGACGCTAAGTGCCGGCAATCGATCGTGTACCATCTCCGTCCAGCCGCAGGATATCGCAGGCGCGGAGACGTTGAAGCTGGGCTATACGGATATCTCATAGTTCATGTCGTAGACACTGGCTCGATCGTTGGTGGGCGTGGTGGGCCGTTGAGATCGGTTGTCGTTCGGCGCGGACACCATCTCCATGGAATTGGTCATTTCCAGAGCACGAACGAAAGACATCGGTCTGCGGCGTGTGTCGCCCGATGTGGGCGTCGTGGGCGTCACCATGGCAGCTTTCCGTTTGACTTGGGGCGACTGGTGAGGCGGGAAGACCGGTACGCCGCCCCTCATCGCCGGATGGTACGCCGGTTTCGTTGCGTTCGCGTACAACTGTTGCGTGGGACTGGTAGGATCCGTTCTGTAGTAATCGTAGGAAGGTGGTGGTCTCTGCGAGGGCGACTGGTGCTGAGTCGTCGTCGTAGTTGTCATCGTCATCGTGGTCGCGTTCTGTGCCCCCGGCGGAGCCGGGTAGCTGCCCGGAGAGTTGTCCTTCCACATGTAGACGCCGCGCTGCGGGGAGCCAGCCAGCTCCCGGATGTTGTCGACGGTGTTGTTCGTCCGGGAGTACGGATGGTCGCCGCCGCCCTGGCGCACCAACTCGCTCTCCGACAGGAAACGACGCTGGGGACTGTAGCCCGTCATCACGCCACCGCTAGACCCAGCGACACTGGCATTGTTCCCCTGCTGCACATCGTAATACGTCGATGCGTCGTTGACTCCTATAAAATCTGGCCGACGAACCTGCGTCGGCGTGCCCGGGTTCGATCTGCAACACAGACAATTCGCATTGGCTTCCATCAAACTTCGAACGACAGTGTAACTCCGATTCTTTTATTTGTTTCGTACTCGAACACACGGTAGCACCTCTTAACTTGCACGCGACTCGGGCTACCACGCCGGGGATATCTGACCTTCTCGTTTCGTATTCGTTTCTCTTTTAATACTTCATCTACCGACCTTAACACGTCCTTTAAACGTGCAGCATATTTCGAGTAAATCAGCAAGCTATCCTTACCAATCTAATCTACCAACTTCTTTCGTTATCGCTCTTCTTTATCGCTCAAAGGAAGATGATCTCGATTCTTTTCAATAGCCTATTAATTCGAGTCGCTGGAACTCTTACTACCGGTAGATAAAGTGTTAATACAACAGCACTAAGTTTTTCGCCTGCATAGTATAAGAGACGTGTGTCATCTGTCTTCTGGTTTTAGAGGTTTTACGTAAAGTCCGCGGCCAACAAAAAGGCCCATCAGTTTCCACGTTCGAATTGAGCGTACAAGTTTAGAGGTATTACTGTAACTGACAAATGCATGATACAGTTAACCAAGATGAGGATATATATATATATATCTATATGTATATATATATATATGCGAGTGCTGAGCATTGTAGCCATACAAATACGGCTCTGGCGATACATACATAGGAGAGATAGATAGATAGCTAAAAAGAGAGAAAGAGAGACAGAACAGCGCAACATTCCTGTTATAAAAATTAGCATCTATCCAAGAAAACGTAAAAAGGTATATATAATATAGCAAAACCTAGCAAATATTAACAACAATATTAACGTGGAAACGTTTATACTTGCGTGTTGGTCGACTGAAATATATGTGAATACAAGTATATGCATATGTGTGTACACATGTGTATATACATATACATATATATATATATATATATATAGGTCCGAGTCATGTATATTTCTCTCTTAAAGAATATAGATACGTATATATATGTAATATATGCAAGAAAGCATAACTTGAAACTACGATATGTCCTCGTAGAATGAAGTTCGTGTTTACCTGCAGTAGGTTGCAACATGATGGTAGAAAGCAGCTCCTTGCAGTTACCACCCCCTGCAGTGGGACACAAACTTATCTATATACCATATATCTTGTAATATATACATGCAGAGAAACTAATTCTCTACTATATTAAACATGATCTACGGTCGCGCAATACGGTTTCTTGTTTTTCCTTTTCTCTTTTTTTTTCTGGTTTAGTCTTATTTGCTTAATTATTTTCTCGATCGCACACAATTCTTCATCGTTCAGAAGTCGAGATGTATATAAATATATATGTATACACATACACGCGCGTAAAGGTACGTGCGCGTGTGTATATATATATGTGTATAAATATATATATATAAATATAGTGGTGAGAGTAATAGGAAGAAAAGAATAAGAGCAAGAGTGAGGTGTTCGCATAAGTGAGGGAGTACAGGGAATCTGAAGTAAAACAGGCTTCACATCATATCGAGAGGTAGCAAACAGGAACATCGAATAAAAGAAACCAACATATACATATATATATATTTTCACTCGTTGTAATCGATATAGCGTGCTCGACAAATGCAATGGAACTATTTACTAGTGTGGCGCTTCCCTCTTGCTCTCTACATAGAAATAGAAACAATATTCTGTGCAACGTGAAAATGCCGCGAGATACAGTTACAAAAAGGTAAAAAAAAGATGTAAGTAAAGTAAAAAAAAAATATATATATAGTACATCCAGAAGATCAATATTCCAGAAACAAAGTATCTCAAATATGTTCACGATATATATACAGGGTGTGTCCGTTAAGTTATGTCACCATTTTTTAGGCATTTCCAGTAGTGTAATCAAAAAATGTTTTAGACAAAAGTTTCTCAGTACATACTTAGTGAGCTACATGTTCGTATATTCTTAAATCTGAAAAAATGCTTTTTACGTAAAAAAGTAAAGGTCTTGAATTTTTAAATGGCACCATATGCTTTGGACGTCATAGGATTATTGCTAATGTCGAGACGAATTCAACAGTGTATTACACTATGACCTTGGGATGACCTCAAACTCAAAAATTTTGTTTGGTGTGGTATTTTAAATGGTCACTTAATTGGACCATATTTCTTCGGAGAAAATTTGACAGCTGCTCGATATGACCGAGACACAACGACACAACAATCAATAATGTTCAAGAAATTCGGAATCGCATAAAAACTGCATGTAATAACATAAACCGAGACGCCCCTAATTATGGCGACAACGAAGAGTCTAATACAAAGAGCGGAGCTTTGTATCGTAAAAGATGCGGATCGCAGTTCGAACATCTAATGTAACTTGCTTTGTTTTGTAAGAAATTATTTTCATTAAAGTTATGTTTGCACAAAATTTTTGAGTTTGAGGTCATTTCAAGGTCATGGTGTAATACACTGTTGAATTCGTCTCGACGTTAGCAACAACACTATGATGTCCAAAACATATGGTGCCATTTAAAAAAGTCAAGGTGACCTTTACTTTTTTACGTAAAAAGCACTTTTTCAGATTTAAGAATATACGAACATGTAGCTCACCAAGTATGTACTGAGAAACTTTTGTCTAAAACATTTTTTAATTACACTACCGGAAATGCCTAAAAAATGGTGACATAAATTAACGGACACGCCCTGTATATATATATATATATAGCAAGCTATTGTATACTATATAATAATTCAATTTATAGAATTGAAAATGTGACAGGAGTTGTAATCAAATACCTCCGTTATATGTATACAGGCTGTCCTCATACAGGCTACTCATGGTCTACCGATTAGAAGATGATTCTACATGTAAAAATGTACCCGCGACTTTGTCCACGTCCAGTAACAAATCCAAAAGTTATAAGCAGAAACGTGCGCAAAAGAGGCCGAAAAAGTAGTCTATGGTCAATAATGACGTCACAACTTTTGAATGAATGGACTTTTTCGAATGCGGATTTCTCCTAAACCTTCCCGAAGAAACGCTGCGTCTAATGCCTCAAACCCCAGCTTTCTACGTTCAGCTATTCTCAGTTGATGCCGTCACAAACAGACAGACAGGCACGATTTTATACAGGGTACGGCCGAATAACATGTACTCTATGGGCATGAGGTGGTTCCTTATGAAAAAATGTGAACAAAATATGGAATAAAATTTTTTCATTTAAAGCTTAGTTTTCGAGAAAATCGAGTTTGAAAATCCTATTCGTACATATGCGAATACACGTTATACGATGCTCGAAGAACCGTAACTTAGCCGTAACAGCATACGTAGGAATAGGATTTTCAAACTCGATTTTCTCGAAAACTAAGGTTTAAATGAAAAAATTTTATTCCATATTTTGTTCTTATTTTTTCATAAGGAACCATCTCGTGCCCGCTAGTACATGTTATTCGGCCGCACCCTGTATATAAAGAAGAGGTAGAGATACAGATAGAGATATAACTATATAAATAAATTTATTGTGTAACGCGACAAGGAACGAGACAATCCCAGGGGCGCCGGGCCGCCTCGGCACCACCCTGAGATGACAGAAGAATCGCGCCGTGGACGAATGTTCTAGAAGGCAGCTTGGTCGAGAACCTTCTAAACCCTTAGTAACGCGTGTTGTTAGGGTTAACAACGATTTTATATAAATATGTACCGGTAGGCTATTACGGAGCATTCACTTTAGCTGCGCCTATGGGAGAAGACGAGGTAAGACCATGGCCGCCCATAGGTTAGGGAGAGTACGAAGCAATGCTATCGGACGCCCGGCAACCCAGGAGAGGACAGAGGTTGCATCTGGACGCCTCTCTGGAGAAACGGAAGAGGACGGCCATGAAGGCCGGCCGCCCGCCGAGAGGAAAGAACAGGGTAGCTTCCTGGCCGCCTGAGAGTAGGACCGCCTGGTTCCTCTGTACGTCTCGGAGAGGACGGTCATGAAGGCCGGCCGCCGAACGGGCAGAGAAAACCAGGTGAATCCGAGTCGTCGTCATTTCCCCAGAAGGAGAGTACGGTTGAGATAAATCGGACGCCCGATGGGGAAACCTTATTTTAGCGGAACAATCCTAATTTTACGTTGCTAATCTTCTTCAAAGGTTATTGTAATTACACGATAACTTCCAATGTACAAAACTAACTTGAAAATATATTCTGTGTCCAGAGAAAATTTCCTATTCCTGTATCCTGCGAGAAATCCAACCTATATCCTACAACTGTTGTTTTCAATCTTATTTGTATTTTCGACTATTAGAAGTCGACATGTACCGAGTAAATTGTCGACTTCGATTATCTCGAAAACGAAGACACTGAGGAAAAAATTTTATTCTCTCTTTTCGACTCAGTTTTACATGTAGAATCGCCTTCTAATCGGTAGACCATGAGTCGCGGGACAGCCTGTATATAACGAAGTATCTGATTACATCTCTTGTTACATTTTCAATTCTATAAATTGAATTAGAATATGGTATATTGCTCGCAGATTATTAATCTCAAGAGATGTCCATAGAATTCAAGTTCATTGTATCCGTTATAAGTTTGTCTATTCGTATTCCGATTAGACGGATAAGAGTGGTGATAGTATACCTGCGCATAGGACTGGAAAGAGCAAGAGGAGTTGGTACTCCGATAGCTTTAATCCGTTGTGTCGTTGGACTAGCACCACCTTGATCTTGGCCTCTCTGCGAAGCTGTGGCAGGCGATCCGCTCGCTTCCGGTGACAATGGATCGGGCGTGTGGCTTCGAGAGCCGTTTATTCCCCTATAGGTATCGATAACGTACCTTATGTGTATTAGAAAAGAAATTAGCAAACGCGTTACCATTTGCTGGCTCGTGGTTTCTGTTACCTTGGCCTCGGGTGGGGACTGCCTCTAGTGTATTGCATTGGATGGCGGTGTTGCGTTGGCGGAGGATGCCTGGGAGACTGGCTGTTCTCCACAGGTGGCAGGAAGAAATTGCTTTTAGAACCGTGTCTTTGGAGTGGAGGTGTGGGCTCGCAATCCGCTGATTGAGATGCAGTTGGTTCCATGTCTGTGTCCGACCCATCTCGTCCCGGAGACAACTGTAATCGACAAAACGCGTCAGTTGCTTTCGCAGTAGAGAACGAACGTTCGGTATCGAATCGTTGGATCACACTTTTGTACAGAATGTGTATCAAGGATACTGACTGGTTCAATCGGGATGGGTAAGGGACAGGGGCTGATCGGCAATAGCAACTTTCCAACATCATGATCAAGGTACTATAGATAGGAAGAATCGTTGCTCGATATTGTATTCTAAATAAATCAAGTCGTGAAATTAATGAACAGATGCGTGATAACTAGAGAAGTTCGTGCAGAAAATACTTTCGAAGTGCACCAATTGTGCAATAAAACTTGCAGTTCAAACTGTATATAGTCTATGAAAGCTTTAAAGCACAGGAAGGGTAGCATAGCACGGAATTTATAGTTTCTTTCAAAGCCGAGTGAATTGCATAGCCGCACACTGCTGGTAAATGTACATCGAAGAAGCATAGAAACTTCATGCTAGAGAAGATGTTATTATTTACAGTTGTTAAGTCTTCTCGTACATAGTTATCAGAAGTGTGAAGCGATGTTGCACTAGCTCTTACCTTATTGTAAGCATTTGAACTGGGATTTCTAACACCATTGCTGCTATCCATGTAGGTTTTTACCTGGTTCTCACTGCCTATAGTCGATATCTCAGATGTGCAAGCTCCACGTCGTTTTCCTAAATACTTTTCTGGCTTGAGTAGACTAAAACATTCCAGGATAAATTGATTATTCGTTTCGCCTACTTATAGTTAGGAGTCATGATTAATCGTTGCCGCATTACCTGGGATATTGTGGTCCGAATTGCGTGTAACAGCAATTATGTAGGCAGCCACGGGAAAAAGGATTGTAACCTCCGTTAAATTTGCCCGTTACCTGTTCGTTCGTCGTACGTCCTCTGGAAACAAGTATTACGTGGAAACCAGTCAGCCCAAAAATTGGAATGAATAAGAGCATAACCACTCCCATAAGTACAAATCTACAGTATGTGTAAGGATCATACGACACAAGAATGCAGTCGTGTACCAGTTAATTAACAAAGCAAATAAGGATACGCGACAATAGTGTCTACTTCGCCCAGTTGTTGTTTCCTCTCCAATACGAAATGCAGGCAGAGTCCAAATATACTGAGCATGTGAAAACTGAGTGACAACAGAAAGAAAAAAAAGAATCTGTAGTTCCTCCTTCCGATGCAGTTGTTCAACCATGGGCAATGATGATCGAACGTCTACAAAATTTAAGATTCGATAAGTTATCCGTTTCAATGTCAATTCTCTTATTCTTTTACGAACCTCGATACACTGGTTGCAAACGCTGCAATGAGAGCAACGGGGAGGCCTATAGAACTTGCAGGTCGGGCACCATTTCATGCGCACCGTGATACCATTGATTTCTACACTTTTGTATAATGGCGCGCTAAATTCGTCCTCTTTATCTTCGTCAGGAGATGCTTTAAAAGAAAAAACATACGCATTAACCGACCGAACGTTCTTGGCAAACTTTACTCGCAACGTTCGTTTCTTGTGAAAGACATAGCGCAGTTGTAAGTGTAAGTAGATATTTCTACAATATCCAAGAACAAGTCTTTTCTTTATTGCAAAACGTTTATAGGAAACTACAAACAAATGGGGAAGACACGATCACAACGAAGAAGGCAGTTTACTTTTGATCGGGCGTTTGGTACCTCGGCGCTAAAGAAATTCGAGTTACACAGGTCCGATCATATTCTATACCTAGTCCGATGTATTTGCTCTGTAGCATGCTGCATGCCGGAACAAACTAACAACTGCGCTACATTCTACAGAGCAAAAAGTACCTTTCGGTATAACACCAGGGTCCATGAAGGTGGCTAGCGTGAAATTGGCCAGCACAAGGAAGGTGATGACTCCCTGAAGAGCAGGCACCCATGTTCCCCATCGGAACACATAATACTGGCATCTGTAAAACCGAAGTTTCATTGACAAGGGGAAGAGCCGCGTGTGTCAACAGAGACCGCGGAGAAATCTGTCGAACGAAAACAGGATGGCAAACCGTTGCGGCCTCTTACGAGAGGAGGACAGACGTGTGGTGCGAGATGCGAGGTGCGAGCGACTTACGGGAAACAGAAGAATAATGTGGTGGTGCCGAGTAGAACTGTCCAGGCGCAAGTAGCTGGTAGAAACTTCGCCCTCGCGTCGCATATCGGCATTCTGCACGCTCCACTTTGTGCTCGACGATTAACGAATTATTAATGGGTGAGATTTCTGCTAGCAGAAAACATGGCTGCGTCCATCGGCGCTGCTTATTTGCGAGTCCCGCGGTCCGTAGTTAGCACAGACTTTCATTCTCGACGCGCTCGCAGAACCGTTGCATCTTGATAATCGGTCTTCGTCTATTAAGCGCGCGTCACTCCGGCAAAAACATCCGTAACGTGATTAATGTTTAAACGCTTGGGCACGTACGATCCGCGAACACACTACCTTGCTGACATACATATATATGTATACATAACGTATAAGTCTGTCTCTCTTCCCGTCCTTTTCTCTCTCACTGCATAGAAGATGTCGGTATATAATTGTGCACGATGGCTAGCCGAACCCCCCTCCAACGCAGGCGTTCCGCAAACCTATCCAACGTGACCATGCCACAGGCCACAGAGCACGGAGCCACGGAGCATTCTTCCGAAAAAGGCCAACCCCTGTCGGAATCCTTCACGCTTGTCACTTCGAAATCACACTCACGGTATCGTCGCTATTTCAAATTAATATTTCCATTTCTTTTCCTCGACTACTGGACGAACGGGAATGCAGAATGCAGACTCCGCAGGCGAGAGATTTGAAACATTGGAAAGCGCGGCAATATTCAAATCTGAAACTATTGGATTCGCAAGAAAGTAATTTCGGTATTTGGGAAAATTTTGAAGTTTTATGAGCGCGGAATTATGAAGCTACTAGAAAGATGGCTCATCGAACACAATGGAAAATACTTGAATAGAAATATTGGAATACCGAAATTATTTTCTTGCCGACCCAATACATCGCGAGGGAAAACATGCAAAGGATGCTACGAATGTTCTTATATACGTTTAAATTTTCGATGTATTCCAAGTGTTCAGAAGTTTGAACAGAAAACACAATGTTGCCTGTAATTTGTATACTAATCGTTTCCAAGTCAAATGTGTAATTCTAAATCTGTCTTCATGACGTACGAGCGGGTATACTAAGTGGAAAAAAGACTAGCGAGACGGCAGAGGGGTTAGAGGAGATTTACCTTTTCATAATTTGATTCGCTGTCATTGTCGCTTCGACCCATAGCAAAACTATGCGTATCTAATAACTAGATTGCGGATCTTTATGCAAAATAAAGAATATTTGCATTGATTGCTGGACACAGGAGCCAAATAAAAATAATGGTATTTTTCTTTGAATTATTTTATTAAGCTGAAACTTATACATTGATGTCCTTACATATTTTTAACGTGTCCACTGCTTTATACGTGCCCATTTTCGTCATAAATGCATAAAATCCGCCGACTCCTCTTCCTCGTGCTGTCCCGCTGGTCTTCTTCTCAGCAACTATCGGTATCGGTAGACACTTGGAAACTTGTGTACGCATGCGTACTATTCCAAATGTGATACCCGCAAAGCGGTGCGAATTTCAAAATTCGCGAACGCGTTTACTAACCGTCAGTCGATTCTTCTAGCAAAAACTTCTTTACCAAGGTTCCCTGACGGAGCGCTTTGAAATATTTGATTTTTTCGCGAGCTGATCGCGAACTATATTTTCTACGGAAAGATAGTTTATTTCGAACAAAATCGTTGCAACTATTTCCACTCCGAATTATTTTTCAATTTTATTGTCAACAACTTTTATTTGAAACAATTACTTCAAAGGATAGTTCCTTGACTGTTACTTATTTTAAACTATTTTGCTTACTAATTATATGTTAAATATATAATAGCTCACAAAATTTATATTTGTGGAGGTTATATTTTATATTATTACGTTGAAACAATTACTTCAAAGGATAGTTCCTTGACTGTTACTTATTTTAAACTATTTTGCTTACTAATTATATGTTAAATATATAATAGCTCACAAAATTTATATTTGTGGAGGTTATATTTGTTTTTAATTAAAAAATAATTGCGCTCGGAGATATTTTAACTTGAAAGTTAAACATTTCTTCCGATCTAGAATATTTATCCCATTCCCCATGACTTTTTAAATTTTATGGATATGAAATTGGTGTAATACTTACCTCATGAAAGTAATTGATTCGATACTGACACATTTATATATAATGTAAACAATATTTTGAATAATGGTACAGCAAATTTTAGTGGCGCCTGTCTCTCAGTTACCATTACCATTCGAGGATTCGAGATGTGCGACGAATGTTGACATATATGTACCTTATATACATAAACATGTAGCCTTTAGAGGTTAATATTAAATTTCATGAAATTCTTTACAAAACAGGTACACGGATATTTCTTGTGCACAGGGCGTTGAAAAGGTATCCGAGTCATTATTTACTGTTGTTTAGCAAACCATTCGTTATTCTTACATTAATTACAGGTAAACTGCGGATTGAATGCAAAAGTTGAAAAGACACTCGTGACGTCACGATATCCGTGGTACAGTTGTCACTCTCCGATGTCCACGTAGATTCTGGAAGAAACATTTGTACTCTTCTGTCAAACGAAAGTTTACATAACGAAGCTCGTCGGTATACGGCGTGACTTTGCTTTTTATCTACGAATGGACGACGTGGGTGGTGAAGCGTCCTCGATCCCAAGTTACGAGTCGAAGCCGAAGCCGAGAAGCTTTGAAATTAACCAACCGGGACCCGATGCCGATGCTACGAACGATACTGTTGCGCAGATTCGCCCGTTCCTCAAAATATGAACCGTCAAGGAATGCTTTGTCGATTCGAGATAGTTCGCGTATCGACGGGATTCTTCCCTCGAGTTCTCGCGGCTCGTTAACTCATTGGCCTCTTGCCATACTTCCTAATATAGTGCGCCCGCGGCGCCCTTCCATCATGGCTTTTTTACTTGGCATTAGAAAATTTGAGCTCGTATAGTCCAATGATACGCATGATTTATCGGTAACACCAAAAGACCATGAACCTCTAATATTAGAAAAATTGCATTTTTTAGGGTAGGATTTCTGGTAGAATCATTTTCCAATACAGAGAATGCTCGAAACATTTATCGTACTCGACGAATGGTAATTGTTTGATAAATTGTTGGAGGCCTGTTCTAGACCCTTGATAGAATATTAGCCGCTGACGGGTCGCCGCATATACCCGTCTATTCGAAGTAAGACGGTATGAAACAATATCGTTAATCTCTTCAAGGTGGACGCATGGAAATATCTAGTCCGATGACTGTGTATCTACATCATTCTTTATTTCGTTCGAGCCATATTCATCTGTAAGAGATACGGTAATGGCTCTACGACTGCAATCAACTCGGAAAATACGGATTACAGTTATCGAGTTGGAAAAATGTTCTCCGCGGCCCGATTGGCTGTCGACCCGCTGTCGTTTGACGCTCGGCGAATCGCCGAGTAGCAGCCAGCAGAGTGGGGGTGAGGAATTGCAGTTTATAGAGTCAAGAAAATGACTACATTCAAACGAAAGCTATAATCATCTCTATTCCTAGGAGATTCGTTCTTGAAGAGGTTAATGTTCTAACGCGAAGCATAATGATGCGGACAATAATAAGAATCATTTATTTATAGAGCGGAATATATGAACGAAGGGCGAAATTTCGAGAGATCCGCTGGTCCAACATCAGACAGCATCCGCATGCCTCTCTAACGAGTCGTCTTCTGACTCTAGCTCTTGCCAACGGACCGGTGATTTTCAGCGTTTGGCACCGAAGCGTAATTGCTTTTGCACGCTCGACCGTTGTCGCTTCTCCGTCGGAAGCGTATGTAGGGGACGAAGGAGGAGCCAACGACGATGACCACAGCGACGATGACGAGGAGGATGCGCTGGCACCGAAAATATTTCTAACGAGACAAATTCACTTACTACTTATCCGTTGGCCGTTCTTCACACGCGTCGTCGCGCCGCGCCGCGCCGCGCCGTTTCGAAACCGCGGATCACCTGAATGAAAACCGAACGGCCTACACCGCCTAGGATCTTGACACTCGAAACGAAAATCTTGTACCGACCCGCTTATGATTGATTACTATCTCCATTATTTCTAGACCGGGTGTGGCAGTCTAGAGAGACTTAGCTAATAATATGCGATGACACCTAGCAGACGTTCGTTCGAATTAACAAACTCTATTCGAAATTCAAGTTTTCCTCGACAATTCTCGGTAATTTCGTTTAGATCGATCATTCTCATGTCCGTGTCGCAGCATTCTGTCTCGAAAAAAATTGTAATAGCAACTCGTGACAGCATGTCAGATAAATAGCTTGTTATCCATCAGTCGCCACTCCACCGCGAAAATGTAACTGATGCATAGGTGAAGGCAGGCTCGGACAATCCCGGGATGTTCACGGTACAACGAGAAACAATTATTGACGATCGTATATAAATTCCTGTTACGCTTGGTTCAGCGGTAAGGTATCGATCAAGCTGAACGCTAATATAGAAACAGACATCTGCCTTGTAAAATTGGAAAACTCGTTAAACATGGCGCTGTTGAAAAGGTTCGGGAAACGATTATACACGGCGCTGTTTATTTGTACACGCGTCCCCTCGCACCACCGATTGCGCGAGTCGCGAAGATATAATTCCCACTGTCTGGAGAACCGCGTGACTCGTTGATGAATCGTTCGGAAAGAGACCGAGGACTCGTTATATTTTTACCGGACCCCGTCGCGGGGGTCTGGCCAGGTGGAACGCTTGTTGTAATACTTTGCGAATCCTGGTGGGCGGACGGATCCAAGAACGGCGACGGTGCTGAAAATTCCGCGTAGATCCGCGTTGTTATCGCGTTACAATTTATAACCATTTGCGTCTCGCGGACGGAGGGATTTACACGCAGGCATTCCGAGCGAACCTTCCGCGGGACAGAATCGACGTCCATCAAAAGTCGACTTTCGCTGCTCCTCCGATCGAAAATCTAAGCGGTTGCTTTATAGCTGGTTTCATCTTTTAATCGCGGCGTTTAATAGAAAATTGCTTGCCAGAAAATTCGTTGAATTAGTTGCCGAGTTTGTTGCGCAAACTCAAATTCTATTCGGAAGATATACACTACAACGTTGACAACTTTTTAAGTATACAGGTTATTGTTGCATACGAAAGGTCAATTAAAATGCAACGAAGCCTTCTCATCTAGAAATACTATTACAGTCTATAGGCTTGTTATACAGGCTGTTTTTCGGTAACCAGAGAAAAAAATGTTTGGAACAAAATTAATTAGTTTTTAGTTAGCTACAAAATGCAATAGAAGGTCACCTTCATTCTTTTTAAATGGCACTACATATTTTTTCCTACATAATATTGTTGCTTATGTCAAAACGAGTTCATGAACCTAGGATACTACGACCTTGTTATGACCTTAAACTCACAAATGCGATGTTTGTCTTAACAGTGAGGCAGACTTGAGTTGTCGATATTTCTTTCGAGAGATCAATGTGAAATCAACAAGTTTAGATGTTTACACGATCAAATTCGTGCTGTTCCAATCGATACCGCATAATCCAGACATTTCATTCGCAGAGTGATAAGAGTAAATCATTGTGGCTCATTCAAGAACACTAAAGTGTAACATTTATACCACGAAGAAGCACCAATAACAAATTATTAGCCAAACAACGCGATAAAATAATATTCGACGAAAACATGTCATTGGTTTCGCATTTACGAGCTCAAGGTCGTGCCAAGGTCATTGTATACTAGGCCGTTAAACTCGTCTGTGACCTTCACCTTTCATGAACAAATATCTGTTTTGAATTTTTCCCAATTGCATTTTGTAGCCGGGTAAAAAAGAAATTAATTTTGTTTCTTGTAATTGAACATGATGTTTGGTTAAAACGTGATGATAAATTAATACACTATTCGTCGATGCTAGAAAAAGCTAATAAATGACAGTCTTATAAATTATTATGTTATTATTATATTCGGACCGACGTCCTTTTATACAAGAGTTTACAGACGTTTTGTAGAACTGATAAAAACAAATAAAAAAATAACAAAAATACAAAAAGAAAAGTCTTAACCTAAAATTTACATACGAAGGGACAATCGTAAGACTAAACAAATACAGGTACGATATTATCAAATAATCTCGCGTAATTTGTTTTGAATGCCTGTAACATGCCGTTAAAAAAAATCAATATATCAATAAATGGTGAAGGGCCAAAAAATTCTAGAGTTTATAATTCGTAAGCAGAATATGCGTTAATGTAATGGCGTCTACCTTGATGATTAAATTCTACATACTTATTGTTAGACAAGAACCAACGTTTCTTCAACGTTGCTATTAAGAACCGGACATTTACGCTAACCAAATAATTAAAAATAAAACACCTGATTTCATCCCTTAACGACTTTGTTACATTAAAAGCAATATTACAACATTCTTGTGAAACTTTTACTGTTTTATATTTAACCCAACCAATTTCTTCATAAGTGCATAGAGATCCGCTGTCTACTAATAATAATATCTACTGCAGTGAGAACGCCTAGACGCCCTGATGCGTCGATGACGTCTAGTATAATAAAGCGTGTTGAAGGCTACAGTGTAAAGATTGAATTATCGTTGGTCCGATCGAACGCGCTTTCGATCGCCACGACATCCTTTTGTTTGACTGTGCGCCGCCTGCCAGGAACCTGCCAAGCCAACTTTTCCGAACTTAACGAATTTATGAATGAACGCGATTTGCATCGAATCACGGGTCCTCCGCGTTTGATTCATGCCTAATATTAAACGCCCGGAGGCATGCGGGTTGGTCGATCGTGGAATTAAGAGATAGCCCGCCCGCGACTCGTTTCTAATTTCGATTCGGCGAGGGGCGTCGCGCTAGAATGTCGGAAATAAATTTCAAACGGTTGTCGTTTATCGGGCACACCAACAAAGTAAGCCGCTGCACTTTATCAAATCCGGGACACCGACACCTCCCGTTACACCGAATTTAATAAAGCACAAGCAATTTTGGTCGCCGAAACGTTTCGTCGATGTCTCAAAGTATAATAAAAGAGTCCAATCAACCAACGAGCAGTACGAAGATCCAAACAAGTCGATCGACCGTCCGTCTGGTTTTCCGATGAATATACGGTGATGCGCATAAATGTTCGCAACAATTGCATGCAAATTATTTATTAGTAGACTGCGGATCTTTATGCAATGATCGCTTTCGGAAATTTAAAAACAATGCTAGGATATTTTAATCTATGTCAGATCTAAAAAGGCTACTACCACAGAAAATAAGATTTTATTTGATCCGAGATTCTCAAGATTCCACTTTACGTCTATTTTACGTCGGTTTAACGACTGAAATAAGAGGTTTTAAAGACGTCTTTTTCGGGGCGTTTCAAAACGGTTTATTTCAGACGTTTTAAAGACTTAAAGTCTTTAGTTGGTTCTTAAGTTTCCTATTTCTTGGAATGATAATGAAAATATTTTATCAAAATATAATTTATTATAAACACATGGATGAGTACACCCTAGTAGCACAAAATATTGTATACACATTCATCTAGTATTAAATAGAGATCCAATATGTTTTTAATATGTACCTATTCAAATATACATACAATATTTATTTTAAATTAAGTAACAAATTTTTTTTTAAATATGCAGGAAATGTTTTGTTTATCATGGAAAAATATTTGTTCCAGAATATGCTGGAAGACATACACACCTCTCATATATTACGAATGAAATATTGGTCTCAAATATAAAATGAATCTTTATTTAATATTGGAAGTAAAATGTTTACCTTTAATTTACTTTGAATTCGTGTGCGTCACTTAATCGACATACATTTATATTATAAAAACATTAATTAATTAATCTTCTTATTATGTGCGACAAAGTTGTTGCACGAAAAATAATCGCAGCTCTTACGCGTCTTACGCAATGTGATATCGTATACGAACGATAAAGTCCGCGATATTACGTGGATCAGTGTATGCAATAGGAGCCGAGCGTACAAGGAATTTTGAGGGCCGGCTCATAGCGAGGTTCTGAATAGAGGTTGCGTCACCAATTTGTCAAAGACACCAGCGGACTGCTGATTAGCACGGCCAATTCAATACGTTGCTGCAACGTACAGAAATTCGAGCGTAATTGCGCTCGCCGCCCCAAGCGTTTTTAGTGGAATTCAAAAGCGAGGGATCCAGATCGAACGATATCGCGATTAAAGCACCAAGGGTGCTGTGAACGATCACCAAAGAGGTCTCGATGCGATCACGCCCGCGATGATTTAGCGCCGGCCTTCCAACTTCGCGGGGGTACCCACTTATAACATATTTCATTTTTCGCCGGGGCGCTCTATTTTTGCGACCACCGGTTTTCTAGCTGGTTTACCAGACGCGGACGGTGTCTTTATACCGGGACGGAAACGCCGCGGCACCGTCAGGTATCCGTCGTCCGTCGTCCGTCGTGCGAGACAACTATCACCATGGTAAGCCCGCGGAATCCACCGAGTGCAACGGATGTTAACGTTCATCGACATTTTTCTTTTACTCGGCTGTGCTGCTCAGGCAATTCACGCTTTCACGCAATGCCGCACAGTGGGGAATTTGGACCAAACTCGTTTCAAAATCAAAGAACTTTCGGTAGAAATGAGGTAGAGCGGTGAAATTTTCTTTAAATTAAAGCTAAAACTTTGCAGAATATGGGAAAAATAGGGAGACTACGGTACGAACGTTTTTTAACGTTGAGAAAATTCGTTAAACATGTAGAATTTCAAGAAAATGTGGTTTCTCCTGTACCACGCGCGGAAAAAATTATTTTTTAACATGCTATATATCATTTCCCGTAGATTTTTTCACGCTGATTTCAAATCTGGTCTCAAAATTTGTCTACGACCTCAGGATTTTCCAAGAAATCGATTTGTGTGAACACAACTTGTGAAATCATTTTTTCGTTTAAATGACTTGGTAACCCACTAGTTTGAAGGAATATTGTATTCTCATATATAAAACACATTAAAAATAATCATAATGAGGTATTTGAACGTTTACTTAACGTATATCACTTGACGAACTATCACGAAATTTAAATTAGATATCTATTCTCCGTTATTATATTTTCATTTACAAAGGAAGTAAGGTAAGTATTTCATCATTTCAACTTACTTCACATCAACGAATTTTTTAATTACTGGTGATACCGTATTTTTTTATTTTTATCACCAGTAAAAAAATTTGTCGATGAGAAGTAAGTTAAAATGATAAAATACTTACCTTACTTCCTGTGTAAATGAAAAATGTTTAACGAATTTTCTCGACGTTAAAAAACGTTCATACTATAACCTCCCTATTTTTCCCATATTCTGCAAAGTTTCAGCTTTAATTGTTAAAAAATTTCATCGGTCTACCTCATTTCTGTCGAAAGTTCTTTGATTTTGAATCGAGTTTGGTCCAAATTTCCCACTGTGTGCCGTTCGTAATATTAAATTATGCGATCATCTACGCTCGACTCCCTCAACGCCGACTAGAGATCATTTATCATCTTTATTTTAATTTTCGGTGAAACATTCCTACTTTGCTCTTACATAATCGTTGCCCCGTTGCACTGAGAAGACTAAAAGACGCGATTCGATTTTTCCGCTTCATCTATTATTAATAGCTAGACTGCGATTCTTTATGCATTTATTGGAAAATTGAGTAGATGAGATGCAAAATTGTTGGAAAATTTTCAAAATTCAAGATGTCGATGTGTGCTTTCTGCTCTATTAAAATCGCTAAGGGAAGAAATAACGTTCAGTTTGGTTTTTATTTCCTGCAATCGATGCAGACAATTTTTATTTTGCATAACGATGCGCAGTCTATTAACACTTTGCCTACCGGAAGCCTATTCATAGGAGTTTCAATAATCGTGCTGTACCAAAAGAAAGCATAGAAATTTTCTTTTACATTGCAATCTTAAATGAAACTATTAGATGACGTTATTGAGGGCGACTTGTTAGTTTACAAGGAAAATTGCTGTTGCTATTGACGGTTCCATTAAAAACTTTTTGTATTACCAGTTACACTGATGTTGTTAAATCTTCTAAATTCGTCCACTGCTTTAAACTTTACCTGTCCATTATCGTGATAAATGCATAAAATCCACAGTATAATAATTACACGACCAAACACTGGATGAATAAATTATCGGTATCGTTATTCTTCTCCTCTTCTCTAATTATGCAATAATCACCGGTCGGTAATGTGTTAATAGCTATTATTAACACATTGAACGCCGCGAGAATTTTGTTCGTTCATAGAAGGACAGTTGTTGGTTACTGAATAACGAAGTTCTCACCTTACACTATAACATCTAGTTAATTTCAGCAGTAATGATGTTCAGTGTTTCACATGTTCGCTACCACCGTCACAGACGCGTGACGCCCACGAGAGAGATCTCGCAGTTTACTTGAAAATAGTCTAACGAATTTTGTACTTTTTGTTGTTCAAAGCCGTAGTACACAGCGTACGTATTATTCAGAGAGTCCACGACTTTCCCGTGTTAAATTGTTTTTTATTGTTTTACACAGCAGGACCGTCTCTAGTACAGGCCGGAACATGTGATGTGGCAACTCCGCATGCAGACAGAACCGGACTGAGACAGCGTTGTTACATTTACCATGTTCCGGCCTGCCCTAGAGACGGCGGTGGGTACGTTGCATTTAATAAAACATTTTAATGATGAAGATAGGCGACGAAACCCACGGTGATAGAGAATGTATTAATTATTAAGCAATACAATCCGGTCACCGGTGACCACCATGGCGTTCAACGTGTTGAAAACACGAAAGGAAATTCGCTAAGTATGTTTAACACAACCTACCACGACCGGTCAAACGACCAGTTCTATATATTTTATTTTGCAATTTTTTAAATTGTAAGGATGATTTCATAAGAAATAATTTAATAAATATGGGCTATAAATGGGCTATATTACACAGATAGTGAAAATATTATTTCGCCAAGACTCATTTTGAAGGTTTCTTAAAGGACATAGAATGACATTTTTTGAAAAAATGTTTGAGACAAAAGTTTCTTGTTTTTTCGCATAGAATCCGAATTCGAAATAAAAGATACCATGTGCCATTTGAACTTCCGGTCTCAATCACCTATTTCCAGCCGAAACCGGAAGTTGAAAATATCACCATTTGATAGAGCGCATCTGATTTATAAAAGAAGCACTTTGACTTTTTGAGAATAACCTGTTTTCTAGATTAGAAATGGGTGGTACGGGTTGTCTAGAACACCCGGTAGAATGGAATTATTCTAGCTGGGAAGAAATGTTTAATTTTAAGGTGAAACAGGGCCCAATTTGTTTATTCAAGCAATGAACTTTAATGAATAAGATATTGTCCCTCTTGTTCGATGATCTTTTGCCAAAAAGACTAAATAAGAAAATATTTTATTGATGAAAGTTCATCGCTTGAATAAAGAAATTCGGTTTTATTACACCTTAAAATGCCGAAATTACTTTCTTGCCAACCCAATAAAATAGCTCCGAGTGCAAAGGGTTAAATGTTGTCCTGCTTTCATAGCTCGGTACGTTTAGTGTTAATCTCTGGTTTGTGCATGAAGAGTAATACGATCGAACAACTTTCCGCAGGAGGAAGACGACCAGAAGATGGCCGTGTTGCGGAAGGCGTTCCAGATGTTCGACACGACGAAGAGCGGCTTCATCGACACGCTGAAGATCTCGACGATCTTGAACACGATGGGTCAGCTGTTCGATGACGCCGAGCTGAACTCGTTGATCGGGGAGAACGACCCCGAAAACGTCGGCAAGGTGAACTTCGACGGGTTCTGCAAGATAGCGGGCCGATTCCTCGAGGAGGAGGACGCGGAGGCCATGCAGGAGGAGCTGAAAGAAGCCTTCCGTTTGTACGATCGCGAGGGAAACGGATATATCACAACGGCCACGCTCAAGGAGATCCTCGCTGCTCTCGACGATAAGCTGACCAGCGCCGATCTGGACGGTATCATCGCTGAGATCGACACCGATGGGTCTGGCACCGTGGACTTTGACGGTGCGTATAGTGTATAGTGTATCACAACAAAAACATCTTGTAAACAGGAGCCAAGTTCTTATGACCGTAAAAGGTTGCGAGATCAAACAGAATACGGCCAAGTTCGTTAGCTTAGAAATACCTCTTGCAATACTGAAAAAGGCGTTTGTAAACATTAGTTTAAAAGAACGCTATTTAATTTTTAAAGTGTTACATGGCCGTAAGTTTTTAAACCAATGGCCATAAAAGGTTTTAGGCAGCGGCCAAGTTTGAATAATATATGTTGGGATCTAATCAATTACTAAATATTTAAGTATTGTATGAGGTATCATATCAATTTCATATCCCCATAAAATGAAAAAAATCATATAAAATGAAATTATTTTAGGCTGGAAGAAATGTTTAATTTTCGAGTTAAAATAGCACCGAGTGCGAAGGGTTTATCGCTGCTTTACACATACATACGTTTCTATGTTTGCAGAAACTGTAAACTTTCTACCGGTACGCCTTTCTTCGTCAAAGGGAGAATGAGAAAAAAAAATTAGACCGACTTCGAAAAAGCGCACTAAAAAGTATGAAATAATTTCCATTTAATTTATGTGAATACACACACGAATTTAAATACAATACAATATTTTCGGAGGCGGCGCAAAATTGAAAATTTTTCACACTGGAAATTACGAAAATCCTTAAAATCTTCTACATGTGCTTTCACATATTAATCTATCTTAATTCTCTTCCCACCTACTGATTTCCAAGTCCACCATATTCCAATGAAATCATAATCAGCAACATCTGTCATTTGGAAAATTTTTAATTTTGCGCCGCCTTAGAAAAGATTGTATTGTATCTAAGTTCGTGTGTATTCACACGAATTAAATGGAAATTATTTCATAGTTTTTAGTGCATTTGTCTAGCTTTTTTTTAGTTTATTTAGTCGGTTTAATTTTTGATTTCACACATTTTAATGGAACGAGCAGAATTTGTAGAACACCGTAAGAATGAAAAAATGCAAAATTTGTTTTCAAGGGACCAATCGGGGACATACTCTACAAAATGCAGAAGGTTTCGTCCCGATTGGTCCATCCATCTCGGTGTAATCGGTGAACATAGAAAAAACAGCGAAGAAAGGCACATACAGATCGAATTGAGTAACCTCCTCCTTTTTCGAAGTCGGTTAAAAAACGGTTGTCGCGCTCGATCATGCGATGTACCAGCGGCCATTTTGCACAGTATTCGCAGAACCTCGTTCCTGGATCACTTTTTCTACAGCGCTCTGATGTTTTTTGCAGAATTTATGGAGATGATGACGGGAGAATGATGACCGGTTTGAGGCGACTGACACACCGTTGTCGAGGAGGACACGGTTCGGACGATGTTACGATATTGTTGCGAACAACGGCTGGCGCGGAGTTCGTTTAATGGAAATAATCGGTTTCGGACGCTTCGACACCCTGGATCACCGTAGAACTACCCGAAAAATTCATGCAGATTGTAAAAGTGAATGCATTTGTTAACTTCTAACTCTACTATTCTAGACACTAGGTTGTAATTTAGCTCTTTTGTTCTATTCGAGGGTTTCGAACGCCCCGGCTTCTCCGTTTTCTCCGAAGTATTATTAAGCTAATGCCGCGATTAGTACATTAATTGTTAGAACGTTCGTTTACAATTGTTATACGAGAGTCTCATGTATGTACATAAATAAAACTTGACTGTACGTCTTCACTCCTCGACGTTCTACATTATAGAATCGGATAGTTGAATAATACAAATATAATAATAGTATGCAGAGTGTGTAGGATGTTCGATGAGGATGAGATGGAGAGAATGAGGATGGATGGCGCGGATCATTTTCAAGATAAATGTTAAACAAGAAGGTTATGCTCATCGAAGCAATTTATTCATTGTAAATGCTACATCAATAAACCGTTGTGTTTTGCCTTGACGTTAACGTTATGCGACACTGTTTACCCTGGAGCTGTTAGCTCCGTGGTGTAGCCAGCGACGTTTACTGCACGATTTCGTTGGTAGGCTGGCCCTCGTGGTAGACAAGGACTTCCTTGACGAAGATGTTGGGGACGCTGAGAGCGCTAACGCTCAGGGGTCGGTCGAGGGGGAAGCCGAGGGGCTTGCCATCGAGGGAGATCGCACCGCCGATGATCTCGGAGATTGGTTGTTTCTGGTAATGTTCATGCACGGACTGGTCCTGGACTGTTTGCTGTTGAGCGTGGATGCCCTGGAACCCACCGGCATGGAGTTGTCCGCTTGCTACGTTGCCAACGATTCCGCTGGCGATGAACTGGCTCTGCCAACCAGCCTGCGGGTTGTACGTAATGGGGATGTTCTGTTGTCCCTGACCTACAATTTGCTGCTGGCCCTGGACACCGTACATTGTCGAGATCACACCATGGACACCACCTTGTTGTTGGACGCCCTGGTGTATACCCTGGAGACCTTGCACGACTGGCACACCCTGGACTCCTTGATGAACACCGTGGACACCTTGTTGCACACCCTGGACACCCTGGTGACCTACTACGCCTTGCTGCTGGATACCTTGGACACCTTGTACTCCTTGCACATGGTGGGACAATGGGACATGGTGTTGGACGTTTTGGCCGACGACGCCGTAATTCTGCCAGTTACTGGAGACTCCTTGCTGAATCGGGGTGTAGCCGGATCTCAGCTGAGGCTGGTAAGGAAGTCCCGGGTACGCCGCGATCGGGATTTGTTGTCCCTGTGGCGTCTGGGTGTTTGGCGCTGACAATGGCTGTATTTTCCACGGGTGGCTGCCATACATTTTCGGGAGGGCATTCTGGATGTAGGATAGATGGCTGACCCAGTTCTCAGGGAGGACTTCTACGTTCTGTTGGATGCCAGACACATGGGGCAGTTGGCTCTGTTGCTGTATCAGTTTCTGGTATTGCTCGGGGTTGATGATCTGGTGCTGCTGTTGCTGGTAGACTAAATTGTCCTCCGGGATGACGGGGCCGTAGGGAACGGTCAATGGGCCTGGAGCGGAGATCACGACCACTAATTGAAGAGGGTAACCTTGAGGTTGTCCCTTGGGAAGAGACAATCTAGCGGGGAAGCTGAAGATCTGGTGGGGCTGTAAGTAGAAATGCCATTTTTATTTCGTTTCTATTTTCCTTTCACTAACTCTCTGTTCCGTTCAACAGGAAATGGAGGAAGCACACGCTACCTTGGTGATGAAGAATGGTCCCTGGGAGCTGATACCCCTCTGGACACCCTGTTTAATTTCCTGAACCGACGGCCAGTCGAAGCTCAAGCCTGAAGCCTGCTGGGAGTTCCTGAGGATCACGTTCTGGCCCTGTTCGACTGTAAAACGAATGCAAATTATAGGTTAGCTGTTCGAATACTGTGAATAGGAGACGCCAACCGACTCGTCGAAGGACTTACGATCGTAGATGAACTGGTCAAGTTGAACGAAAGACTGTCTGGCCTCGGAGATGCTGATCGGCTGCCTCTGGTGGTCGTATTTAGGTCCAAGGAACACACGGACGACAGAGTTGGGAACTGCTTGCTCACTGTGCACGTTGATCTCGTACTGGTACGGTTTGTGGTCCAATCTCTTCAAGTGAGCGAGGATCTTCTGTTGAGCTTGCTGTTGTTGTTGTTGTTGCTGCTGCTGGCCGATCGAGGGAACGGCGTTGCTCAGGTCGACGAAGTAGTCGTTGAACAGGGTAACGAGCTGGCTGATGTCAACGTTTTGGATGGTAACACCGGAGAGAATAAGATCGTTCCACTGGTAAGCGGGCAAGGATTCCTGGTACGTGCTGTAAAGCCTCATGATCTTTTTGTAGAGTTTGTAGAAGATCGGGTCGTGGACAGCGGTTTGGCCGACTTCGAGAACCGATGGTGTTTCCCAGATGCCTTGAACATGGGGTACGTTACCGAGAAGCTTGCGGGCTGCGACCTGGAGGCTTCCATAGAATCTGTTCCCGATGAGAAAAGTAAGGATTAACTTGTGCCAGCATGGTAGGACTGTCAAAGTACGGTGATGTATGGAAATCGCGTTATAAGAAACTCGGGATTACTACAAATCAGATCAAGTTAAACTAAATCCTGAGAAAGAGCTTTCTACCTTGGGTTAACGCTCTTGCCGCTTCCTTCGATCAGGCTACCAAGAATGTTGACACCTTGTGGTTGGTAGAGAGACAAGAAAATGCCCTGGGGAGTGATCACGTGACCGGACTCGATGGCGTCCATCAATCTCTGCTCCAAAATACTGACATACTGGATGAGCTTGTTCTTCTGTGGTTGGAGTTGGAGGTTCTCCGGGCGGCTTGGGAATTCGAGACCGTTCAAAGTGCGGAGGTGTGGGTGGTACAGAGAGTTGACGGAGTTGTAGTTGATCTCCTGGACCGGGCTAAGTCCGTTGGTGAGACGGTTCAGTTCGTAGTGGGCCAAAAGTTGTTGGTGGAGGAACAGGTATTTGGCTCCATGGCCGACGATGTTCTGCTGGTCCTGTCCTACTTGATGCAAGTATTTGCCTACGATTTGTTGCTGGTACTGTTGCTGAGTCAGGGGCTGTTGTTGCTGTTGTTGTTGGTCCTCCTGTTTAAGAAACGAACAGCGTTTATATGTGTCGATCGATATAGTACATAGAAAACAGGGCGCATTCGATGTTTCCTCTTACTTCTCCCAAAATGAAGCTAACGAGGTTCAGGTAACCGTAGTAGGAAGCGAGACCGACGTCCTGAGTGTAGTAGGAGAGCTGTTGTTCGTCCTGGTCGAGGAGAGCAGAGTAGTTGACTGGGATCAGATTGAAGTTTTGTTGCTGAGGGCCTTGTCCAAAGTTTTGGATCGCGATGTCTTGAGCTTCCTGAATGATTCTGGAGTCCAAGTGGAATTGGGGCAAGATTTCGTACAATGGTGGCAGAATGATGCCCTGGGTGTCTGGGCGCATCAAAACAGCGCCGACCAAAGCCTGTTGCAAAAGAGATGAACCGTTTAACAGATCCAGAATAACTACCGCCGCAGATAGCTATTTAATACCTTGACGAATTGTCCTTCGTTGACGTTCACACGGGCCCACGCAGCAGTCTGCAAGAATGTTTGGTAGTCCTTGGCGCCCATCAGAATTTTGTACAGAAGAGACAGCTCTTTGCGGAGCTGGCTGATCGAGCTGGTGAAGACGGTGCCCTTTGGTTGAACCAAACCAGCATCGACCACGCCAGCATAGTATTTCACGATGATCGGGTTGTGGTATTGGAGTGCGTTGGTTGCGATGTCATAGTTGATGCCGAGTTCTTGGAGTTGTTGGTTCGGAATTTCCTGGCCGATGTTTTGCAGGAGCTGGATCACATCTTGCTGCTTGGTGAGGAGAGCCTGGTCAGCTGAAAGGATCGAGAGACCGTTTGAAACACCAACAACTAACCAGTGCTAGCCAGTCCGAAGCAATTCTTGTAATTTCGATTATCGATTGCCGAAGACTACTACAGCTAAAGACTAGACCGGTATATGGCACAACTTGCAAAACAATAAAGCCATCCAGGTATATTTGGTGAATAGCTCAAAGTATGAGAAAGGTGAAGAAATATTGAAGAAATGCACTTACCAGCGGGTTCGCTACTGAAGCCAGCACCAAGAGCCACGAAAGCAAACAAGAGAACTAAGCACCTCATTGTGTGTCCAATGATGGCCGATGCTAACTGCCAGTTGGTCCAGGCTTTTATACCCGAATCCTATCGAGGAACGCGGTTATCAGCGACCTGTCGACCTACCTCCCTCAAGATTTCGCCGTCTACACGCGATATCCCTTGCTATTTCGGATGTGTCAGATTCAAAGAATCGAAGGTTAACCGATGATACACGTCGACTGTAATTGTCTCTGCTACATCAGACTAGTCGCACACGGGAATTCAATGGTAATGTAGCTGCATTGCTCTGATTACCCAGGTACATTTTAAACACTACATGCTCTACCATGGCCATCTATCCGCTCTGGATTTACCGCATATTAAATATATTTCATTTCCTTCTTCAGGAGTTTCGGAAGCTTCACCTAATCATAGAAGCAGAGTATTAACAAGCCAATGCAACAAATGTACGTATTAATTTATCATTTTGTAAATATTATACAGAAGTTTAACGTATGCTCTTAGCAAATTAGGAATAAGAATAAATCTCATTGAGTATGATTAACACATGTTGCCTTATGAAAATGACAAGATTTAATTTATTCAGACTTTCCGCGGTTCTTATTGCAATAGGATCAGAGTATTAACAAGCCAATGCAACGAATGTACCTATTGATTCATTTGTAAATATTATAGAGGAATTTAACGCATGTTCTTAGCAAATTAGAAACAAGAATAAATATTATTGAGTATGAT
>CM052318.1:14760941-14799637 GCA_028455605.1 Lasioglossum malachurum | reverse complement strand
TCTTGCAGAAGAAATGTCGCAGGGAAATGTGTTAGGCGATTTGCTCAGAGATTAGACGTTGCCGCATGACTTGAAGACTATCTTTAACGGAGACTTGAATCTTTTCAGTCCTTTGAGGCGTATGGTCCACATGTTGCTTGACAAATCCTCACCCACTCAATGGTGGAGTTCTTTTACAAGGTTTTTGTTCGTATTGTAAACTTCTGTTTGTTTCACGGCGTGCTCACGACTTACAATACAAATCGACCCGCGCGGCTATATTATTTTTTCTTGCATGAGCATGAAATCGCAATTGAACCTTGGAGTCTTGCCTTGTTACATATGGTTGTCCCCATACATATTTTTCAACATGATTTATGTTTTCGAATTTTGTGTGTAATTAAGATGTGATGAGATCAAATATCAATAGGATCTAGTTCGTAGGATAGCGTTTTGTATCAGTGTTTCATTACGTGGTGCTGTAATGCGTACATATATACAACATACATGGGTTCTTTTTTTTTTTTTATTGAACTAAACATTTCGATGAAATGTTACGTAATAGATGCAACAAATAATTTATTGAAATTTCAGACATATAAATCAATTTGGACTCATGCAAGGGGATTCCATAGTCTGGTGGAAAGCTGGCCTTGGAATTGCTGTCGCCACTGTCGCGGGCTTCGTGGTGATGCGTGTTTTGAACACGGAGAAAAGATAGTCTACCATATCCATTTTCTTGCACATTTAACTGCCTCCTTTAACCGAGTATAAAGCCGTCTTTGAGAAACGCGTTAAGTTAATAAACTATGTTCTTAAATCATTAATTTTTTTATATGTCTTGCGGAAGTCGACATCCTTATTTACCTTTCTGTTCTTTTTAGCGAGTTCTGTTAGCCGATACTTTCATGCTGCTTATATTTATTCCGACTCGATCTCATCCGCATATAGCGAATGGCTCTGTAAGCTTTAATGCAGTGATGAGCAACCTGTGGACTGCAGTGGGCCAAAGGTGGAAACCTAATACTTTGTTGCGTCACCAGCTCCGATTCCAGTCTGTGTTTACGCTATGGTCTCCTAGTGCCTCTTTAACGAATTTATTGCTTTGAGACTCAGGAACAGCTGGAAAGTGTCAGCGGATTTTCGGTTTGGTAGCTTTAAATGTAAATTCGCTTCTAGTAGATCCGCCATGTCCTAGCGTAACTGTCCTCGCAAACTATTAAATTTTAAAGAATGTTTACTTTCACATTGTCTCTTAATATTATATTTCTTCAACACAGATGTTTTTTCAATGCATATCAAACAAACAGCACTATCATTTATACAAGTAAAGAAATGATCGTATGTCCAACTATCGGATAAGAATGTGTTTTCTGACGCAGATCAGCGATGACTATCGAATACTAGAAAAAATAGCCGGGAAAATCGTGGACGAAGGCCTGCGGCCCGCGGGCCGCCGGTTGCTCATCACTGCTCCAATGCATATTTCAAGAACTTCATTATCTCAAGAAAACTTACAATGCTCTGCAGAGCGGTACATTCATTTCAAATGAACGACAAATTGTTAGCACGTTAGTGTACCTGTCGTATTAACAGAAGTTTCAATCTTATATTTAATTGTTACGAACGGTATTTCCCTTCGTAATGTCACCCGACTCGGAAGGCAGAGCGAAACTGTCGGGAGCAACGGAAGCTGTTTTATTTTCGTCCTGATTGGTCTACGATTCGTTACTGCCTCGCAATTGGTTGCGTCACGCCACGCTAGGGATACCATTTAATTTAAACGCGCAAAAATGAAGTCAATGTGTAAACAGAATTTAAGTCGTGTCGTCTCCCTTTCGATCTTTTCACGTATTTACGAAATAAAAAGCAAAGGTGATCTCCGAACCAAGGGGGGAAAATATTATATTTTTAATACAACAGTCATCTATCATAGAATATCTATAATACTCTGTCTCCCGATTAGATATTTCAGACCATCCACGTGATAATTGCGCAATTGTAATATCAAGTTTGGAACAGGCTCTTGCATCCGAAATGGACATACATATACATGTAGATGCACAGGGGAAAGGTTAATGTAAATGAATCTCGCATTATGTAAATCAACATAAGAATCAATTTATTCGTATAGCATTTAAAAGAAAATCGTTTCTAATTACATATACTGGATTAGATTTCCATCTCAATGATTATAATTGCATAATACTCGTGCATAAAGGTGAATATAATAATTTCAAGGTTTATTTTCTAAAATTTCCACCTATCGATCACCTGCTACTTGAGATTTATCTAGGAATACGTATTTAAATTATACCTGAAACAGAGAAGAGTACATTGTCTGTTATTGTCTGCATATATTAATATGAAACTTTCTGTAATAATTCTTGAAAAAGTTTCTTACTATGAGCAGTTTTGCACTGGCGAAGAGCTTCGTTGAAACCTTCGCACAGAGAGAGGTCAGACTGGTTTTGAGCGCACTCCAGGAACTGCTTGACTTCCCATGCACAGGCACCGCCTGCAGGTGCGGCGGCTGGTGCATTCTGTGCTGCGACAGGTGCTGCAGCAGGTGCAGCAGCAGTCTCGCTGGAGCCACCGCTGAAGAGCCCGGTCATAGCATGTCCAATCGTGTGTCCAACAGCGGATCCAATGGCTACACCTCCAGCAGTAGCAGCCATTTGTCCCATGAGGGATGGCTGCTGAGGTTGAGCAACCATTGGTGTTGATGGTGGAGCATGTGCTGGAGGATGGGCGGCTTGAGCTGGCGCCGCTGCACGAGCGGGCCTAACTCTGCAATGATACGAAAATTGATTATTTATTCATTATTATCAAGCGTTAGCGGTAAGCCTTTAACAAGCAGTCGATCAACCACGTCACGTTGACCATCATCGTGTAATACGAAGTGACGTTGCGCGTACGATTTACTAAATAAAATAAATCGGTGATTAAAACCGAAGAAAAGATACTTACGTCCTCGGTGGAGGAGCAGATGCACGTCCTCGTCGTGGCATTTTGTAGAATTTTACAAACTTTGCTTCGTGTCTATGCGTTCGTTCTCTTGCAAGTTTCTTGAAAGACTGCAGCTAAATCTTTAACTCCTCCGTTAGGTTACGCAACCACAGCTTCTACGCAGGCGCAAACGCAGACAGAATCACTAGAATTTTCCAGAAATAGATCGAACAATCAACGTTCTCGCAAGTAAAGCACACTTCAGGCTGTTTGGAAATTGGTGGAAATTTGACTAGATAATTATGAAATCGCTCATACAATATTCAATAATGTTGAAATTATTTTGTCATGTCCCTTAAATCCGTGAATGTCTTTTAAAATATTTGCTAAAATTGTATATATTATTATTTATACGTTTTCTCCGTGTAGGATACAGAGATGATACGCGAGATTGCGCAGAGCGAGTTAATGACGAAGTTGGCAGACATGTGACTTTTTAAATGAGCAGCTTCTTTATGTAACGAAAAAATTAATTATTTATTCAAGCAGAAATATATCGATATTATCGAAAATATCGTTCAATGTTTTAGAATAATATTTTATTTTCAAGCAGAAACTTTCTACTGATTTTAATTACTCAATATTACGAGAATGTCGAATAGTATTGCACGATTTTACGTAAAATATTTGTCTATAGATACGCTTATATAAATAATTAATTTCTAGAATAATATGTTTATATTGTAACTTATATACTCGTGTATCTAACGCGATGTCGCAACTGAAAATACTGAGTACGTCATTTTCATTATATTATGAAATATCGAATGATTATCTTGAAAATGTGATATATATGTATGAGGATTATCATCAATGAATTATAGTTACTAACCTATATAGCTTCTTCTAAGATTATCGCTCGTGCCATTGCGTAACTGAATAGTAAAAATATATATATATATATGTATTATTTAGAAGAATTTTGAGTCATACGATTTTCTTTATCACTTACAATTTAGATGTGTGTAGGAACTTTATGTTAATTTCAATTCGGATCATTGTTCCTCCTAAAAAAATAGAAAATGTAAGATGGCGCTTCAGATTCAAATTTGTTTTTTTCTCTTACAATCGCTAAAATATCTTCCCAGAAAAATTACTTGATTCGACATTGACATATGTAGACATACATATATGTAAATCGTTGGTTTTCGTTTTGTTCAATGATGTATTTAAAAAATAAATTAACACCGATTTAAATAGTGCGCGTTAATTTTACCGCAAGTCGTAATGTTCAACAGAAGTAAAATCTAGCTCAAAATAATATTAGCTTTGCAATCGAAACATTTTTATAAAAATAACGCAAAATTTTTGAACGCAATTGATTACCTAATACAAGTATTTTATATTTCGTGAAATGAAAAGACGTGACGTCAACGACAATGCAGTCATGAAAGAGCGAGTCGATAACGAAGAACGAGACACCGTCGATGAGGTAAGTCTCACAGTTACCTCTACACGGTAAATACCGACCAAAACACAGATTCCTGTTATTCCTACTCACCTCACCGAACAGTAGTGCCATCTTTGTTAAATTAAGTTGTTGCGAAAAAAATAAGATAATTTCTTATCAATAATTAATTAAAAATTGAGAAGCGTACAATGGAACGAAACCATAAACAGTGGGTACTGTGTGACTGACCAAATAGAGCGATAACACTACAATAACTCGATTGGCACGTCTAAAAAATCGAAATTATTTGATTTCTATTATTTTTCATGATCCGCGAACATTATCCCGCCAAAACGGTCTCCTCCCGTGTTTATTTCGCCGTGTACTACATATTATGCTACGTCGGCATTGCTTGTTACAGTGGTGGTAAACAGTCAGCTGACTAGTGGGAGAACCGGCTAACCGGTGGAGGGGATTATGCGACTCCTGGCGGAGAAGAACCTCGTCACGCCTGCATTATATTATAAACAAAGAGGCGTGACACCGATGCATCGGCACTGCCGACACCACCACCAACGGGGAATAAACGTGGATTTTCTTGGATCGAATCAAGGGTAAAGAATCGAATCGAATAGAATCGAAACGTAAACAGTTCTTCCTGGGATGACCATACTTCTGCTGGCGGATGAGTGTCGACCGAGGATCGACTTTGATCGTCTGGAGATCGACTTGGATCGTCCGATTGACGGTGAGTGCGATTGTTTTTGTATGACACGCACGTGAGCTGACAAGTGTTTTTCGGTAGCCGATAGCAGGACCGAGGGTACGCGTGCACTTTTCATTAAGAATGAATTTTGGCCGATCGAGGCCTGCAACACAGTCGGACGCGAGAGCTATGTTTATAAACAAAGCGTCGGACATCGTTCGTCGTTGCGAGAGAAGATATTGACATTTAAATAATTTATCTCGGCATGCCTGGTTTCTCCGTTATTAAAGCGGGTCTGTTCTGTCAGTGGAATCTGACGTAATATCGGATGGCGACGACGATAGTCTGACAGTTCGGGACTATCGAACTGTTTGTCGATAGACCGCGGGAAACTCGGAACGGAAGTGTTTAAAGGGACCAGTGGAACCGGGAACAACCTGCACCAATTTCGTCCGGGGGAACGAGCAAATTCAAGCCACGCGTTACTGCTGTACGTGTGTTTACATTCGCCGGATTGAAGTCCAACCGGTATACACATGCACATATAGGTTCAGCGAGTCTGACGTCGCGTCGCGTCGGATCAAACACGCAAACAAGACGTTCGTTCTCCACAGCTCTTTGTCGATCGTTCCTTCGGCCGTTGAATTTACACCGACCACCCCTGCGTCGCAACCGCCCAAAATTATTCTTCCCGGTAACGTAGACGCGGCGTAGCGGATCTCAACCGCGGAATTGCGCACTTCTTTCATGGCGCCGTGCCAATTTCAAAGTTCAGGTACTTGAGGTCGACACGCGCCGCCTAGATTCCAGCATGCATTGAAATCAAAATCACACGATCATTACATATTGGACGATATTTCCCATATCGATCATTATTACACGGAAATAGTACTTAAATATATATTGCTTGTAGATTCCATATTTTTCATAAGTTCTAGACACCGTAATTATATTACTTGCGGAATAAGATTCGCTTATGCTAAATGGTAAAGTGTGTTATTTGCGTTGCGCGGTAATTTTGTCACAAGGCGTCCGATACTTGTAAGTGACTCATTATTAATGATTCAGATATAGATCACACTTCTGGGAGATAAGATACAATACCGATTCGAGAAACCCGACGAGTTTAGCTTCGGAATATTTGAATTCAGCGTTCCCTCTCTCCTCTGCTTCCACAGGCAGGGCCGGCCATTTGCGGGCTGCGGCGGATGCTATGCACCGGGGCCCCGCGATTGAGGGGGCCCCAAAACATGATCAAGAACTAAAATAATGTACTCTTGCATATGAAAACTTGAAAATATTCCTATCGTTGCCAGTATGACAGAAAGTACATTTTATCGTAAACATTATTATTGTATTGGGTTGTAACATAAGTTCGTAGGGTTTTTTTATCGATCCTTTTTATTGAATATTACGACAATTATAACAATAGATTAATCAATTATGTATTCTCCGTCATTGTTTATGACCTCCTCACATCTCTCGACCAGTTCTTGATGCCGTATTGCCAAAAATTTCCAGGCCTGGACTCAAAGAAGTTGTTGAGCCAGTTTTTGAGGTCTTCAATGTTGTCGAAAGTAACACCCCTAATTTGTTTTGGTAGTGAGCGGAAAAGGTGATAGTCGGTTGGCGCAAGATCCGGACAGTACCGCGGATGCGGAAGAACCTCCCAATCTAGTTCTTGGAGGGCGGATGTTTGCAGTATGAGGTCGCGCGTTGTCATCAACCAACATGATTTGTCCCTTTCTACCGTGTCTTTTCTGTAGGATAGCCTCGTTTACTCGTTGCAACTGGGCTAGATAGAGGTTCATGTCGACCGTCTTGTTGTTTTCTAGCATTTCCCAGTGCACTATACCCTCCCAATCCCACCAAACGCAGATCATACTCTTCTTGGGATGAAGGTTTTACTTAACTCTCTAGGTTTTGGCCTTTCTCCCATGGCCACCCACTACTTCCTCTTCTTCATATTGACATAGAGGCAACACTTCTCGTCTCCCGTGACGATTCTATGGAGGAACCGATCCTTGTGGCCGCGTATCACTCGATGGCGGGCGAGATTCGAGGCAGCGGTGGTCAGAAGCTTTTTTTTATTGTCTGCGCTGAGTTCATGTGGCACCCAAGCAGGACTTTGAGCAAATCCCATTGTTTGTAGGTAGCGAGAGATTGTCATAGCAGTATTGCCTACCCTCTTGGCCAGTTCCCTGCACGTTTGACCTTGGAAGGTCGACCGAAGCGTGGCGTGTCTTCCAGGCAAACATTGCCATTTTTGAAATTGGCAAACCATTTCTGTGAGGTACATCCTCCTATGCCCCTTCTCTCCAAATACGGCGCAGATATTTATATCTGCTCCGATGGCATTCTGAATTTGATGAAATGCGAAAAACAATAGATGTCGAAAGTGGGGATTTTTGCCGCCCGAAAGTTCCATTTTAGGTTGTGTTATGCTACGCAAGATTACGTTATCCAAGAGAACGATTGGATAATACCATATAGCCCGCGTTAAGAAATGAAAATAATACATATTCCTTGTGTTTCTCTCTGGGTGTTTTTAAGTGTTAATATTTAGTAATTGCCAAGTTCGTAACCGCTCCCAAAATTTTAAGATAATGGGCCAGACAGATCTACCTTATCTGGAAACCGTTAAATGCCAACTGTCAAGTCCTTTTTTGGGTCGCGGGCGGATTAGAAATTATCTTCGGTCAAGCATGTGTGCAGAACGCTTAAATGCACTTGCTATATTAAGCACCGAAAAAGAAATTGCAAAAAATTGTAATTTTTCTGAAGTAATTAATGTCTTAGCAAAAACAAAATCACGCATTCAATAAACATGCATTAGTAATATATGTTCGTGTTTGTAATTTTTTTCACTTTACAAAAAATTTAGGGCCCAATATGGTTTCTTGCACCTAGGCCCCTTTATAGAGAAGGCCGGCCCTGTCCACAGGTAATGTTTTGCTAATGACGAGTTTCCACGAATAGGAGTAAGAACAGCACGTGTGTTGAGACTTTCCTGTTATAAGTTGTAGTTTCCTAGGAAAAGAGGAAAAGGATGCACCGAGGAAACCGTCCTGATACATATCGCTATTCGATAAAACAAACTTTTTGTTGTGCATTATTTTCTTTATTTTCAATTAAGAAAGTCTGAAATAAACAATGTATACACGATTGGACTGGTTTTAGGAGTTACAGTGTACTTCCGTAACGAGGTTATTCTTGTGAAATGCCCCAAACCCAAACCCATAGAAGGGAAAAGCGTCCGTAAAACTTGACCTCGCAGGTTATCGCGTAGGGCAAATGACCTTTAACTCCGCATCAGGGTTCAGCGACCATAAAGGTGGAACACGTGTGACTTTTGTTCGACTCGCTGTACCAAGTCTTTCAACGAATAGTTAAAAAAAAAACAAGATTATTTGACAAATTCCCGATTGTTTCAGCGAGTTTAGCAGCGAATCGACGAAAGCCACGCACAGATAAAGAAAAAACAAACAAGACCATTTCGTATCGCCCGCAGTCATTGTTTAATTATCAGCAAAGCGACGAAAAAAAGTTGACGCTTAGTGCGCAGCAGTTCGGTATCGAAAGTCCCAGATGGAACGAAAACTTGAGTCACGGAGCAAACTCTTAAGACGTATTAGCCTGATACGGCTTACATTTTTTATCGTAAGCTTTCTGTAGACTTTGATGACAAGTGCGTGGAGACTGCCTACATATGCAGTGGTTGCGTACTCCTGACACAATTGATATCGTTTAATCTCTTGCATCGCAAGGACTTGAAAGAGCGTTTCTCTAGAAAAGAATCCGCCGTTTTAGTTCAGTTACAAATTGTAAGATATAAGATACGAAGAAAGAAATTTTAAAAAATTTGATAGAGCAAAGGATGGCATAGTGCGAAGAAGTCTGTTTATGTACACACTGGCACAGTATGATGGCCGAAGCTTGCACGTGAGAGAGCTGAATCGAGGACGAAGACGTTCGAAATGAGGAAAAGTAACGGGGCGAATAACGGGTTGAATTTAACGCATCTTGCCGTTACGAGCTCACGTTTGTCAGCTCAGTCGTTAGGTCACTGTAGATCGTGCAACAACTGTGACCGGCTCCACGTGGATAATTCTACCGTATTTCGATCACGGGAGACCTACTTCCGGTGTAGCACGACAACAATTAGTTCCGAAATAGCGGCGACGGAGTCGAATTGATCGGTAATTACGAATACCGACATGACCGACTATGAACGTTAGAAAAAAATTAGGTCTAGTCGTTGCAACGCTGGGAATACTGTTCTCACGTTTCAGGAAACGAGCATCTTCTACGAATGATCTGACGCAACAACGTAATACTGTCGTTTCCGGATATTCGATATTTCCCATTACGCAGGAAGCGCGGTCTGATTACGTCAAAGAAGTAGAATAATCTACTTCGAGTTTTCCTCAACTTGAACTCGAGGAATTCCACTTCGCAAGAAAATTCAAATCTTACTCAGTAGATACGGATGTTATCGGTCAGGCAGGGACACTGTACCTACGATAACCGAGTAAGCGTGGTTCGTGTCTAGGATAAAGTGGCACTCGAATCGCCGAAAGTCGCGGTGGCTTACTAGCCAACGATATATCGAGGTTCATTCAACTTCATCTTATCAATTTGTTTAGAAATGTTCACCCATGTTCTTATCGAAAACGATTATCAATTAATCCTATACCAAGCGACGAATACCGGTCCATTCGAGCCTACAGTATTTATCTGTTTATATTTTATCGAATGATACATAAGAACCAGCGGTTGAGATAAGAATTTTGAATGCCATCGATTGATCGATTGGTGCGATTCGAAATAACGAGAAAAGAAATGGAAACCGTAGAAACAATTCGCGGCTGCGGCCGCGGACGCAAACGCCGCAGTCGCCGCGCTATTCAACTCGTGGAATTTCGACGGCGCAAGTCCGACGCTCGACGCGGTGGGAGAGCATCTCGGATCCTTCGTGGGGGATGTTGCATAGTGGGAGATGTTGGTAGGAGCGGGTTAAACCGCAGGAAGCACAGGCGCCAGCGCGTATATACCGGCACTAATGGCGCGTTTCGGCAAACACGCGTTCCAAGCTGCGACGATCGTTCCGTTCACTCGCGACTCGAACTTCTGAACGTGTTCCGAGCACCACGATGACTCCGTCTAATTTAAGAGTGTGCCGCCGGAGCACGCGATCGCTAGAAGAGCTTACATAAGTTTCGCGCGGTAACAACGATCGCCGTGAGTGAATCGCAATTCTTGATTTCTTGTTCCTCCGTTTTTTTTGTCTCTCTTTTGTAACCTCCGTGTCTATTCTTGGAAAAGCAACCAGGTGACGAGTTTTTTACGAGATTCTATCAACAACGAAGCTTGACACTCTCTCGTTTCTTCCCACGAAAACGAAACAGAGTCGCCGGCTTCGGGCTTTCGCGCTGGTTCGCGTGAACAACCATGACACAAAACTTGAACAGTGTCCGCCGATAACCGCAGCCGCCGAGCACCATCGGGACGAGGATCGCTCCGGCAGACGAAATTTCGGACTTCGAAGTGTGTCGCGTACGAAATCCAACGTCGGTGACCCAGAAACCGTTCGCAGAGCGGTAACTTAATCATCGCAACGGACGAATCTCGCAACGGTGCCAAGAAAAAAAAACGATCCAGGGATCGAGGAATGCGAACGTTGTTCTTTCGACTCGGTGCGCGGCGCGAGTACGAGCACTCTTGCGGTCTAGAAACGTACACCGCGACACACCGGTGACGGTTACGGTTACGGTTACGAAATTCGCGGCACGGAACTGGATCCTTCCGTCTAAAGGGTTTGCGCAAGCCTACGCGGTACGCGTAGAAGAAACGTGTGTTTGCTATCCGAGATTATCGAGCCGAAGTGGAAAGGGTTGAAGAACGTGAGAATTCGAATGCGGCGCGCGGATATTTCCGATGGACCGACCGCTCCATGGTGTTTCGTTTCTACGGTTCGCGTGACCCGTGGCGGACGGCAAAAGACGCGTCAATCTCGCGAGTCCTATCTATAAAGCTGGTGATTCAGGCCCGCCGTGGAGTTGACGCACTGGCCGCGATCGTTGCAAGATAAACTCGTGTTTTTTGGAACGCACGCGGTCGTGTCTGTGACTCGGGGTTCACGGTTCACGTTGATTTCGAACGGCTCCAGAAACTAGACAAGAATCGCGCGTCGCGTCGGTGGTGCGGTGAGTTAAACAGGAATTTATAGTGAAGTGACTCGAACACGCGGTGAAGATGGAGGATGCAGAGACAAGATTCGCGCCGGGATTCAGCGTGTCCATGCTCGTGCTCGCGAGCACGTTATTCCTCGGCGGGGTCGTCCTCGTGATTGGCTACATCGTTAGCCGGTTGTCACGGTCTAGCCGAGCTTCGGATCCACCGAAAAGTAAGCTGCCTGCCATTGACAAAATTTCACTATGTCCGTCGAGTGCACACAAGTATAGGTTCCTGGAAAGAAATCACGCTTGCGTGTTCGCGCCGTCGAACCGCCGCTGCCGCACGATCTCCTTTTATTATCGTGCTTTTTCACTTGCGGATCGAGAGATAATAGAAACATTTGATTGATATTGTGCTTCCGACGTTCGTTTCGTCGACGTCGCGAAGCATCGACTAATATTTTTTTCTTGCTATCCCGTATCTATTCCGGGATTCGTTTACTCGAGAATCGTTTTAAAGAATTTTCATCATTGATCCTCGGCGAATTTCTCATTCATGAATGCCGATAGGCTGGCGTCGGCCGATAGTAAGCGATCCTAGCACGTTGCTCGCGCGCTGCTCAAATATCTCCAGTGAAAACTCTATTGCCGCCGGCCTCGTTCGATCCGGATGAATTAGATTCGTTTAAACGCGAACGGATCGACTCGCGTGCTCCTGATACTTTCGCGAAACCAATGTATTGCTTCATTCATGGTCCGGTTAATGCGCGAAGAATTGGCGGGAAATTACGGTTTCGCGAACACACTGTTCTCTCTCTCAACCACGCGCGCGCGACACACGCACACACACACACCTACCCACGCCTACCTATCGTTACCGGCCGGAATAATTATGTTCGAAACGGACGATAAAAACGCGATAAAATCTTAAATATAGAAACGTTATATATTTATATGGCGTATTCTAATTTTTGGAAATTTTACCAGTTCCCCTCGTCATTTCACTACGATAACATACAATTACTTCTGTTAACGATCATGAAATTCCGGTGTCAACTAGCGGACTGGATAAATGTTCTTTTCGATCTATGTAGTCAATCGTTGAAATATTATTTGATGATCGCAATTCGTTTTCGGCAGTCCGCCCGTTCGAAACATCAAAGTAGCGCATCGGTGGGACACAAATGGTTTTGCGGAGTAGATTGTACAGAAAAGAATAGACAAAGAGAAACGGAGGGGGCGACGAGAAGTATGGGGTGAATCAAAGAGGACAAAGAGGGAAGAGCAGCTGCGTCAGCGCGCAATATTTCGTACCGGAACATGTACATACAGTATATGTACTTAGCGTTCAATTTGTTCCAGACTTTTCGAAAACCTTTTACTCGTAAGACATTTTAAATATCACGTGCTTACGGTCGTGTATAGTCAAATATGACCCATCCCCCTTCTCGTGAGCTTCGAAATGGAAAAAGGATTTCCCGATATTTCATTGATTAGACTAAGTTTAAAATTCGCCATCTGGATTTTACGATTCGGAAGCACATTACTTATGTGCTTTATTGTTGTTTATTGATAAACGATACTTTGAATAATTGTACAGCAGTTTCTAAGGGTTGAGAAAGAAAATAAATTTCCATTTCACTCCAGTTTGTTGCAATTCAAGCAGTAAATGTTTATTTTCCGTAAAGAATCGCAGTCTAGTGATAATTAGACTGCGGATGTTTATGCATTTTCCAATTTTTGTCAATAAAAAAGAACGTGGAATGAAATGAAATCAAATTCTTAATAGGAACAGCCTTCATAGATTCGAGACAAATGAAAATTCCACAAAATTCTAACGAATTTTATATTCTAGCCTTTTTTGAACATTTTCATTAAGTCATAAATGCCTAGTCACGATTAGATTGCGGATCTTTATGCAAAATAAAAATGTTTTGCGCTGGTCCTGCGAAGCAGGAATAAAATAAGTCCGTTAACGACTTTGCTACATTAAAAGCAACATTACATTTTCGAATTTTTAAAATCTTACTGTTTTATATTTCACCCAACCAATTTCTTCATTAATTCATAAAGATCCGCAGTCTAGTGATAATAGACGGGAAAGATGACAATGTTAACGTTGCAATAGTCGTGAGTGGAAAAATCTTGTGAGAATTTGGAGAGATCGCAGCGCGAAAGTCGCGATCTTGAACCTGGGAACGCATGCGCAAGTTTCGCCGCTGCGCGCGATTATCAAGCGTGTCGATCGCGAGCGGAAAACGTGGCCGTCGCCCGCTAAATCATCGTCGCCACAATGAATTTTGCTTCGCCAGGAGAAACAAACTGTCTCGCAGTCGCGGGTAGTTTTCTGTTCCATGTGTGAACACGTACATGCGTGCTCGTGTGCGTGTGCATTCGGTGCGAAGAGGAGACGGGGAGCAGCTAGATGTGCGCGCGCACACAAACACGCACGCGCGCGCGCACGAAACGGGCACCCTTGCGTATAAATAAACCGACGACGCTCGTGTATTTATACGCGCGTCTCGCGTGCGTACACGTGTACTTACGAGGAGAAACGCTCTCAGGGCCGTACACAGGACAAACACGCGGGAAGAATGGACAATCGCGAGACGACCATACCGATCCATCGAGGTCTTTCTACTAACCCTGGCGGAACGTAATCCATCAAAATGGTTACTGCCGCTGGCATTAATGGGCAGATGATTTGCTTAATTTCCTTCCAGAACTTTTTGCTAGATGTTCTCCTCGCTTAAAAATTTTTAATCGACTAGCTCCCGCCTTGATACAACTTCTAACCGTCTGCTTTTTTTTCAGTCTGCCTTTATTTTCTTTCTCTGCAAAGTCAGCAATTTTAAGTAATTTATTTTAGAGGCGACCCGCGTGATCGACCGTGTTAGTCCTGCCGCGATAGCGTAGAAGGCGAAACGAGCGTTTTATGCTCGTCCTTAATTTCACACACGACTCGCATTAGAATACCGGGCCTTACGAATTCGAAATTAGGCGGCTTGAGGCGACCGCTGTGTATTGCTAATTCACTTCCGCGGACTCGACCTTTTTTTATTGATCATACGCTTCAGACAACGCTTCCAAGGAGGAATGTGCACTTGAGAACTCGAGGAGCGAGACGTTTATTAGTAGACAGCGGATCTGTATGCGAAATAAAATGTTTACGCATTATTTGCAGGGAAGTAGAGCTAGATAAAATTTTATTTGGCCTGTAAATAATTTTAATTGATTGAAAATAATGTCTCCATATTTCTATATTTTTGTAATATTTTTGTTATAAATGCATCGAATCCGCTGTCTATTTGTCATTCTCGAGAAAAAAATTAATATATTACATACTCGCTTTGGAATCGTATTCGGATTTTTCGGCAAACGTCGCGATTGTTTTGAAAAGAGATCGATGACTCGGTGTTGAGGTTTCCGTGCCGATTTGGCGGCCGATATTTGTCGCAGTGCGCTACATTTTCCGGGCCAGTGCGACAAAACACGTCCCTGAAAACGCGGGACGCGCACCGCGAGTAGTGCACTGACCGCTGCCAATTATGTATTTCTATTTGTCGTGTTTTGCTTTTTCCGTTCGAACCGAAACGAGGACAAGGAAGGAAGCGGAGGAGGAACTTACGATACCGATAATTTATTCATCCAGTGTTTGGTCTTGTAATTATTAGACTATGAGAGAATTTTACGCATTTGCCACAATGGACAGGTAGAATTTAAAGCAGTGGACGAATTTAGAAGATTTAACGACATCAGTGTATTCATTTCAACTTAACACATTACCGACTGGTAATAAAAAATATATTGTATAATTTTGAAAAATCTATGGTAGATGGCTAAACACTTAATTTAATGGAACCTTCAATAGTAACAGCAGTTTTCATTTTGAACTAATAAGTCACCCTCTTTAACATCATCTAATAGTTACATTTAAGATTGCAATGCAAAAGAAAATTTTTATGCTTTCTTTTGACACAGCACAATTATTGAAAATCCTATTGGTAGGCATCCGGTAGGTAAAGTGTTGAAGGGGTAGACTCGTTTGCCAGGATTGTAAGGGTGCGGGGTGCGCGTTCTCATTTCTCGATAATGCAAAGATGGGATTTTTCAGTAGTCAAAAATTCTAGATAAATATCGATATAAGTCGTGGTCGCCCTCAAAAGTCCTATTTTTACGTTTACGAGGCGTAAATTGCATCATTTGCAAGCATGAAGCTGCGACAGCAGACCGATATCAAATCAATACTATCGATACCACAATCCGCAAGTTACGATACCGTATCAAATAGATATCAAAAGTAAAGTACCAAAAACCCATTTGATACTTCTACGTAAGTACCGATACCCTTTTGATACTTCTACGAAAGTATCGATACCTGTTTGATATTTTACGAATGTTTCAATACCTGTTTGATACCTTACGAAAGTATTGATAGTGTTTTAATACTTCACGAAAGTATCGATTACCAGTTCGATACCCATTTAATATTTCTACGCAAATTTCAATAGACCGTTCCAACTCTTCTGAAATTTTTGATACTTATTTACCGCACATTTTTTTCACCGGAAAGTTTATATTTATCTGACATTAATCTAAATTAAAATACATACCTATCCGTTTTTTTCACAAGCAAGATGAATTACTAATTCAAGGCAGCTGTAGCATTCAATGACACATAACACATTATTCATTATTCTTAATTTGTTTATTTATAGCTAATACATATATTACAATAAATATGAATAAAATCAGATCTATATCAAACTATTAAGAATTAGTGATTTGAATTAGTAATTCATCTTGCTTATGAATAATATTGAGGAAAACTTTAGTACATATTATGTACTTGTATCGCTGAGAGACAAAAACGGATAGGTATGTATTTTAATTTACCAGGTATGTAAATATGGAACTGGAATTTTTGTATAAAAAATACACGTTTATTGTATGACAATGATACTCTGACAATTTGTGGATGCCACGCCAAAAAAACTGTTCCTCTTTTGAGACAAACCAGTCATCGAGCCATTTTCGTACATTTTTGTAAGATGTGAAGCGCTGCTCAGCAAGTGCATGTCCCATCGATGCAAATAAGTAATAATCGGATGGAGCCAAGTCTGGTGAGTAACCCGCATGCGAAAGTATTTCCCAATTAAACGCCTCGATCGTTTTCTTTGCCGGTATTCCTGTGTGCGATGGTGCATTATCATGAAGCAAAATCACTTTGTGTTGCCTTTTTTGATATTCCGGTCGTTTCTCACGCAAAGCTAAAGGCCGAAAGTACTCCAAGAATATTTTTCTAAAAAATGATTTTGAAAAATAGTCTAAACATAGTTAAAAAATATTTTTACAATGGGTTAACAACAATTATATGGTTAGGAACCGAAAAAACATCTGATTAACTTAGAAAAATAAATTGACCTGACCGGGGATTCGTACCTGGTCCAAAAAGTCTTCAGCGGTTCCGAAGTCGGAATATGCGTACATAGTATTCATTTCATTTTTTGTACTACGCAAGTTTTAATGACTCGAAAATGTTTCTCTGAACGTAGGAACGTTTAATATTACATAATATATTTTTTAGATTCAGAAAGGATAAGTATAACATAGGAAAAACGCCGAAAAAAGTGGGTTTTATTTTTTTTAACTATGACGCACCACTTTCAGGAATTTGAAAAAAAATTGAGCATAATACTTACGGTAATACCTCATTGCTAAATTAAATCTGTGATAGTCAACCTAAGATTTCTATTTGAAATCTGCATTTTTTCGATTTTTTCCGTGTTTTTCATGTTTTACAACCAGAGTTTGCAACGGAAAAATCTGAAAATGATACCTAATATGTGGCTTGGTATCCGAAATGTGTCAGATTTTTTTCAAAATTTTTAATTGTCAATAAATAGGGAAAATGGGACAAAAACTGATTTTTCGATTTTTCTCAATAACTACCCTTAAAGATGAGATAGGGGGCTGAAACTTGGCAGAGACAGGTCTTTTTGGGTAGGCTATCGAATGGTGCAAGCTCGATTAAAATCCCGCCGGGGGCGAATTTCACCACCAAACCCGGGTATAGCCTTTTGTGGAAAAATATTATTAATCATTTCACTGGATTCTCGGTATTTTATGGAGAACCGGGAAAAATATTATTTTCTCCTCTTTAGTGCATTTTAATAATCGTGGTTTTTGAAAAGTTTTTTTTTATTAACCGCTTGGAGCTCGTGTATATGTTAATCGGTTTTGATGAAATTTTCAGCACGTGTATAACCAACATAGATCTACAAAACTCATATTTTAAATTTTCTCATTAAGGTCCCAAATAAAAAAGTTTTAAAAAATGCTTTTTTTTATTTTTGCATGCAACCTTGTAAATTGTAATTTCTGGAAAATCTTTTTTGCAGATAATTTAGTAAATCAATGCTTCTAATTGATTATAAAAAATCAGGCCGTTTGGTAGAATTATAAAAAAGTTATAGTGTTTTAAAGTGCGTTCAAATACATTCGTGGTTCACTGTATTTACATACAGTGGCGAGCATATAAATAGGGAGCATCCACAATTATATAACACGGTATAGTTGCTAAAGAGCATTTTCTCTGGACAAGGCAACAATGGGGAAAGTCATTTTCACTGATGAATCCAAATTCAATTCCTTCGGATCAGATGGAAGATGTTACGTAAGACGGCGAGAATAAGTGAAGAATTTGATACAAAATGCTTGAAGTCGACCGTTAAGGGAGGAAGAGATTCTGTAATGGTTTGGGCCGGTATGACAATAAACGGTTCTGATCCAATTTGTAATATTAATATGTTGACATCCTGAATGAACATTTAATTCCTTTTACTCAAGAAAATATGCCGGAAATTGGATATTTCAAGCAGATAACGATCCCAAATACACGTCTCAAAAGGCGAAGTGGTTTTTGGAAGAGTTGGAATGTTAACGTTTTGTGTTGACCATCACAGTCGCCCGATTTAAATCTAATCGAGTATAAAATAATCCCGATTATCGATCGTAAATGTTGAACATTCAATTTAATGATGTTTTCGGCGCAACTGTTTCGATCACTTATTAAATCTAGCAATTTTGCAATAAACTTTTTTTCTTTCCTAACGTTTCGGTTCAGTTTTGAACCTTTTTCAAAGAAAAAATTGCATCTACAATAATATATATACAGTAAATAGAATAGGTATATAAATTGAAAATGAAACAACCAGGATGTTAATACATACTTGCTATAATGACTTTAGTTGTGTAAAATGAACATTGAAAAATTGATTTGTGCACGTTGGTGGTTTAGAATGTACTGCGGTCAAAGTAACTATTCGAGTATCTTTGGAATGACGTAGATAAAGGAATTCAAATGAAAAAACGCGTACGAATTTAAATAATTTATGCGAAATAATCGAAGATGCATGGAATAATATTTCAATCGATCGCTGCATTCGACTTATTCATCAAAAAGAAAGGTGGCCCACAATAAAGAATAAAATACATTCAGTACATAAATCTGTATTTCCCTGTTTATATGCTCCCCAAAAATTTTCGTATTTTAAGTTTCGTATTTATTTTACTAACAATTAAGCTGAGTTAATTATCAAAACTTTGTGCAAGAGTTAGCTTAAGGAGTATACTCTTAATATGTGCAAAGAAAAGAAGAGACATAATAACTACAACTTCAGAAGAATGTGGAATACAGTCCTCGACAAAATAATAAGACACCTAGCATATTTTTAAGTTTCTTATATTTAAAGGTAGAAAATATACACTCCAAAATGTATCCCGTATATTACATGATATTGACAAATCTCCCCACACATTTTCTATAATATTTAAATCGGGAGAACGAGCGGGCCATTCCAAAATATTAATATTTTTTGAAGAAAAGAATTGTTTCACAGATTTTGCAGTATGGATTGCTGCATTATCCTGTTGAAAAATATAGTCACCGCGCGTGATACGAGCTGCAGGCTTGTTCAACTGATCAGTTATTAATTAAATATATTTATTACCATTCATCCGATCTGATAAAAAGTTTATTTTTGTCTTTCACCACCCATTTAACGGCAACTTAAATGAAGTTCTTCCTTTCTGCAATCATGAAAGTAGTAGGCCCAACCGTCTGGGATATCTAGATTGAATTTTTTCTCGACACTAAAAATGACTTTTTTCCATTTTTTCATCCAGTAGACGTGTTTTCACAAGCGAACTTTAGTCGCGCTGCTTTGTGTTTCTCCATTAAAGATGGCCGTTGTTTTAATTTCTTCCGTTTAACGTGTTTGCTTCCTTGTAAAATGCGATGTACATTTCTTAAATTTGTTTTCGCGCCTGCTTCTTCGGCTATTTGTTTTGCTGTGCCCTTAAAATTCGACGCAATACACAAAATCGCACGTCCATCACGTTCGGAAGTAACGCTAGGTCTTCCACTTCCTTTTGTTTTTCGATAAGCATTTGGATTTTTTAACACATTATATATCGCGTACCTACTTCTGTTTAATAATTTCGCAACTTTATTAATGCTGTACTTTTCCGAGCGCAACAGAACGATTCGAACGACCTCACTTTTATCTAAATGCTTTCCACGACCCGTTATTTATTTTTCGTTTTAATAAATGATTCAATCACAAGATTCAATGTCTGAATACGTTCGCACTAGAAAACTTAATGGTAAAAATCACATGAGTGGAAAATAAGCGAAATGTCTTATACCTTTGTCGAAACAATGTCAGTCCGTGTTCACATATCTGTCTCTAATTTTGCTATGGTATGCGATACAATCCGAAGATTTTGCGTGTTCACTTTGGAGATAGTATGTACCAGGTGTACAAGTATGAAATGCGGATTTTTCTAGAAAAAAAACACGTTAAATTCGGAAGAATGATAAAAAGTGGTTTATTCAAAGTAGGCTCCATCGCTAGATTTGTTTTTGAGTTTGTGCATCGTCTTTGTCCAACAATGCTTGCAATTCTGCATCTTCGTATCGTTTTGGCGGTTTTCCGTGTTCCACCACTTTTGAAACGCCGAAATCATCGTTCACAGGTTTCTTGCGACGGAGCATATCGCTATAAGCTTCTCGAAGCAATCGGTATGATTCGGCAGCAGTTTTCTTCAAATGGAAACAAAAAATTAATGCTGTCCGGGAATGCTCTTTATTTGGCACAAATTTCGGCATATTGAACACAGCAAAACAATACTATGCAAACGCTTTTCCTATTTCTCACTTATGCGCGTTCGACACTTGTAGATGACGCAACAATATGTCACACTTATCAAATCATTATACTACACACTACATTGGTGCGCCAAATATTGTTTTTCAAATCCGCATTTCATACTTGTACACCTGGTAGTATTCAGGATATAACAGAGTGTACATTTCCCACCTTTAAATATAAGAAATTTATAAATATGCTAAGTGTCTTATTATTTTGTCGAGGACTGTACATTAACGGGCCAATTTCCCTATTTACATGCTCGCCACTGTACATATCAGGCTGATATTATCAGCACGGTAGCAATCGTCGCGGCCGTGTCATTCGGGTGATCGTCGCGTCGTTGAAAAATCACGGTGATAAGCTATCGTGTCTTCGGAGCAACCGAGGTAGCCCAGCGATACCATTATTTTCGGTTTCCTTCGTTCCGTGTTCGATACGATGTTTTAACGGCCACCCTAGTGACCCATAAACGATAGGAAAAATTTCGGCTGCGGTAGCGAAATTTCACTGTTCCTTTTCTTCGAGCAGATAGCACGCTGCTGCGCGTGTATAGAGGTCAGCAGCTGGAAGAATATTTTCTCAAAACTCAGGGATACTATCTCCGGCGTAGAGGTTCTCAGATTTGATGGTCGAACGGTAGATTACGACCGTTCCGAACTGGACTTAAATGGGAGTTGATCAATCGGGCGCGTATTACGCGACGGAGTTCCTTGCCGCTGAATTCGCGATATAGTAATCGCCGTAAACGTAGATCGCGGACCGCCGAGACACCACGTAAACGTGGGTACAGCGCGCGGTCTTAGCCTCCGTCCCGTTTTACTTGGATGTTTACCTTGCTGTATTGTGCCGTAGAACTGGGTTGAGGTTAGGTCCATTTTTTATTCTTTCCCTTCTACTCTCGGGAACTTAAATGTGACCTCACGGACCACGGCGCCCGACCAAAATAAACAGTTCCGTCGGAATAGTTAGAATCGTCAAGAGCAAACTTTCACGGAAGGACCCCGCACTAATTATACGGAAAATCTATCTCGGTAAAATCAGTTGGAGTTTTCATATGGTGCAGCTTATGATCTACTGAACAAAAGATGTAATGGGCACAAAGCTCAATAATGAACAGTTATCTAGTTATAATCAGTCAAACGTGACAAATTCGAGCGTGCCGAACACTCAAATCTCGGGAAGTATTTATTTTTTGGAAAAATGTTTGAAACAAAAATAGTAGTAATTTTTGTGAATGATTTCTGTTCACAGACCTTTTCAAGGTCATTCGAAGTTCAAACATAATGACACCACCTAACAGATTTTGTGAAACCCTACTATTTTTGTGTTTCAAACATTTTTCCAAAAAATAAATACTTCCCGAGATTCGAGTATTCGGCAGCTCGAATTTTGTCATGTTTGACTGATTACACTGTCCAACAGCCAAAAAGTATTTCGATTCCCACTATGCGATTCTTATAGAGTTTTTCGCGCTGATTCCGAATCTGTCCTTAATTTTTCTCCTATACGTACAGTTTTTGAGAAAATAGAGGTAAAAAAAAGATATATTTTTCAACTTTGAACGAATATTGTGATGTTATTATAAAAGATATTGAATTGTTCTTTACAACAAAAGATTCCTAAGACTTCTCCGAATACAGTGATATATAATATTAATGCATTATGATTGTTTAAACATGTTTAAACTATCATTAAAGGCGGAGAGACACTACTTTCGCACCAATTTTTGACGATATTTTTGAATTTATCTCAAAAAATAAGGGTCCAGCGGAAAATCATCAGAATATTTGTTCAAAGTTGAAAAATATGTCTTTTTTTTTTAACTCCATTTTCTTAAAAACTGTACGTATAGGAGAAAAATTAAGGACAGATTCGGAATCAGCGCGAAAAACTCTATAAGTATCGCATAGTGGGAAACAAAATACAAAAAAAAAAGTTGAAATTTGTTGAACACTGTTATAACTCGATAACTGTCCATTATTGAGCTTTGTGCCCATTACATCTTTTGTTCTGTAGATCATAAGCAACAACATATAAAAAATCCAACTGATTTTACCGGGATAGATTTTCCATATGATTAGTGCGGGGTCCTTTACTGTTTCTTTCTCTTTACGTATTCGTTTGTTACGTGCTACTGTATTCTCTACTATGTAACTCGGCGGTTTCCAACCTTTATGCCATTACGTCTCCCAAAAAAAAATTTCTTTCCCGCGTCTCTCTCTATCTTTTAATAGATACAATAACATAGACACGTTTTAAATAATAATAACGTTATTACAAAGGAATACTGGCGCAAGAAAGATTTTGGCGCCTCCCCTAGCAGTAGTCCGCGCTTCCCAAGTTGGAAACCGCTGACGTAACTGTAAAAATTGTATCCTTACCACCGCACCGGGGGGATTTCCTCGGGATCCGGTGACCGAACCAGCGCACAGTGGTGAATTCGGCCGAATTCGTGGGCAAAATTCATATCTTGAAATCTATAATGAATTATTGAAATAAATGACAACGGTTTGACTTTATAATAACAATACTATACCTTAGCGTTTACTTACTTCTGTAACGTCTTACAATTAGTACGACCGCAATGGTATTTTAGAGTTATTTAAATTGAAATATCTCGTGAACTACTAACTTTTCGACATACATAGGTTAGTACTTTTTTATAACGAATGTCCAGCTGCATCGATTGATGTATTCAAAAATACCTCATTCCATTAAAAGAAAAAAAAGTTAACCTTTATATTACCTTTACGCGTCCACTTACGAAAAAACTAATAACATCAAAATATGCTCCACTCGATACCATTCAAGCCTATGCTGAAAAATTTTTTGCTACGAGTAACAATAAGGAGAAAATCAAGGTGTCAAAATCAGGTGAGACACCCTGTATATCCGTATTTTAATCCGCGTACTTATTTATACACGGATACACGGCTACTGAAGTAAACGTGTACACGTGTATCGAAATGCACGGATAATACACGGATACACGTGTATCGAGCTACACGGATAATACACAGGTATCCGTTATTTTCAATACACGTGTATTATCTGTGTATTGAAGTTCGAGTGTACACGTGTGTCCATATAAGGTTTGATGATATTTTGGTAGGTAAGGTTTGGAAGATAATGATATTTTGGCTACAATAAAGGAAACATTAATTTTCGAAATTACAAAACATTTCAAATTCGAATGGAATGACGGTGATACTATTTCACTGTTCCATATAGCTGCCTTTTTAGATCCACGGTATAAAAATCTTGGACATGAAACTTTTAATATTAAAAATGTAATTCGTGAAAAAGTGAAATGTTTGCTCGAAGACTCTCCTGTTCGAGAAGTGAGACAGAAAACTAAACAAATAAAAGTGCCCTGCAATTTCTTTACGATGAAATAAGTGATGTTAATCATTTAGATGCCGAATTTGAAATGTACATCTCTGAGCCATAACTACGGTTTGATTTGGATCCATATGTATGGTGGCAGGCAAGGGCACACAAGTACACAAGAATATCCGAAATCGCTAAAAAATATTTAGCTATGCCAGCAACGTCAGCCATGTCTGAACGGTGCTACTTCGTCTGCTGGAAATATTGTTACAGCAAAAAGGAACCGTCTTTTGCCGGAAAATGTAAACATTTTGGTTTTTCTTCATCAAAATGTAGACAGTTAGTTGATTAAGGTTTATTAACAGAAATTATGATGTTTGTTAATTTTCGAAACCTCTCATGTTAACTCTTGTATATTTCGATGTACTATCCGTGTATCTGTGTACATGAATACACGGATAATACACGTGTACCCGTATATTCAAGTTCACAGTTATACGTGTATTATCCGTATATTTTGATACACGTGTATCCGTGTATTAAATAGTATCCGGACTTCTGCATGGATATATTAATTACACGTGAACACGTGCATTTTCAATACACGTGAAATGGGTATCTCTACTTAATATCTGCAAAATTTTCATACCGGTATTATGCCAAGGGTCTGTACCAAAACTGAAATATGTAATACCGAAATGAACGAAATCATAAACCGTTAAAATAATAGTTTCGGTATAAATGCCGATGCTTTGTCGAGTTTTCCAATGGTAATGATGCCCCAAATAAAAGGACCCGCCTGTCATTTACCCCAGAACCGTCAAGAAACACAGTGACCTAAATTACTTTAGTATTCGCAATATATAAAGAGGTATGTAAACTATCCACCGTTGATGTATCTACCGTGACCGTCATAAAACGTTAATCAAAAGACCTCTCGGATATACCTCTATTAAGGCGGTTGACTCGTTCCAGGATTGCATGGGGGCGGGTTGCGCCTTCACGTTTCTGAATAATACAAAGTGGAGTTTTTCTGTAGTCAAAAACGCTAGATAGAAGATCGATATAGTCCGCGATTGCCCTCGAAAGTCCTATTTATTTTTACGTTTACGAGGGGTAATTTGCATTATTCGACAGCACGTAGCTATGAAAATGGCGGGTCCCATGGAAATCACCAACTCAAATTTCCCCGATAACATTTCATCTGAGGTTTGTTGATAGACATACAGAGTATCTTATCACCAGGAAACTATGTATACTCAGAAGTCTATTGAATGCGAACCATTATTTTGAACAATAATATTTAAAATTGAAATTGAAAATAAAGACAAACTCCATATATTTTCAATATATTCTTAAAATAAAATACTATTTTCAAAAATTACTGCATCAAATAAAATATTTTATTTTCGAACTTGTACAGACACACACTGTAAAATAAATGGGATTATTTACTATTTACTATTTCAAATACTATTTTTCCCAGCTCTAGTTGATTATTGGGGGTGGAAAATAGGGATAGGGGTAGTATCTGCTTCGCCTAGGGGAGGAGAAGGAATAGCTCAATCACGCAACTAAATTACTTAATTTACGCCAGTTCAAAAGACACGCGTTTACTGAAGCACCAATCCACAATAGTAAGAAATGATCTCTTAACTCGTAAAGCTCTTATCTCTCGTAGACTCTCGACAAATTGCGACGAACTTATGAGTAAGAAGTAGAGATCGAAAATTAATGTTTCCTTTATTGTAGCCAAAATATCATTACCTTCCATACCTTACCTACCAAAATATCATCAAACCTTATATGGACACACGTGTACCCTTGAACTTCAATACACAGATAATATACGTGTATTGAAAATAAAGGATACACGTGTATTATCCGTGTACCTCGATACACGTGTACACGTTTACTTCAGTACCCGTGTATCCGTGTATAAAGTAGTACACGGATTAAAATACGGATATATATATATTAGTACACGTGAACACGTGAACACGTGAATACGTGTATCCTCAATACACGTTCAAAACCGTGATCTTTAAGTATGATGAATTGAGTATAAAAGGCTCTGGGACAACAAAACGCTGCGTCCAGACATCCAAAGGAGATCCCATCTTTTAGTCCAGAGGTCCCCAAACTTTTTTGTCTCGTAGACCACGTGCCAATTTTTTCTGTTTTGGGTAGCCTTTCTAATAATAAATTGTTACAAATTCATCAACTTCAAATGTGTTTTTGACAGCTGACACAGTGCTACTCACTTTGATAGGTTTAACTGTAGAGCAGCGGTTTCCAACCGTTATGCTATTATGCCTCCCTAAAAAAATTTTTTTTTCCGCGCCTCCCTATCTTTTAATCGATATAATAATATAGGCACGTTTCAACTTAAAACGGAAAATACTGAAAACTACAATTAACAGAATAATAACAAGGTTTTGGTATAACAATACGAACATGCATATTTATTTTTATATTAAACTAGCTTTCCCCCGCCACGCGTTGCTGTGGCACAGTATTTTTCAAAAGCATGTACGTATTGAACGTGTTTGTGATAATCTATTTCGTTCAATTCCATTTCGCATTTCGCGTTGCTCTGTAGTTCTTTCTCGCTCTATCTCTCTCTCTCTCCCGCGTTCTCTCACTCGTTCTCTCTCCCGCGTTCTCTCACTCATTCTCTCTCTCTCTCTCTCTCTCTCTCTCTCTCTCTCTCTCTATCTCTGTCTCTGTCTCTGGAAGGTTTTAGAGAAAACCGCATTCGAAAAAGTCCATTGGATCAAAAGTTATAAACAGAAACGTGCGCAAAAGAGAGCAAAAAAGTTGACATGTGTTCACTAATGACGTCACAACTTTTGAACCAATAGACTTTTTTGAATTTTCTTTTCTCGTAAACCTAATCGAAGAAACGCCGCGTCCAACGGTCCAAACCCTAGCTTTCTACGTTGAGCCGTTCTCAAGTGATGCCGTTACAAACATACAGACATACATACAGACAGACACGATTTTATTATATATAGAGATTACTAATTAAACTACATCTAATGCATCAAATATTAATGTGAGTGTTGTTGTTGTTTATTGGCACAAAGTTTATCAAATCTTGGGGGCAATGTGGAGAGTGCCACTCGTAACTCTTTTTCGACTATTAACCTTGTTCGATATTTGGTTTTCATTGCAGCCAGTGCCGAAAAGCCCGCTTCGCATAAATAAGACGTTACAAACGGTAGAAGCACCTGCATTGATTTGCAATTGTACAAAGATTCATACTCTCCACTAAGATTCACCCAAAATTGAGTTATGGTTTAATTTTGAAACTTTTGTTTCAGTAAGCTGTCACGTGATAATTCAATCAATTTTTCTTTTTCGATGGTTGTTAGCTCAAATTCGTCTTCTTCATTGTCGATAAATGGATTCTGTATCCACAAAACCTATGACAAATCAAGCTCTTTGAAATAATTTGAAAAGTGCAGCACTAAACCATCTAAGTGTTCAATCAAAGGATTTTTGCTTGCTTCAATATTGGCTGTGTCCCAGAAATCTTTTAAAAGTGGAAACATGTCCAACTCATTCTTTTGTAAATTTGATTTCCATAACTCTAGCTGTTTAATGAATTGTAGATATTATGGTATGTACATTAATTTTTTATTCAAAATTATGGCGCCTCTCCGGTTGGACACCGCTACTGTAGAGTGAAAAAGTTTAAAAAAACACACATGTTCAGATTTATATATTTATTAAAATTAAAACGACAGAAAATGCAAATCTAGTAAAATTATAATATAAAATAGCTGCACAAAAAATTATATGCTTTTAATGGGAATTGTAATTAGTTCTTCTTGTAATGACATCCGTTTCTTCAATGTGACTGGATGGATCGATAAACCACTATGGTATTTCCATAGTCAAAACATCCTCAAACCTAGTTTCAAAGTCTGTGTGAAGCATATTTAAATGTTGAACGTAGGTTGAAACATCATCATCCTGGCAGTTTGTGTGACAAATTGGGAAACTCGGAAAATTCGCGCCGACCAATATTTTGCTTCATTAGTTTAATTCTGACAAGAAAAGCTAAAATGAGGGACTTCGTTTTTATCAAATTTAGACTGTCACCTTGTAACTGCAAGTTAACTTCATTAAATTTAGTGAACAAATCTATTAAATAAGCAATGTCTGGTTTCCACTTAATTAAATTTTCTTCTAAAATTGGATCTTTATCACCCCTTCCCCCCAAAAAAACTCTAAAACTGTCTCAAAAAGTGAAAGAAATTTTGTCAAACATAAGCCATTTGACAGCCAGCGTACTTCAGTGTGAAGGAGCAATCGATGAAAGTTCTCGTCATTTTCCTCACACAGCTGCGCAAGTAACCTAGTATTCAACGCGTTACTTCGAATTTTGATTACTGCTTTAACTTTTTACTGCCAAATGGTCGCCAAATGTAGAATATGCCTTAATCTAAAAAATAGCCTTTCCGTCACGTCCGTGTCATAAAAACTTATCGACGAAGATCCCACGTGTTTCGTTCTTTCGCTACGGACCATCCGTGGACCCCCATTTACATTTCATGCACCCCTAATTTTTGTTTTCGCTGACATGACCCCTTGCAGTTCGGAGTCGACCCCAAGGTTTCGATATAGTTTGGGAATCATTGTTTTAGTCCTATCGAAAAATGTTTCAGACAAGAATTGAATGGTGCCGAGTGGGGCATAATTTGGTGTTATTAGTTTACTCGTGGGTGAACGCGTTAAAGTCATATGAAGGTCAACTTCGTTTATTTTAATGGAATTATATACTTTTTAATAGATCAAACGATGCAGTTAGACATTCTTTATAAAAAAGTATTAACCTATTTATGTTGAAGAATTAGTCGTTTAGATTCTAAGATATCATTACTGTCGTTTTTCTGTAAGGAATAAAAAAAACGCGAACGTCTTAGTGCGACAGTAATGATATCTTAGAATTATTTAAATCGAAATATCTCCTATTTGACCAATTTTTAAACATAAATAGAATTGTAGGATAAGCTGTTTTACCCAACGGTAATTAACATGTTAAACGGGGAGCTAATTTTGTCCTGCTTTCCATTTCACATTTTATTTAAATTTAAATGCAAAAATACGCCGGTGCATAAGCGAAATTCTCGCCGACTTAATTTCTAGTTAGTCTATCTCTAATCTATTAAGACAGTGTACATATTGTTTAACCATTTTCACTCCTTTGCCGAGTGTAGCTCGACATCAGAGAAGGAAAAATGTAAATAAAACGGGTTCTTATATGGGAATTATACATTTCACGTGAAAACGGACATTTTTTGGAGTAGAATTTCGGATTTTGTTCAAATTTAACTACGTTATAGTCTTCAGTGACCTATGGACGAATCTCTCATAGGATTTTTCGATATCTGAAAAATTGGTGAATTTACAGACGTGTAAGAAAACGTGTCACCCTTTTCTCATTAAATCATAAGTCTAGAAATAACAAACCGATGAAAATGATTTTTTAGCATCTTGTAGTGAAATCATTAGAGTATGTATCTACTAAAAATGTTTCACGATTTATTCTGCTACGCTGTTTAAAAAATCACAGATCTACGAAACGTATTTTTAAAATTTTCTATATAAAGTGCAATTTTAGTATCTTTTCTACAATTCGACAAAATTTCTTTTCACATCCTGTAGTAAACTATAATTGGTCTAGCTTGTAGTGAGTCACTGTACATATTCGCGACACACATGTCTTATTCATAATTAACATTGATACTTTTAGTAAATTTTATTAATAATAATACAAGATATTTATCGTGAAACATATAATTATTAACACTAAAGCCACCGAGCACTGCAAGCTCGGTGCATAATTTCAATAATTATAAAATTAAAAATGTAAGACCGGTCATTTGACCGGTAATGGCAGGTTTAGTGTTAAATATGTTTGAAAATCACTTAACACATTACCGACCGGTGATTATGCATAATTTTGAAAAACCTATGGTACATGACTAAACACTTCTTAATGGAACCTTCAATAGCAGCAACAATTTTTATTGTGAACTAACAAGTTACCCTCAATAACCTCATTTAATAGTTTCATTTAACATTGCAATGTAGAAGACAATTTCTATGCTTTCTTTCGGTGCAGCACAATTATTGAAAACCCTATTTATAGGCTTCCGGTAGGTAAAGTGTTAAGGGGGTAGACGCGTAAGTTGCTTTATTCGGAAGCATACAACTTGTGCATGTACAGTCCTCGACAAAATAATAAGACACCTAGCATATTTTTAAGTTCCTTATATTTAAAGGTAGAAAATGTACACTCCATTGTATCCTGTATATTACAAACTATTTCCAAAGTAAACATGTAAAATCTTAGGATTGTATCGCGTACCATCGCAAAATTAGAGAAAGATATGTAAACACGGTCTGACATTAATTCGAAAAAAATATAAGACACTAACAGAAAAATGTTTGATATTAAGCAAATAAAAATACAAAATTAATACTATGTGATACCCCCCTTGAATTGAATTACGTCTAGTAATCGCTTTCGGATGGTTTTATATAACTCTTTGATTTGTTTTTGTTCTAAATGTGTCCAATTGTGATTTATACTTTCTTTTAGTTCATTTACGTTATTATATTGTCTCCCATTCGCGTAGACTCGTCTTGACAAATCTCCCCACATATTTTCTATAATATTTAAATCGGCAGAACGAGCGGGCCATTCCAAAATATTAATATTTTTTGAAGAAAAGAATTGTTTCACAGATTTTGCAGTATGGATTGCTGCATTATCCTGTTGAAAAATATAGTCACCGCGCGTGATACGAGCTGCAGGCTTGTTTAACTGATCAGTTATTAGTTAAATATATTTATTACCATTCATCCGATCTGATAAAAAGTTTATTTTTGTCTTTTACCACCCATTTAACGGCAACTTAAATGAAGTTCTTCCTTTCTGCAATCATGAAAGTAGTAGGCCCAGCCGTCAGGGCTATCTAGATTGAATTTTTTCTCGACACTAAAAATTACTTTTTTCCAGTTTTTCATCCAGTGGACGTGTTTTCACAAGCGAACTTTAGTCGCGCTGCTTTGTGTTTCTCCATTAAAGGTGGCCGTTGTTTTAATTTCTTCCGTTTAACGTGTTTGCTTCCTTGTAAAATGCGATGCACATTTCTTAAATTTGTTTTTGCGCCTGCTTCTTCGGCTATTTGTTTTGCTGTGCCCTTAAAATTCGACGCAACACGCAAAATTGCACGTCCATCACGTTCAGAAGTAACGCTAGGTCTTCCACTTCCTTTTGTTTTTCGATAAGCGCTTGGATTTTTTAACACATTAAGGTAAAGTTTGTAATAGTTGACCAGTTAAGAGAAGTTTTCCACGCAAACAATAGCAACCACTTGCTCTGTCATCAAATAACGAGAGTCGATGCCTGAAGACACTCTTTAAGTCTTCTAGATTATGTACCAAGGCCACTTTTTAAAAAAAGTTTACTTATGCAAATTTAAGAAACATATTTTTGAAAATTCAGTAATTGCTTCAGAAGTTGACCACTCTTGAAAATGAAAAATCTAGTAATTGACCTTCCGTTCACGTTAGTAGTTGACCACTTATATACTAGAAAGAGGGTTAAAGCAATAATGTTGGGAATCATTTAACTATCATTTAGTTTCAACAATTACCAGCACAAATTACGATTAAAGAATAAAATAAGAAATAAAACAAATCAATTCCATAAACAGTTAATTAATCTCGATAAGTAATGAAGTAATTTCTGAAATAAATAATTAAATAAATGCATTTTAATTTTCCGTTGGTATTTATAATGTCACGCACATGGCTGTTTTAGAAAAGTGGACACTTTTTTGTCCTTTTTTGACAATACTTGACCGTGAATGCAATCAATAGTTGACCATGTGGTTATCCTCTAAAACACAGCATGCTACAAAATTTAGAATTATATTTTGTACTCCTAACAATCGTAGATGTAAAATGGATACATTATAGATCGTAAACAAAAAATGAGCCACGTCAGTAATTGATCACGCCTGTCAACTTCTGAAAATTGTTCAAAAACAATATTCAGTATTTGACCACCTAATATACTATTGTTTTTCAAGTTAGAATAACAAAAACAATGCATTTAACACTTATAAAACTCTGTGAGAATTTAAAAAGCAAATAATTCAGTCGCGAAAAGTTTACAACGTATGGATTTTTTTTACCTGAACCGTACAGCTGTTCTTAACAGAAACGTCAAGGAAATAGAAATATATCGGCATATTACTAACCTTAATGAATTCAGATGTCTGTTATTACTATGGATAATTCACTTCGCATGTAATTGTTTTGAAATTTAACCAACAGACGGCAAGGCATCCGAGATTCACTTTCATAAAAAATCCACAGCTTATAAAAATCTTATTTTTTATGTTTTTCTATACGATGGTCAACTACTGGTATTTACATGGTCAACTACTGGTACCTTTACCTTATATGTCGCGCACGTACTTCTGTTTAATAATTTCGCAATTTTATTAATACTGTACTTTTCCGAGCGCAACAGAACGATTCGATCGACCTCACTTTTATCTAAATGCTTTCCACGACCCGTTACTTATTTTTCGTTTTAATAAATGTGCTTATACTGCAAGAAAATCACAAGATTCAACGTCTGTGAATACGTTCGCACTAGAAAACTTAATAGTAAAAGTCACATGAGTGGTAAATAAGATAAATGTCTTATACTTTTGTCGAAGCAATGTCAGTCCGTGTTCACATATCTTTCTCTAATTTTGCTATGGTAAGCGATACAATCCTAAGATTTTGCGTGTTTACTTTGGAGATAGTATGTACCAGCTATACAAGTATGAAATGAAATTTTTCTAGAAAAAAAACATGTTAAATTCGAAAGAATGATAAAAAGTGGTTTATTCGAAGTAGAGTTTGAGTAGAGTTTGTGCATCGTCTTTGTTCAACAATGCTTGCAATTCTGCATCTTCGTTGACTGACCCTATGTTTTCATCGACACGGTCAAATCGTAGTCATATGTTTTCATCGACAGTCCGTCTTTACCGACAAGTTTGAGTCCATTCATTTTTACTGACACCAAATTCGCGTATTTGCTAATGTAGATTAATCGTTATTATCATTGTTATGTTCTCGACGCATTTAGTTGCTTGTACATATAATAAATAATAAAGAGAATTGCAAAGCATTGTTATCTAGATCAAAGTTTTTATTGCTACTTTATTAATCAGAATTTCTTCAAATAAACGAACTTTATTAATAGATACACACAAATTAATCAAAAATCGTAATATTTAATTTAATTTCAAACATAATTGCGTAAATACATATAAAAAATGTGCGAATAAACAGAACGAATACTACGAATCTACATATATAGACTGCGAAACATAACAGATGATATGTTAATATGACACAGTATGATAATACATATAATACATATGATAATACATACTGTGGTCGTCTCAAGTCGTTGTGGATCAAATTCGTTGTCGGTTAAAGGCGTTGTCGGCCAAAGTTATTGTTGGTCAAATCTGGAGTCGATGGAATGTTGTTGGCGAAAACCATTTCGGGGGGAAATTTGAGTTGGTGATTTCCGTGGGACCCGCCATTTTCATAGCTACGTGCTGCGGAATAATGCAAATTACCCCTCGTAAACGCAAAAATAAATAGGACTTTCGAGGATAATCGCGGCCTATATCGATCTTCTATCTAGCGTTTTTGACTACAGAGAAACCCATCTTTGTATTACCGAGAAATGTGAAGGTGCATCCCGCCCCCATGCAATCCTGGAAACGAGTCTATCGCCTTAATGGAGCCTTAATCCGAAAGGTCTTTTGATTAACGTTTTATGACGGTCACGGTAGATACGTCATCGACAGTTTACCTGAATTCCGACTCGCGCTTGTTCCTTCGCGCGAAGGGTTTTACGACGGAACACCCCTCTTTATAGTATGTATACTAAAGTAATTTAGGTCACTGTGTTTCTTGACGGTTCTGGGGTAAATGGCATGCGGGTCCTTTTATTTGGGGCATCATTACCATTGGAAAACTTGACAAAGTACCGGCATTTATACCGAAACTGTAATTTTAACCATTTATGATTTCGTCCATTTCCGTATTATGTAATTCGTAATGCAAATTTCGGTATGCAAATTTTGCTGGTATTAACTCAGTGGCTATACTTATTATAAGAGTGAAGTTAGTACAATATTAAGAGACTCAGCATCAAGATAGCCGCAGAACTGGTTGTTTGAAAACGAAAACGGAGAAGAAGTAAATAGAATACCTATAATAGTAGTACAATTATATTTGTTCCTTATTATTGACGAGTGTTTAATATTATTTACGTGTTATTATTGTTACCGTCCACTATTGGTCGGTACCGCGACAATGGGAATGTTAAATAAGTTGACTGATTTTGAAAGTCAGAAGTTTAGACGCACTTCATAGAAATTTATTTATTTCACAAGCAGGAGAAAATGTGTGTATATTGTATACTCCTTTGTCTTCCTATATGTATTCTATATGTTCCTGGAACCGCCAGAAAATTTCGAACAACAAGTGATCCTGTTGCTTTTTGGTCTTGGCTATTTCTCTTTTACTTTTTCGTACGGAGGAAAGTGCCATTATGTGGCCTCCATCAAAAAACGTCAATTTATTTACCGCGCCCATTGTCGCGGTACCAAATAATAGTGTACGCAGAGCTGTGGAAAATAGTATTTGAAATAGCAAATAGTAAATAATCCCATTTATTTTACAGTGACTGTACAACTTTGAAAATAAAATATCTTATTTGATGCAGTAATTTCTGAAAATAGTATTTTATTGTAAGAATATTGAAAATACTTGGAGAGAGAGTTTGTCTTTATTTTCAATTTCACAATTTTAAATATTATTACTCAAAATAAAATGGTTCGCATTCAATAGATTTCTGAGTATAAATAGTTTCCCGGTGATAAGATACTCTGTATATTTATCAATAAACCTCAGTAGACACATGCTGTGAACTGAAGTGGATATACGCAGTAATAGCAGCAATCAAACAAAAATGTGGCAAATGATATAGTTTCTTATAGTTGTCGTCGAAGGAGCACCCTAACAGAATCCAATTTGGAATGCTGCACTTTGTTATATGCGAATAGCAGCAGACAAACAACAAAATAAAACGAAAATGTGGTAAATGATATAGTTTCTTATAGCAAGTACCATTTCTCCTTGAAATTATTGCTAAAACAAGAAATATTAAATAAGCAATGCGATCTCTGAAAGTATTAGGTATAACGACGCAAAAAATTAAATATTATGTATATGTTGTATTTCAGATTATTAAAATAGATATAGTTTACTTTGTGTTTTAGATTATTAAAATAGAAATATTTTATTTTGTGGATGAAATTGTTGAAACAGAAATATTTTATTTCGAGGTTCAGTTGTTCACAAATAGAAATATTTTATATGTACTTGTATCGAGGGGTTCAGATTGTTCGAATAAAAATACTATTTCCTTTAAGCAAAATAAAATCTAAAATATTAAATAGTATTTTAAATATTTTTTTCTGCGCGTAACAGAGCGCCTCGCGAGACCCGCGGATCGTCGCGGAACGGAAAACGACAATTTTGGGGAGCAGTGCGGCAATAAATCTCGAGCGGGTCGTCGGCTCCACAACAGGTAGCAGGGCTCTGTCTTTATTTAACCCTGCTCCCTGCTATGGAGCTGTCGATCCGCTCGAGAAATTTTGCCGCACTGCTCCCGTCGTTTTCCGTTTGGAATTCGTAGTCTAGCTTATCGTTCAGAAACGATTTACACTCATAAATGTATTGAATTCAAACCATTATTTTCAGCAATAATATTTAAAATTGAAATTGAAAAAATAAAGACAAAATACAAATATTTTCAATGTTCCTCAAATAAAATACTATATTAAAAAAAATTACTGCCTCAAAAATATATAAATTATTTTATTTTCAAAAATTACTGCATCAAATAAAATATTTTATTTTCACTAATTACAGCATCAAGTAAAATATTTTATTTTGAAAGTTGTATACATGCTTTATATATAAAATAAATAGGACTATTTGCTATTTTTTAAAATACTATTTTCCCCAGCTCTGTTTGTAACAAAATAACTAGTATCGGACCACAAAATACCATGATGCACGGCAAGCATCAGAAGGATTAAAAGTGTACAGTAAATCCTCTCTAGTCGCAAAAAGGTCGATGAATGCAAAAAAATAGCCCCTCCACTGTAGTAATCTGATCTTGGCTCGGGTATATCGGTGTGAACCACTACTAATGCGACGCGGAGAGTCGCAGTCGCCTGCACAGTTCAAAGGTCGCGCGTCCTCACAATATAATAGTACCAATAAAAAAACTTCTTTATTATTACTTATTTTTTTTATGAAACTTTCACCAATATATTTGTGGCATTATTCTGTGATTAAAATAATACGAAGCACGATATACTTTCAACTATATTTAGTGGTTTAATTGACGATGAAAAACTACGGTTTCGGGTAGGGATGGGATCAAGCACCTCGCAAACAGGTTCGAACTTTGATTGATTAAATTCGAACTCTCTATAAGCACTTTGAAAAACAGAAATACTACTCCTAAATAAGTTATACTCGCGAACCTATGCCAGACAGTTTCGAACCTTTTACAAGTATGTACTTTGGTAAACGCGGAAATAATACTTGCAAGTATATTCGAATCTTGGTGGAACAGATCCGAAATTTTTATGAATATCGTACCGGAAATTCTCTGATTTTTCTAATAATCTTTTTTACCGGTAGAATCAATTATGTTGTCCTTTAATGCATAATTTAATTGAACATGTATAATTAAAATTTTATAATCTATCGGAAATATTCTTAAATACAGGGCACTTATAAACAGGTCACCTGAATAACTCGCTTGCCTTTGAAGATAGAAGAAAATGCATCAGACCAAACTTACTTGATATCGAGGCGTTCGTAATCTGATGTCATTAATTTTTTATAGGTGGAGACGTCAAGGAAATATGAAGGTCAACCTCATTTTTTTAAATGGAATGAGGTATTTTTTAATACATCAATCGACGCAGCTGGACATTCGTTATAAAAAAGTACCAACCTATGTATGTCGACAAGTTAGTAGTTCAGGTGATATTTCAATTTAAATAATTCTAAAATACCATTACTGTCGTACTGAGACGTTAACGTTTACTTACTAGTGTAACGTCTTTTGTTAGTGTCTCAACGTTAACGTCTCAGTACGACAGTAATGGTGTTTTAGAGTTATTTAAATTGAAATATCTCCTGAACTACTTCTTATAATGAATGTCCAATTGCGTCGATTGATGTATTAAAAAATACCTCATTCCATTAAAAAAAATGAAGTTGACCTTCATATGTTCTTCACGCGTCCACCTACAAAAAAGCTACTAACAACAGATTAATGCCCCCTCGAAACCAAGCAATTTCCAACTTTAAAGATATACTGTCTTAAATAGAAAGGATTTCACAAATTTTTCTCTTACGACATAGAGCATTATTATTTAAATACAGTATTTACATTAATTGAAAATAGAAAGATATGATTTTTATCACAAAAGTCTGCTCTTCAATTTTAAAAGAAAAAGCGGGAGAAAATATTAAATAGGAACGTCAGGGCACGGCATCAAAGAGAAGCAATTTTTCTCGTGAAAAAGACTGTTAAAATGTCCTACTTTCAATGTTTATTACACACACAACTATTATAATTATTAAATTGTACTATTTTCTTCATTTCCGAGGTCTGTGGACATTTGGGAAGCACTGTTCATATACCGAGTGTCCCAGACAACCCGTACCACCCATTTCTTGTTTAGAAAATAGGTTATTTTCAAAAAGTCAGTGTTTCTTTTATAAATAAGAAACTTTTGTCTGAAACATTTTTTCAGAAAATGTCATTTTATGTCCTTTAAGTAACCTTCAAAATGAGTCTTGGCGAAATAATGTTTTCGCTATTTGCTCTTGGCGTAACCCAGAAAGATGGCAAAACATCATCGGACAAAATGGAAAATATTTTGATTAAAGTTCATTGCTTGAATAAAAAAAATTTGGCTATTGGGTTGGCAAATAAGTCGTTCGGTTTTTGTGATTTATTCCACTGTAAAAAACCGAACGAATTTATTTGCTAACGCAATATATTACACAGATAGTGAAAACATTATTTCGCCAACGACTCATTTTGAAGATTACTTAACGGACATAAAATGACAGTTTTTGAAAAAATGTTTCAGACAAAAGTTTCTTGTTTTTTCGCATAGAATCTGAATCCGAAATAAAAAATACCATGTCCCATTTGAAAAATGTAACTTCCGGTCTCAATCACCTATTTCCAGCCGAAACCGGAAGTTAAAAATATCACCATTTGATAGAGCGTATCTGATTTAAAAAAGAAACACTGACTTTTTGAAAATAACCTATTTTCTATATTATAAATGGTTGGTACATGTGGTCTGGGCACCCGGTATTAGATATCGATGCGAGAAAGGGGTCATTCCATGCCGAATCGATCACTTTTTGCAGGCACCATCGCCGATATTGTTCAAAATGAAATATGTTGTAGTCCATGTGAGATTAGGGGGGGTTTAAGTCATCATTTTGCCGGTTTTGAATTTTTTTAGATACAGCAGACCTTCAAAGTTTCCAACTTTGGCCATTTCGGCGAAAACGGGCCTCGCTTACGAATTTTTATCTCAAGAACTTTTTGCCCGACCGAGCTAAATTTTTTTTTGTTTTATTCGGAAGGATTGGGCTATTACAAAATAATTTTTTCAACCTCGACAATCAAGTTTATAATGTCGAAACATTTAAACAATTTCTTCTTTTGCGTTTTT
>CM052318.1:14598200-14760841 GCA_028455605.1 Lasioglossum malachurum | reverse complement strand
AATTTTTCGACATTATAAAGTTGATTGTCGAGATTGAAAAAATTATTTTGTAATAGTCCAATCCTTTCCGAATAAAACAAACAAAACTTTAGCTCAATCGGACAAACAGTTCTTGAGATAGAAATTCGAAGTGAGGCCCGTTTTTGCCGAAATGGGCAAAAATTGGAAACTTTGAAGGTCTGCTATATCTAGAAAAATTCGAAACCGGCAAAATGATGACTTAAACCCCCCCTAATTTCACATGGACTACAACATATTTCATTTTGAACAAAATCGGCAATGGTGGCTGCAAAAAGTGATCGATTCGGCATGGAATGACCTAAAAAAGTTCATTTTTGGGCAAAAATTTTTAGCAAAGTATCGGTGTGGATCAGAAATGAATCCGGCATAGCTATACAGAGTGTCCCACGCAACTGGAACAGGCTTTCCAACCAAACGGTTGGGAATAGGGGAAAATGTTATAAGAAAAAGTTGAATGGCATCAGACGGTACATATTACGCAACTAATTTTATGCACTTTTGTCTATCGGTGCGTCAGAAAAATGCAACTGCATTTTTTTTTAAACGGAAACCTACATTTTTAACTGCACCAATCGATGCAGTTTGTTGTGTTTTACATAAAAGTATCACATACTTATGCCCTAAACTTACTCGTTAAGAAGTTATCGAAGCGAAAAGTTATAAAAATGATTTCGGTCTCTCGGCAAGTGTCCCGGAGTACCTACGTTATGTTCCGTTATAACTTTTAGCTTCGATAACTTCTTAACGAATTCTTCTTAACGTTTCCATTAAAAAAAAAAAAGTGCAGTTGCATTTTTCTGATGCACCGACGCACAAACGTGCATAAAATTAGTTGCGTAGTATGCACCGTCTGATGCCATTCAACTTTTTCTTATAAAATTTTCCTCTATTCCCAACCGTTTAGGAGGTACAGCCTATTCCAGTTGCGTGGGACACCCTGTAGAACTCGAAGGAGAGTCCCAGGGTTAATCGGTCAGGCGAAACGTTTAAGTAATATGCATAAAGCTGTGCGGACGCTTAATGACAAAGAGAAAGTAAAATGATAGAACTGTAAGTACCAAGGTTAGGGTAAGGTGAGAGAAAGGAAGCGAGGTATACAGTTTCCAGGACTTGGGAATACCAAGACGTTCGACATTGATAGGTTTGTATTGCAAGAGGGTTTAAAGTTTGACCATTTTACTACGTTTTATGTATAAGCTATTTTCTTTATGCCCGCTTTGAATGTACGCGCCGCGTTTATGAGTCGTCCGAAGGGCGGTCGAGGGATTAGCACGAAGAAGAATGGAACTCGCCGCGACATTGCGGGACCGGGTTCAGGTAATCAACAACTTCTCCTGGCCCTAAATGAAGGTAACATTCTCTCCCCCTGGACACGTCGTTACAATTCGGGTGAATACAATGATCAGGTACCTGTCCTTCCTAGCAGAAAACGCACGCACCGATGCGTTCGTACCAGTCGGACTAATCGCGATACATTTGTTTGCTCGAATATTCATGGAACGTTGCGCCTATCTGCGCGCATAATCAAACAAAGATACAAGAAGCATTAACCGAGGCTCTGTCGACCTTGGCGAATTTCATGAACGCCAAATAAAGCCGGCCTTATCTTGACGTCGCCGAAATAAAAAGGAGTTTCTCTTTGCACTGGAACACCGTGTCGCGTTTACCTTTCAGACGTCGTTGCAGGCAATTAAACAGCCGTCATTACTCTGGAAAGAGCAGTCGCGTTTTTACGGTTCAAAACAAAATATAAAACTAATCTTGCGTAAATGTCGCGGAGAATCGCCACGGTCTAAGCTGTTTCGAGCCGCCAAGGTCGCCCGTAGGTACATACTACCGTCTACCGTCGCGCGGAATGATACACATTTTTTTGTTTATGCCGTTAGTAATTAGCGAATCATCGTGAATATATATCACTCTTTTTCCCGGTGTTATATCGACGCGTTCGACGTTACCACGGAGGAGACACTCCGGCGAAGTCACGATCATGATTGCATAACCAGCAACCATTACCATTTGCCCGATGTATAGGATGAAACGAATAGGAAAAAACGTAACCAATATGATAAACGACATCATGTAGCGCCACGTGTACCCCGATGACTAACCTGCTCTCTGCCGTTTCGATTACACTGTCCAACAAATTTCAACCTTCTTTTTGTATTTCGATTATTCTCACTATGCGATTCTTATAGAGTTTTTCTGCATGTTCTGTATTATACGTACAGTTTTTGAGAAAATGGAGTTTAAAGAAAAGACATATTTTTCAGCTTTGAACAAATATTGTGATGTTATTATAAAAGATATTATTATTATTATTGTTATATACGGACCGAGGTACTTTTATACGAGAGTTTACAGACGTTTTTGTAGAACTGATAAAGACAAATAGAAAATAACAAAAATACAAAAAGAAAAAAAAATCTTAACCTAAAGTTTACATACGAAGGGACAAGCGCAAAACTAAACAAAAACATGTGTACATCAAACATTTGTACATCAAAATTTCGATATTTTTCGAAACCACTACCTTGGTCAATACGGTCCGCTGACCAAAACAACGACGACCTTCACGGCATTATCCTTATCATTCCGCCGTGTCGAGTCGAGTTGCGTGGAATCGATGGATGGATGGGGTTATGCTGGCCATCTTCTCGTTCACCTCCCTCCCACCTTCCCTCCGGATCGCTCGCAAGCGCTTACTTGTTGCGCAGCAGAAATTTATTTACATTTCAACGAGCCGTTTCTCTTGTCGTAAATTATTCGACGATGCTAAAGCACGATAAAAGCCACGTATAAAGAATTTTTTTCTGCAATCGTGCAGCACGTTTCGTTGCTCGAGCGGCTCGAAACTAACCCTAGATTTCGATATTTCGGCTAATAATATTGGAATCGGTGCTTATCATTAGACAGTGGATCTTTATGCACTTATGAAGAAATTGTTTGGGTGAAATATAAAACAGCAAAGGATTAGAAAAATTTCAGAATATCGTAATGCTGTTTTTAATGTGACAAAGTCGTTGAGGGATGAAATCAAGTTTTGTTTTATTCCTGCTTCCCACAATCGATGCTGAACATTTTTATTTTGCATAAAGTTCCGCAGTCTACTTATGTAGGCGTACGTACAGTAAAGTTTTACAGTATGTACAGTTGGGCTACACTATTTTTTTGTACGTTGTGTTTTACGAAACCTTGGTTGAAGAAGGAGCATAAAACGTTCCGCTTACAATTTTCCGAAAAGCATATAAATACGAGGACAATGCGGCGAAGAGTCATATTTACTGACGAAAAAAGATTTAATTTGGATGGTCCAGGCGACGTATACTATTGCAATCATGATTTGAGTGAAGAACAGCAATTTCTAAGCCGTCGCTAACGATAACGATAACGATAAAACAGAAATCAAATTTATAATAGGACGAATGAATAGTGAACGGTATATTTTGAAATGACAAATGAACAACTAAACACTTATGCTGTAGACATTGCTGCAAATAAACTCATTTTACAACAAGATAATGTCGCAGTCCACGCTACGGAGGCGGTCGAGAAATACTTCTCTTCAAAAATTATTTGAGTTTTGGAGTGGCCAGCAAGATCTCCAACTTCAATGTTATTGAAAATTGTTGCGGACAGCTTGCCAGAGCTGTGTACCAAAATGGCAGACAATTCCAACACATTAACGATTTAAATTAGAGCATTTTGGACGAATGGGAGAATATTAGCCAAACAGTATTAAAAAATTGTATAAATATTTACCAAACTAAATGGTTAAAGTCGTTAGCTGCAAAGGAGGTCCTACAAAATATTGAGCATTGATTTTTATAGATTAATTCCGTTATATTTCAAGTTTTTCGTTAAGTATGCTATCATTTTGTACCTCTATACATATTTCGTTAATAATTCTACTCCATTCAATAAGAACAGATAAGTTAATGACGCTTCGTTTCATTTCATTCATATATGTTAAGCAAGACAGAATATGTGCATAAAAAAACTTGAATTTCTAATGTTCAATAAACAGAAATTACATTAATTTCGAAGTGTGTTATCTTTTCGTCCCGGAGTGTATTATATTATTGGGTCGGAAAGAATGTTCGTAGCGTTTAAGAATCGAAGATAAAATTAAGGTATTTATTCATGTGGCTATTCAATAACACGAGAAGTTACCTCGAAAATGGCTAAAAGTAATAGAACAGAATGGAATATATGCTATTGAATAAATCCATGAATAAATATCTGAATTTTAGCTTTCAATTTTAAATTTACAAATGCTACGCGAACTTTCGTCCATCTCTATTTTGTAGTTCTTTTTACTATGAACAAATAGCGCGTTGATTAGTGTACTTCGAATCTTTATGCAAAATAAAAATTGCTTGCACTAATTGCAAGTGACTGCACCCACATAATAATAATTTATTATTAATAATTTTAGATCAGCACTCTTAGATGATTGTAACGTTTCTACTGTTTTAAATTACATCCACCGATTTTTTTCCATAAATGCATAAAATCTGCAGTCTATTGATTAGTCACCACATTTTCATCAAATGTCACATAATGCCATCGTCAATATGTAGTTTTTCCACGCATACAAAAAGTGCACGCGACAATCGCAATGATTGATGTTAAAATCAAAATATAAAAGGAAATTTATTAAAAAAATATTTAAAATGCATTGCAACATTTACATTCTAAAATCGGAAATTTCATATGCAACAACCTAGGTTTTTTATTCATTTTACAAATATGAAATTGATATAATACCGCATACAATATTTAAATGTTTAGTAATTGATTAGTAGACTTCATCAATTGCAAGACACAGAAGCCATATAAAACTTCCTTTGTTTTTTCAACAATTTTAATAAATCGAGAACGACATATGGGCGTTGTTAAATTGTGTTATAATGTTTTTACTGTTTTAAATTACATCCACCGATTTTTGTCATAAATGCATAAAATCTGCAATTTATTGATTCGATACCAACATATTTAACAATGTAAACATTATTTTGAATAATGGTACAGCAATCTTTAACGGTGATTCTCCGAGTAATTCTAAATGTTCTGAAGAAGCTAAAGGAACTTGGTATTTCCAAATATCGTAAGGGACTGTCGTAAAAGCTGGGACGCTTTTTGTATTTTTGTAGTTTAGCTATGAAATTTCATATAGCAAAATCGAGAATGGTGGAACTCGAATTTGTAATGATAAATAATTGAATCTGTACAAGCACTGCGTCGTAAATCGCAAAAATAAAATACTACGCCTAGAATGGGAAAGGTTACTTAAAAATTTAAATGTGTGACACTGCCGTTGTACCGCGAGACGTAATACATTACACGTCGAACGCAGCCATAATTCTCGCTGGACACGAATCCGTAATGTTATTGCACGCTCGAAGTTTCGTTCGGCGATTACTAACGCTGCGACGTGTTTTTTGTTTGTCGCGAGAGATCCATCCTGCGTATACCTGAGGAATTAGTACGAGCTTCTTCTGAAGAAGAGATCCGTCATTGTTCCGCATGGGAAAATGTCTTTTCTTCGAAATTACGGTTCAGCACGTCGTCGAACGTCACGCACTCGAGACTGCACCTCTTCCTGATTTCTTGGCTTTTCCTCGTTTAACACGATGAATGCCACGTCGATCGTTCATACATATATGTATTTGTGACACTATTATTCAACCAAGTCTAATAAATTCATTTTTATTCCAGTCGAGCGGATTCGATCGAATTCGGATTCGAATATGAAGTAGAGTTATAGGAATTGCCACGATCAGTTTTGTCTTTTCAATTTTAGTTTCACTAATTCAATTTTGATTTTGAGGAACATTTCTAGGACTCATTTTTTGTTTAATAAATTTATTTTTATTCCAGTCGAGTGGATTCGAATATGAAGTAGGGTTACAAGAATTGTTTTCAGAATATTTTTCAGTTTTAGTTTGATTAATTCAATTTTGATTTTGAAGAACATTTCTCCGCTTCATTTTTTGTTTAATAAATTTATTTTTATTCCGGTCGACAAGATTCGATTGAATTCGGATTCGAATATGAAGTAGAGTTATAGGAATTGCCACGATCAGTTTTGTCTTTTCAATTTTAGTTTCACTAATTCAATTTTGACTTTTAGGAACATTTCTAGAATTATCATCCGACAGTGAACGTGTTAAATGGTCTACTCGATGCTCGATTAGCTGGCACTTTGTTGCTAAACAATTACAATAAACTACACGTTGGTTTTCTTCGTACTCTCTAGTCATTTGAAAAATTTTGGAATCGTCAAAAAATTATTTTCCTTTTTTGACTGCGGATATTTATGCAATTTTCAATTTTTGTGAACAAAATTTAAGAAAGTGGTACTAAATAAAATCCTATTTTCATTGGTAATAACATTTGTAGATCCAAAATAAGTCAAAATTGTACTAGACTTTGTTGAATTTGATGCTCCAGCATTTTTTTGAAAATTTTTATAAACCATATCTGCATAAAGATCCGCAGTAATTACTATTACTGATCATTAGACTGCGGATGTTTATGTAATTTTTAAATTTTGCAGGCAAATTTCAAGAAACTGGGAATAAATAAAATATTATTTTCAGTGGTAGTGGCCTTCATAGGTCCGCGGAATAAGTAAAAATTGTATTAAGTTCTGTGGAATTTTATATTATAGCATTTCTTGAACATTTATAGAAGCCATGAATGCATAAAGATACGTAGTCTACTGATCGTCTATACTTAGATTAAAAACGTTTTAAACTATTGAACTGGTATTACGACTCTGTAATACGATCTAATCATTAGATTGGCAGCAATCGCGGACTTTCTTTTTCTTACATAAAACAAGTTTACATTAAAAATCACTTCGTTGTTTAAGAAATATTTACTATTATTCAAAATTCAATATTTATTTTTCGCGACATGCAGTAAACTAAATGCTCTATCCTCTCAAAAAAAGTTCAAATCGTGTAGTTCAATATTAAAAATGTTATCATTTTTTGAGAGCGTCCGAATATTAATGGGAGTCACTGCTTTAATTTCTCTAAATAAATACATTGTTTTTAGTTCAGTAAAAGTGTAATGTGAACTCTGTCACGTTAATTGTTAATGATGAATAAGTCAAAGTTAGTGTTGGATAGAATATAGATCTCGATACCGGTTACAATGCGTTTTGGTCGAATAGAATTTAAATATTTATAGAAATATTTAAATTATAGATTTATAGAAATCTGTGTCAAAATCAAAGAGCTTTCGATAGAAATGAGATAGAGCAATGATTTTTTTTTTAAATTAATGCTGGAACATTGCAGAATATGGGAAAATAGAGAGATTATGGTACGAACGTTTTTTAACCTTGAATAAAATTCGTTAAACTTGCACAATTTCAAGAAAATTGTGGTTTATCCAATACCACGCGCGGAAAGAATTGTTTTTTGACATGCTATACATCATTTCCTGTAGATTTTATCACGCTGATTTCAAATCTGGTCTCAACATTTATTCTACGACCTCAGGAGTTTGCAAAAGACTCGATTTTCGTGAACAAAACCAATGAAATCATTTGATCAACCACTTGTTTGAAGGTATATTGTATTCTCATGTTGCATAAAACACAAAAATAAACATAAGGAATTGAATAAAGTATTGTATTGGATAAACTACAATTTCATTGAAATTGTGCAAGTTTAACGAATCTTCCCAAGGTTAAAAACATTCGTAACATAATCTCTCTATTTTTCCCATATTCTGCAATGTGTCAGCTTTAATTTAAAATAAAAGATCATCGTTCTATCTCATTTCTATCGAAAGTTCTTTGATTTTGACAGAGATTTCATCGATGCCCACTGTGCGGCACGGCTAATTGTAAGAGGGGTAAGGGTAGTGGGTGAAACTGTTAGGTTCTGGTAGGGGGGCGAATATTCATCCCCAGAATATTAGTATACCTGGTGCGTTGGTCAAGGCACTATAAAAGGGCGGTCGGACGTGCTCAGGTCCCAGTACACGTGCAATCGTCTTACCAACGAGATCACTTACCTTAGATTTTCTGTTTGCCAAAGTTACGTGTTAGCTAGTATTCAGTGCGATACGCGTGCCGTAGAATCAGAAGCGACTACAACATTGCAGACTCTGTGTGTGAGTATTCTGTTTAATTACAAAGTGTATTACGAATCACGTTAACAGTGCATAATTGTTTCTAGTTTCCTTATCGCCGGGTACAAGTTAATTTTCATAGCTAGGGAAATAACTAAATTCAAAATTGTTTATTACACGAGTGATAGCTAGACTGCGGGGGTTTATGCAAAATAAAAATCGCCTGCATCGATTGCGAGATATAGAAACCACATTAGATGTTATTTCTTCCGTCAGTGATTTTAATAGACGATAAATCGTATATTGATATATTTAATTTTTTAAATCTTCCAACAGTTTTGAATTTAATCTACTCAATTTTGCTGTAAACATTGCAAACTCTGTCTGTGTTTGTGTGTGTGTGTATTCTGTTTAATTACAAAGTGTACTACGAATAACGTTAACGGTGTAGAATTGTTTAAAGTTTCCTTATCGCCGGGTGCAGGTTAATTTTCATACCTAGAGAAATTAGTAAATTAAATATCGCTTATTACACGAGTAATGACTAGAACTGACCCGCATTGAACGTGTTAACAGCTACGTTAGAAATATTTGTCACAATTACGGAGAGTTTTGATAGAGCAGATTTTGTTCCAAATTCGACGCGGCATTTGAAGTTCGACCGGGAAGCCGGTGTGCATAGTAGGCACGTGCTCCGTGTTCCCGCGCACGTGCTTTCCTAGCGTTGTTTTCCTACCCTCTCGCGACGACAAGGTTAGCGCGTTTTCTGTGACGAGATATGCGAGGAAAAACGTCGGATCGAAGTATTTTCGAATAACTGCAACAAATCTAAGGATTCTTACATCTTCCAATGTCTATCGTTTTTGTCCGCAACAACCGATTTTAATGAAACTTTCGCAATGCATATAATTGACACAGATCTAGAAAAAGTATTTCTTAAATTTTCAATACAGGCTCACATAACAAAGTTGTAAAATTCAACTTTTAGCATTCTCTTTGTAATTCTGACCAATTCCAATTTTTTACTAATTTATCTTTCACGTCATGCAGTAAACTATTAGGTCGGAAAGAAAGTTCTTGCGGTTTTTATGATAAAATCAAAATACGTAATTGTTGCTGTAGCTTCTAGAAAAGGTTGAAATAGTGTCCAATATTAAAAATGTTACGGTTTGTTTTTGAGAGCGTCCGAATATTAATAGTAGTCACTGTATACTCTCCGATGAATCACGCGAACAAATTACTAGGTTCAAATTAAAATAGTTAATAATTTAAAAAGTTTAAGATACAAATGCTTTAATTTCTCTAAATAAAATAGGAATTGAATTTTATTGAAAAAGGATTGTTTTACAGTATAAATACATTGTTTTCAGTTCAGTAAATATATAAATAACTCTGTCGAGTTAATTGTTAATGATAGATAAGTTGAAGTTAATGTTGCATAAAATATAGATTTCGAAACCGTTTACATTGCGTTTTGGTGGAATAGAATTGGTTCGCGCGCACGCACCGGCGCGACTAGGTGGGGGTAAATGCAGTGGGTCAAAATGTTGAGGTTCGGTAGAGGGCAGAAGGTTCACCCCCCGAATATTAGTATACCTGTTGCATTCGTCAAGGTCTTATAAAAGGGCGGTCAACGTGCTCAGGTCTCAGTACACGTGCAATCGTCTTACCAGCGAGATCTCTTAAATGAAATTTTCTGTTTGCCAAAGTTACGTGTTAGCTAGTATTCAGTGCGATACAAGTGTCATAGAATCAGTAGCGACTACAACATTGCAGACTCTGTGTGTTAGTATTCTATTTAATTATAAACTGTATTGCGAATAACGTTAACAGTGCAGAAGTGTTTCTAGTTTCCTTATCGCCGGGTGCAAGTTAATTTTCATACCTAGAGAAATAACTAAATTCAAAATCGCTTATTACACGGGTAATGTTTAGACTGCTGATCTTTATGCAAAATAAAAATCGCCAGTACCGATTGCAAGACATAGAAATCAAATTAGATATTTCTTCCTCAATGATTTTAATAGACGAGTAATCATATATTGACATCTTCAATTTTTTTAATTTTTCAACAATTTTGAATTTCATCTACTCAATTTTGCTATAAATGCATACAGATCCGCAGTCTAGTAATGACGATCGTAATTATACCGCGTTTAGAAGTCGTTTCAATTTTTAATCTACTCTGCTTTAATTTGACATCTTCAATTTTTTTAATTTTTCCAACAATTTTCAATTTCATCTACTCAATTTTGCTATAAATGCATACAGATCCGCAGTTTAGTAATGACGATCCTAATTATACCGTGTTCAGAAGTCAGTTTCAATCTTCAATCTTTCAATGATATTCTACTTTATATTTTCAATGCATATTGTTATTCCTTAAATATTTAGTAATCTGTGATGATTGGATTAACTCAAAAAAGAGACGAATACGGGTGGTAACTGTTTCATAAGAAAAGCAGATTAGAATAGTTGCAATCTTTTGCTTGCATTGACCAAGTATTAGTGATACAGTTTTTTTAACAGCTACGTTAGAAATATTTGTCACAATTGCGGAGAGTAGAGAATAGAGCAGAATTTGGTCCAAATCCGACGCGGCATTTAAAGTTCGACCGGCACGCCGGTGTGCATAGTCATCACGTGCTCCGCGTTCCCGCGCACAGTGTTTTCCCAGCGTTGTTTTGCTTCCCTCTCGCGATGATAAGGTTAGCGCGCTTTCTGTGACGAGATACGAGAGAAAAACCATCGGTTCGAACATAAATACAGCAGTAGCTACGCGAGTGTGGTTCCGTCTCGTCCGTCTTTCTCTCATCGTACATACAGTCCCACTAATATTCGGACACTCTTACAAACGCCATAACTTTTTAAATATCGCTAGAGCAATTAGTTTGCTACAGGATGTGAAAAGAAATGTTTTCAAAAATTGCATTTGGTCGGAATTGTAGAGAAAATACCAAAAGTTGCACTTTACAACTTTTTTATGCAGGCCTATATTGAAATTTTAAAAAATACGTTTTGTAGATCTGAGTCAATTATATGCACCGCGAAAGTTTCACAGAAATCGACAGGCATTGAAAGATGTAAGAATCCTTAGAATTGGAGGCCGAAAATCGCGAAAAACTGTAATTTTTACCATCTTTAAACGTTTTTAGTTCATTACAACGTCGACCAATTTTTATGAAATTTTCAGAATATGTTTTATCTAAATTTTCCATATAAGCCCACATAAAAAAAGTTGAAAAATACTACTTTTAGTATTTTCTTTGCAATCCCGACAAGTTGCAGTTTCTTTCGAAAAATTCTGTCACGTTGTGTAGCAAATTATTTGTTCTAACATCTCCAAAAATATCAAGACGTATATTCCGATATTTAAAAAGGTATCGTGTTTTAAGAGTGTCCGAATATTATTAGTGGGAGTCACTGTAAATAGATTCCTGGCGAAGTTAGCTGCGCGTGTATATCTTGCGTGGCTGGTGCCACGTGACGAGAGTGCATTCCGGCTAGATTTGAATTCGTGCGTGTTCTCGTAACCGTGAAACACTCCGAGCGAGTTCAGTGACTTTCGTCGCCGGGAACGTCTTCTACGAGATCCGCGAGAACGGGGAAAATCGAACTATAATCTCCCTAGAAACTATGAGATATTCGCCGGGGTTTTCAGCGAAAAGTTTCGAAACGTTTCGGAAACTGTTTTTCGGTAACTCTTTTTCGGTTGGCAATTACTCAACGCAGCGTGCGCACTGTTTTTGTTTACCCGCCCGCCGCCATGTTTGCTTCCATGCGCACAGAGTGTTGCCGTGATTCATCGACATTTAGCGATTAGGGAACGCGCGCATCCAGTATTTATCTTATTCTTTATTATTGTTTCCGTATCGGCACTTGCTGTATAGACTCGTTCAAACTGGAGTAATCGTATCTAGTGGCCGGCAATAGGATCCTCGAAATATTGAAACGTGACCGACAGAATGAAACTGGAGTAGACAAGGGACATCGGGAGTTCCTCGTGCTCACCTCGCGATATCCTGTTGCATCTCGGTGAAACTGTACAGGGTGTTTCAGAAATGTTTCCGATTCAAAAATATTTCCATACGGTTCAGGTGTTTTATTGGCGTCCGCTCGTACTTGCGGAACACCATGTGTATCAGGCTGATGCAACCGCCTCGTAGATTTGAGCCTTGCGAGACCAACGCCTTATCTCTCGAACTACGTCTAACCGATTGCAAAATATGTACAGTGACTATCACAAATATCCGGACACTCTTAAATAGCCGATAACTTTTTGAAAATTGGACTATACGATTCGAACTTTTTTGGGAAGCTAGAGCAATTAGTTTACTACAGGATGCGAAAAGAAATCTTCTTGCAAATTGAAATTGGTCGGAATTGTATACAAAGTACTAAAAGTTGCGCTTTACAACTTTTTAATGTGGACCTATATTGAAATTTTAAAAAATACGTTTTGTAGATCTGCGTCAATTATATGCATTGTAAAAGTTTCGTAGAAATCGGTTGATGCGGAAGAAAGCGACAGGCATTGAAAGATGTAAGAATCTGCAGTTGGAGGCCGAAAATCGTGAAAAACTGCAATTTTTAGCTCATTGCAACTTCCACCGATTTTTACGAAATTTTCAGAATATGTTTAATTCACAAAGATCTACAAAACGTATTTTTTAAATTTTCAATATATGTATGCCCGCATAAAAAAGTTGTAAAATGCAACTATTAGTATTTTTTCTACAATTCCGATCAATTGCAATTATTGGAAAATTTTTTTCTCACATCCTGCAGTAAACTAATTGCTCTAGCTCCCCAAAAAAGTTCAAATCGTATAGTACAATATTAAAAAAGTTATCGCCTTTTTAAGAGTATTTGTGTTGCATTCAATTTCATGACCATAATCGAGTAGCGTTAACCCTCGCCGCGTGTTTTCGTACAGAATCGAATGAGGAAGAAGTTGTAATCTTTTGTTTCTACATAAATTCAAGGCAAAATGAAAATTCTATGTAAAACTCTTGTAGGAATGTAATTTATTTAAGGGACTGTGCGACTAAGTGGTTAACGCGAGGAAGAAAAATATTAGAAATAATCTACTTGTCGTTATCTTGGAAAGGGAACAACAAACAAATTTCTTGCAGAGGAAACAATTTTTGGAAGAAAGCCAGTCTTTTTTAATTTGAGTCTTAAATTTGTTTTCGTAAGGGTGTAATGCAAAGGGGATGATTTCGGACGCGTTCCCGGTTGTTTTCTAAGTGTTCAGCTAGTGAAGGGTGTTTTCTGATTACAGATGCCGAGGAATCGGAAAAAGTGAAATTTGAGGAGTCTACGAGCGGATCAGTTGCGACTGGAGCTGGGCCTGGAGCAACGGGAGGTGGTAGCGCAGCTAGCAACAAACGCGCTAAGAACAAGAAGAGACGCGAGGCGCAGCAAGAGTTCACGCATTCTTGGATGGTAGGTGCGTTAAAGGGACACACCGCCCCTGTTCTCGACGTGAGCTTCTCCAGCAACGGAAAATTCCTCGCAAGCTGTGCCGAAGGTATGTACAAACAAACATAAACAAATGCATACGGTCAACCCTCGTATAAGGCGATCTGTATGAAATTTTATTGAACACTAAACCAAGTGACCGGTTCTAGATTTTTTATTTTACAACTACGGAAATTATAGAAATGCTTTCATAAGAAATTATTTAATATCTTTACTAGAACACATATATCGCAGCAACAACCGCGCAAAGTCTCAATAAAAATTAAATCTTGTCATTCTTATAATTAATTTCATCCGATTTGGATTAACTCCGAGTTTCCTTTAACGCGTTACCGGTTAATCGCGTTATGAGAGGGTTGACTGTGATAACGCGATATGTACAAGGTTAACGCACCCGACCAATCACAAAAGTATCCATCCGCTTCGAGAACTCGCCACCATTCATGCTCTCCGACGAACAACTGCAAACTCCTTGGCACGATAACCGGGCGAATCCGTTTCTAGTCAAACTAGGGCAGATCGGAGAAAGTTAATATTATCTGGACACTGTGCATAGCACAGTTATTGCTACATATTCGAGATTCGTTTGTTAACTCTTCCTTTCGATGAAATTTATGTCCGTGTTATTACATACTATTAGGTTTGCTAGCGGCAAAGAGCAAATATTTCTGTAGATTTTACAATCCGTCTAAATGTTCGATGCAATTCTAGAAATTCAAATTTTCGTATGTAGTAAATCTGAAGAAATTCACGTCATAATTAATTAAAACTTTTCTTAATACATGAATCTATTGTTAAATTTTATGCGTCAAGTAAAATAGAAAATATCTATACATTTTTTTAGACTTCTTGCAAGTTATGTTTAATGTATAAAGACCTTTGAAATTGCATAAAGTTTTTTTTAAATATTAACAATTTTTAAAAATGTTTCATGTTGTATGTTTATTATTTTTGACTCAAGTTTTCGAAGAAGTACCTCTATGATTTTTTGATTACTGGTTCTTTATACATTGAACTTCAAACAACAAGCAAGTTTAGCTGCCCAAGTTTGCTCGAAGAGCAGTACCTTGTAACTCAAGAAAAATTTTAATTTCCCTATACGATCGATTTGATTTTTCTCGCATTTCCGCGATAAATCGATAAAGAAAATTTTGAAACGAAAGTTGCTCAGTGATTACACAGGAATAAATTGCAAAAACAAAATTTGAAAAGAGATCCTTATTGCTCTAGACTCTAGAAATTAGAGTGAGCTTGATTCTTTTAGCAAAATTGTATTTTTTGATTAAAAGTCCTAGGTTGAAGATTAATTAGTTTAGAAAATACAGTTTTCTTCTGTTTTCGAATTTTTCTTATAATAACCTCCATTTTGCAGTAGGCTAGCACAGCGTATAAGTTTTGTTTATTATATTGGATTCTTCTATTCCTGGAAAAATTCGCAATAATATTAAAAAAACAAAATCTGGTGAAATAACGCGAGATTATATTTGATATATTGACAGGAAGAATAGAATTAAAAATAGAGGCGTATGGAGTAAACAGTCTATAACTCATACTTTCCTCGGACTTATGCGATGAGAAAAATTGCAGAAATGAATATCGACTTTCTTCGGTCTCTCCTGCTAATTGTTTTTATTACCGATCGTTTGCTGCGAGGATCGAAGAATGTTCACCACCCGCACTTACCACTCCGTTAACTAGTTGCACCAGGCTTATCATTGCACCGCGTGTTCCTGTATTCGCACGAACGGTTCGATGTCGATGAGAAACAGAGTGATAGAATTTGACGTGGATACTTTTGGGAAGAGGTTGTGGCTCGGATCGCGCAGAGGTTGCTCCAACCGGGCATATGTTGGCTCTATCGGCTCTACAAAGCTCTATAATAAGCCGTATAGGATTTTTGTTCGGTGTTTTGTGCGCCGCTGGATTTCCGCGTCCGAGTTTTATCGCGTCGCTGCGCTAGGATGAAATAGTATTTCGAGATAAACCGAGCAAACGCTAGACGATCGGGTCCCAATGGGAGATTCATTTTTCATTCGCTTATCAGACCGTACGTCTTCTTTGTATTCGATAAACCCGATATCTCGACAGGGACGATCGGCGACCGTTGTTGTTCGAACGCGGAACGAGCTTGATAAACGTATTGCGCAACGTTATGCGACCGACGATAAACAATATCTCCAGATCGGATTGTCCTCGGAAAATTCTGGAGAGAGAAAGGTGTATTCGCCGACGAAATTTTTCGATAGTCATGCGCGCGCGTGCGACAATTTACAATTCGACAATTTACAATTTACTTCGGCCGATTCGAATACAGTCGAAATCAGTCGACGGCTCTTCGAATTGCTAAACTTCATGAACTTTGAATGGAGAGTATCTCTTCGGAATGTGGAAAACTTCCGAGCGAAAGTGCCAGGGGGAGACGACAGATTTTTTTTCTTTGATAAATGGGATTATCCTTTGAATTGGACGGCATATTTGTCCGGGAGGGGTTATCCGTCGAACGCAACTCGGGGACGAACGGGTCGGTCCGGACCGCGCAAGAATTCCTGTTGTTGCGCGAGAAAAGCGATAAAAAGCTGGCGGTGCGATAGAACAGTTCCAAGCAGATTTCTCTCTTCGGAAACTTTACCTTATTCCTCTTTAACAAACTCTAGTTGGCCCATTCGGTTTTCCCCCATTGTTTTCTCCCCTTGCGCGTTCCTACCTCGGCCCTTGGTGTCGCCGCACTCTTCTGGAACGCCTGACACCTACCTGAGCAGTAATAAACGGACAAAACGGTTGTAAACACGTTTGTTTTTCTCCGACCGAATCCGGAATAATTTATTTCAGGATTCCGGGAAGTTGATCACAGCATACCAATCGACCCGTTTGCATTCGAGTCTTGTTTGTTTCATCGGTGATTTGCAAAAGTGTTGAAACGAAATATTATTAACTAAATTTGTACAAAATCCGAAGTTTTACGCTGGAATGATCCTAAAATGAATCTTGTCCACCGTACGATCTCAGAAATGTAAACAGAAGACAGCGCAAGCAAGCGTTCGAGGCATGTTGGAAGTCTTGCTCCTTCGGCCACGTGGTCCATGTTTACAATCGCTGTCCTTGTCTACGTTCGGCGCGGTCTTCAAGGTCACAAAAAAATAGTATGTAGCAACTCACGGTCTAAGAGAGAGAGAGAGAGAGCGCGCGGACCCGAGCGTTTCTTCTTAGTTCGAGGATTTATTTTATTTTGCTCTGAAACGCAAACGAAAATATCAATTGCAACAAGCACAATTAAAATTTCATTCTTTCTTTAATGATCCTCATACATTGAAAATAATACATCGACGTTCTTAATTCTTTTAATTGATTTAACGTTTCAAGTTGGTGTCACATAAACGCACGAAGACTTTAATTATTTTGTTACGGGACTTTCGCCGACTTATTTGTGGCAGTTTTCTGATTGTTTGGTGGTTTAATAACATAGAATGCTGGTGTAATTTTCAAATTCGAATGTCCTCCTTCTTGCTATTTATGCAAGAAATGCGATTAAAATTGTATTCCTTTTTTAATGATCTCGTAAATTGAAAATAATAATTTTTTTAACGACAGTTAGTTTTAAATACGCCAAATAATTAGTGTCACGAATGCATAAAGATCCGCAGCGATCGGTTTCAATATGGAATCGCGGTCGACATCTCCGAGAGAAGGTTGCTGTCCCCAGGAGGGAAAACGGTTCTCACCACCGTCGATACGGAACGAGACGGGACGAAATGAAACGAATCGGCTCGACTCTCGTTATCGGACACCAGCTTTACTCGTTAGTAACGCATTTTTCTGTTGGTTACTTTTTCCGCTTAGTCCTGCCTCGAGCAGCAGTGGCAGGAGTAAGCGGTCGTCGATGTAGGTCGTTTCGAGTGAAACCGAGTCGCTCGCGCTTCAAACTCTCGAAAAAACGTTATCCTGCCCCCGATTACCGTTCAGTTTTTACGAACGGACCAGCACTCGTGTTTTTTCGACTCGAAACGAGAGTCTCTTTCTCACGCGAGAGAAATTAACCGTTTTTCCCCACTCGCTGTTATTTATTACAATTAGACAGGACGTCGCACCGCGTCTCCCGATGCCAGCCAGGAGAGAGCCTTTCAAAAGCTTTTTGCAATAACGATCGATGGATTCTCTTTTCACCGTGTCGTCGGGCGCCGTCGCGGCCCGGTTCGGATTTTTCCCGTTCACCGGAAATCGTACAAGACCGTTTCGAAAATGGCCGATTCAGAGGATACCCGATTAGCCGAAGGACTCGGCCGCCGAGTGAAAGTACAGAAAATGGTGGAAAAATCGCTCGGGCCGAACGACTACTTTCACTATTTCATCTTTGAGATCGGAACGGGTCTACTATCTGCCGATCTCTCCCGGCGTTTGGCGCGACTCGCGAACGCTTCGACCGCGTTTCGAAGCGCCGTTGACAACAGATAGCGTCGTCGTCGTAAGATAGCGGAGACCGGCGCTACAAGTTCCAATTTTTTAAGAAACTATTATACTTTAAAATTCTAACCTTCAGATTAAAATATTGTAATAGGGTTTTAATGTTTTCTCATTTATTCGTCTTTGGTAAAGCGGAACTATTTCCTCGTTGTGGGGCAAGTTGTGTTACTAAAGAATAAAATTTGCTAGTAATTAAAACTTTAGTGAAATAATATCGATTTATTTAGGTTTTTGTTAACAAAAATATGCTACGTTTAACAAAACAATATAATAACTCTCGAACATTATCTTTGATATTTTATTTATTTATGGTTCATTTTAATGTGGTCACATTAACAACTTGCCCCAATTGACGCATGTGGAAATCTGCAACAATATTTCATCCATTGGTATAAATTAACTAATAGAACCTATTACAACATGTTCTTAATTGTCATTTCATCGAGAAGGATAAAATATTCCGCGTCATCGATATTAAATAATCGAAATAGACCAAAAAGTAAGGATCGAGTAACATTTACTTCTCTCGATCATAACTAAAAGCCTTCGTTAAAAACACATGCCACACTACCGTGGCCGCCACAAAAATGGACGACAGAGTGTCTTCATCCACTTTTATAACAAAAATAACTGAGAACGAATTGCGCGTTCTGTCTTCCGCGGAAAACTTACTTGGAAAACTTACTTGGAAAACTCTTAGCCCGGGTCTCCCCTACGCGAAAACGCCGGAAATCGATCGAAGGCGAGATCGACGATCGAAAATTCGATACAGTTCCGTCGCTGCAGGAGAGGGGGGACGCGGCCGCGCGCTCGACCATTGGTCCCGGTATGTGGGACATCTTCTATTTTCATAAGACGTGACGTTAGACTTTGGTTTCGTAACGGACCGCCGTGTAAGGGTTAAGATATTCGAGCACACAAGAGCGTTATCCTTCGGCGACGCTCCTGCTAAGGTTCGTGGGTGACCCCGTTGGCCATGGAAGATTTTCGTAAAACGCGCGCGTCAGCTTCCCGACGCGTGTCGCCTTGCCTCGCCTCCCTCGTCTCTTCTCGACCCGTCTCGTCCCTGCCCGCCTCGCCGAGAGTTTCTCTTTTGCCGTTTCTCCGCGGGCGCTTAACCTCGAATCGGGAGACGATTCGCGCGAACACCGTGCTCTTGTACCGAGAACCGTGACTAACAGGCTCGATCACCGATCCTCCAGTTCTCGGAACAACGAGCAACGCCTCCGAAATGAAACTTTTACGTATGTATTGTGGGTGATTCCCTTCGAAGCAGCTTCTCTTTTCTCTCGGTGCTGGCGGCGTTGTTCGCTGCACGCAGATTCGCGATTTACACCGTCCAGCTTCCGCCTCTATCGATCCCCACCTGATGCGGAATCGGATCTGTCGAGTTCGTCGAACAAGCACCACCTCCTGCGAATTCTATCGCCTTGGCACCGCGTTCCAATCGAATTCGACCTCCTGTTTCAACCAGCTCGACAGATATCGGTCCCGTTCCTCGAATTCTACCTTGTTGGACGCGCACTCAGGGTTGCCACCTCCTCCGTTTTCGCCCGGATGATAATACATTGTCATTCTTTGTGTTGTTGTTCCAATTTTTAAGAGTGTCTACAAGAATTTCTATAATTGAACAATCACTTGAAAAATGACTACATAATTTTAAGATTTTTTGAGGTTATGAGGTTGTGCAAAGTCTAGCCGTAATTGTATTGCTTTGTTGCAGCTAAAGTTCTCAGTTTTTAAAGCTCATGCTTCTTAATTTTCCGGCTATATTCGAGAACAAACCTTTTCTTTTGCTTTTTTCATCTCCGGGTTTGTACAGGGTAACTGAAAATGTTGTGGATCCATAACCGTTTTGTCAATAACCGGGTACCCTCTTACAATTTCTTCTTGAAAACCTATTAATATTTCTGTTGTCAAATAGCAAAATTATAGTAGACTTTTATCTGAGATCCGACTGTGGATCTCTATGCAAAATAAAAAATGTTTGCATTGATTGCAAGGCACAGGAGCTAAATAGAAACTTCTTACTTCTTTTAATTATCTTACTAGGCTGGAATTAATACACTGATGTCCTTAAATATTTTCAATATGTCTGCTGCTTTATGTTGTACGTGCCAATTCTTTAATTTACATTTAAAGTATAAAAACATGCATTGAAATTACAAAGTGTAACATCATTGAATATATTATAGAAAATGCTAGTTATTGACATAAGGGTTAAAAGGGATGATGCCTATTGTCTGCTATTGTTTTAAACAACTGCAATGTCTTCATAGTTGATGGATTCGCGATTTTATAGATGGCAACCCTAACCACATAGATTATACATAGAATTCATTCACATCAATTCACATATGAGATCCGTGGACCACCAGTAGTCTAAGCTTTCCCGAGGCTTTCGCTCCTCGCATGCGAGTTGCAAGCGTGCTCGGCATATCTCACACGTGGGAAACAATGCTCGCATAAATCGCTAACCATATGCATAGTTTTCGCGATAAATTCCTCGAGGTCTCGCGTTTCCGGCGTGGTCCCAAGGTATTGCATATTTATCGCGAGCAACGGCAGGCACGTGTACCGCTCGCTTGGATAACGTCCACAACGCGATATTCCTAATTTCTCAAAAACTGACCGTTCGCAAATTATCGTCGACAGATTACTTGGCAATTAACGTGACTCATTTGGCCGCGCGCTCTCTCGGTGCTCCTCGCGATTCCGAGAGCTTCGACACACCTCCGAGCGATTACACTGTCCAACAGCCAAAAAATAAGATCAAACATGCTTATACATCACGATTTTGCAATAACATCACGATATTTGTTTAAAGTTGAAAAATGTCTTCTCTTCAAATTAAATTTTCTCAAAAAACTGCGCGTCTGTTCGAAAAATTAAGGACAAATTCGGAATCAGCGCGGAAAACTCTATTAGCTTCGTATAGCGAGAATCGAAACGTCAGAAAAAATTGTTGAAATTTGTTGGACCGTGTTATCAACCGTTCGAGTGCCGCGCAGCCTTCGCGTTCGGTGGGGTAGATGTTCCATTTCTGGTCACTTGAACGGTTTCCGTATCATTCGCTGATAGTCCGCAAATTATTATGCGCTAACGAGAAAAATGATAACGTGAAACAGAAATAGCCAATTCAGCATAAGTATACATATAAGGACGTGTGTTGTTTTTAGTAGAAATACGTTTTTTTCAACTCCTGTTTCTTGCAATTGGTGAAAATTTTTATTTTATTATTCGGACATCCTATATAACGGATGAAAAAGTAGGTCCACGAAAGACAATGCTCGAAACATATTTTTGACATACATTTTACAAATGTCATTTTTTAAAGAGTGTCTCCGAAAGAAATTTTGCATTCTTACAAGTTTCACGTGGATTTATCTGGGGGGTTTCATTTTGACACACAGCTTTTTTGAATTCTTTAATTATATGAAATGATACAATCTACTCTGGTGCTTCTCTACTTGATTAATCGATGCTGCGGACGAGCTGCGAGCTCGCTGTTAGAAACGAACTGATCTCGGACCGGAAATCTCGGAAAATGTGCAGCGCGATTTTCGAAGCGGCGACATTGACTGGCGAAAGGTCAATGCGCAAGGCGAAATGGCGCTAGCAGATCATTAAGATTTTAGCACTATTTGGAAGTTTAAAATTACAATAATGTACATATATGTAGGTTGTTGGACCCGTCTCGACATCAGTTAGTTCCGAGTGTAGAGGATTGAAGATTCCGCGGGCATTCCGGGGAAGTGCGATCGCTTTCGATTGCTCGGAGGATGAATCGCGATGGTGATCGACGAATCCGGTCTGTTTGATATTCGATCGAGCGAAATCGATTCGGCGAAACGGATATATAGAATTCGGGGCCATTGGCTGCCGTGGTACCACCTTTTCGGAGCGCAACGTAACAGAACATGAGCGCTGGTGCGGGTGCGGGTCTGTAACGTTGCTAATAATAGCGGGACGTGGGAAATTCTCTGGCCTTAAATCAAGCCCACACGTCGCGCGACAGATCGCCGCTCTCGACAACGAGAGACGATCGCTCGGGGGCCGCGGATCAGAGTTTCACAAACTTCCAAATATTTTTCAACCTTTCAACCCTGAATGCGCTCAGGGAAAAGAGTTGGGATCCGAGAGGCGACACTTCGGCTAACACCTCGTTCGAACGTCCCTTTAAAGGGCCTCATTAAGTGTTTTAATGAAAATTGTTTTTTATTAACATTGCAGTTACACATACAAAATAACGTACTTACGAAACACAATAATATTTCAGAATATGAAGTAGAAAAGTTATCTTTTTTTTAAGTTTACTTTATTTGAATAAAACTATGTCATCTTTGTTTTGACGAAACTTGGCAACGTTTTTTAGTAACCAAATTTTCAATGTTGAATTTGTTGAGCTGGAATTATTTTTGAAATTAATTGTACACGCACACACATGCTGTTGATCTTTACCTTGCCGCAGTTCGAAGTTATTACATAAAAATTATCGTAGCAATGTATTGGAAGGAGTTTGGAGGAGGATCGCAATTACGGCCCATAGAGCAATTGGCGAGTGTATATTGAAAGGTAGATGCGCTTAGTAAGCACATTTTGGAATAGCTAAATATAGAAACACATGCGATACATATTTTTAAAATTATGTTCTTATCGGGTTAGTTAGCATAATTATATAGGCGTACATATATTCGATGCTAATGTCTACCGGTTCGCAATGCCGTCTCGTTCTATTTCCGCGTGGCAGTTGCGCGGGAAGAAAAAAGGATTGTTCCATTCACGCCATCGTATCGCAGAAATTGCCTGACTAAAGTAACGTTTCAAAGCTGCAAATAATTACGAATTAATCCTGCGATAGACGAGAAAGAATTATATATATATATATATGTTGCAATTATTATTTATATTGAAATTTCTAGAAAAGTATGAAAACATTCATCAACTTTTGTTGAAAACATGTTTTTGCCAGATTATCAGAAGTGTCCAAATACTGATAAACGGTGTGGAAAGCGACTGATTGTTATTTTATATATTCATTTCTGAACATTTAGAACACTTAGAATTGAATTAGATTCCGAAGCCTCGAATGGTTATCAATTGACTGAAAGTTGTTGAAAATATGAAACATGACAAAATTCAATTTTGGCCAGGAGTAAAACTAGTTTCACTCGGAGTTGGGCAAAAATTGAATCAACGATTGACGAATAAATTTCTACTTCAATAGTTAATCGCAATTAACAATTAATCTCCTAGTTCAGTCGTTAATTGGGAATAACGGGTAAATGTCTACTTTAGTCGTAGATTGCGATTAACGATTACATTCCTTTCAATTGTAATCGTCAATCGGATAATTGTGATTAATGATTAACTGCTGAAATTATGAAATATGAATACTGAAAAAAATGTAAAGTGAGTTTAGGTGTACATATTGTCATTTCGTCATGCCTTTATGTTGTTTTTTTCGATTATTTCTTCCTTTAATCAACGATTGACGATTAACTTCATCAATCGATTGAATCAGTCTCCGATTTTTCGATGATGTCTTCTTTTAATCAACGATTGACGATTAACTTCCCAATCAATCGTAGATTTTTCAATGATTACCTTTTTTAATCGTACACATTAATCGATCAATCTTGATTAAAATGTAAATCGATTAATGCCCAACTCTGAGTTTCACTGTGCGCTGTACGCGGGAAGGTTTAGGCGGTTTCGGGACGTAGATTCGTAGAGGCGGAAAATGGGCCAGTGATTGCTGCGTGGGGCATCCCGATCACCGAGAGAAACCCGACGTGACGCGCTCCCATACCGGTTCTAGACCAATGCCAGTCGACGATGAGTCGTCGTTTCCGCGGATCTTTCTCCAAACGTTAGTCAGACTTCCCACGGAGCCCAGGGATTTCCTCGAACAGTAAGGCAAGCGAGTACACGCGTGCCGGATGATTTCATTAAATGACGCAACGGTACATATCGGAGCCGCTCGTTCCTGCAAACGGGGATACCGCAGTCGGGTGTTCCGTTATCCGATTCCCTCTCCTCCCTTCTTCACTCTTTCTTGATCGCTCAGGTAAGGGTAAGGCTCGCGAGGGCGAGGTTGTTGTGCACCTTCTTCTTCTTCTTCTTCTTTTATCTTTCCTCTCTTCTCCCTCGTTCGTTGAAATTGTCACCGAGGAACGCTCGCGAGGTTATCGCTTACGAGACTCTTTCTGACGTAATTCTGGCTACACGCGAGCCTCTGACGTAATTCTGCTATTTTTCTGCCGATGCACACTCAGTGTGCTGTTCGTCGAACGCTAAAAGTGACCGATGCTCTCTGGTACAGGCTGGAATATCATAAATTTTGGCAACGCCGTCTCAGTCCGATTTGAAGTGATTTCGTTCGCGGTTTGCCACGGTCGTCCCAATATTCATTTGCTAAAAAATGACTCGCCTCGATATTTAATACATCTACATTACTTTCTAAATGTTCAACGATGCCAAAATGTCGATACTAATGACTAGACTGCGCGGATTTTATGCATTCATGACAAGAATGGGCGCGCACTATTTAAAACGGTGGAGGTATTAATAAAATTTAAGGCCACCAGTGTTATTTGTGTGTTTCGCCTTAATAAGATAATTAAAAGAAGAATTAAATTTTTATATGTCTCCTGTGTCTGGCAACCGATGCACGCGTTTGTTATATTGCATAAAGATCTGCAGTCTACTAATCACAGTTAATCAAAATCATAATTAGAACACGCATTCGAAAGTGAACACTTCGCGAATACAATTTCTGATCGGAGAAACTTACTAATTTTCTTTTAATATCATGTCAATATCAATATCTGCCGCAATTTTTTTAATATCGTAATGAACTGCTAGATCGGTCGCCCGGATCACTGGGTGTTGGTCTGTCTATATACGGTGTTGCCACGTCACTTGTTCCGGCCTGTATTAGGCCGTGGCTCTATCGTTCCCTATAAAATATGTACTGTTCGGCCACTGGCCACTTAATACCGTCCATACAGAAACCATCTTAACGCAAACATCGCGTAGCATTGCCAATTACGTTAACACCACTCTGGCAATTGCGTTTTTTTAGCGATCGAGACTTGCGCGCGCGTTTTTTCACTGAATTGCGGAATGCATCGATCGGTGCTTTGAAGAATACACGGCTCAATTTAAAAATACACAGCCGACCTTCGTGCATTCTCCACGCGTCCGCCCACGATGAAAGCTACCTGTCTCCAGTCTGCGGATTTTGCGCTTTCGTGACAAAAACCGAGCAGTTGGATTGGTAGATAGATCGAAAGAATTGAGTATCGATACAGCATAAGTGCAAAAAATTTGGTTTTATACTCTCCAATCATTGAGATTATAATAATTCATTTACGGAAAGTAGTGGAAGTAGTTTCGGCGAAGTTTCCAGATTACGTCCAACCTCAGAATTGGATGAAATTTTGGGAATTGGTTCTATTTTCACAAAAATGATGATTGTCAGAAGGATTTTTGGCGACTCGAAAAAAAAGGTTTACCATTTCAATGTCACTGCCTACCTTAGCGACTTACCGACTCTCTCTTCTTGTAGGTAGAAATACAAGTATATAATGAAAATAAAATAAAATAATAGTTAGCAATCAATTCAATGATGTTTTCGGCGCAACTGTTTCGATCACTTATTAAATCTAACAATTTTGCAATAAATATTTTTTCGAGTCGCCAAAAATCCTTCTGACAATCACCATCTTAGTCAAAAAAAGAACCTATTCCCAAAATTTCATCCAATTCCGAGGTTGGGCGTAAACGGAAAAACACAGCCCAAGTTTCCTTGTCGAAGCATTTATTTATATCTTTTAATTACATCTCTTATGAGATTTATTACAACATATTGAAACTTATGGTCAATCCCGATAAATGTAGAACACAATAAATTCTGCTTTATAAAATGCAAGGAATCGGGCACGAACTTTTGCACTGACCTGTTACTTTCGAAAATGCATTTTTATTTTCTGTAAAAATCAGTTCACCGACGTCGTGTCACCTGTGCATTGGAACGGGACACCCTGTATATAGCAGCCGCATCATCGATGCACCGATGCGCCGACGCGACGGCTTCGCGCGAGTTCCCACTCGGGAAAAGATTAGAGAATGATTTTAGCGATGAAAATTGCGACGCGAGCACCGATCGAAAGTTACTCGGCTCTCCAGAAAGAAATTACGCAAAAGAATGCTCGTGTGTTTGCGGCCTGTTATCGCATGCTTTGTCACGCGATGCAAAACGACGCAACGCATTGCTCTGGAAAAGTCGGCAAAAACGATCCGCCGCGTTGTTCGATCGCGTCGAACAAACTATTTCGTCAATCGCATCGAACGTTACGCGTGTTGCTCAAGATCCATCGTTCGATATTCTTTCATCGATAACAACGTGGCTCAGCCTTGATAATAATACGCAGATACTGTTTGCACTGGGATTCGAGCTTCTCTGATCAGTAGACTGCGGATCTTTATGCAAAATGAAATTTTTACACATCAATTACGATCTATAGAAGCCACAAGTAACAATTTATTTTCCTCATTAATACTTTCCGTATGTTAAAAATAGTGCATCGACACTGTTAAACTCGTTCAATCTTTTTACTCTTTCGAATTACACATTTTTGTCATAAATGCATAAAATCCGCAGTATAATTATGATTATACTATCGTTTCAAATGTTAAAAAATAAATCATCTATCCATTGGTGTTATACATGCATAAAAGGCAATGGGAGGACAATGGTTATTTCATCGAGTAGACTCGGACAGTGAGGATGAGTTTTAAACTCTGTATAGAAATTGCGGAGTCTTCGGGATCGTCGGCTTTCGTTTCGAAGCGGTGCAGATTTTTCTCTCGGTTATCAAGATCTCGCGGTTCGGACTTTCCTTGTGAAAGTTCTATCCACCGCGAAAACGAGCAGTAGAATCTTGTCGAGGAGGACTATTAATTCCCCCCGATGAATCGTGTCAATTCCTTTTTGGATAGGAGAGACCAGGGCTACAACTTCCTACTTCGAAGAAACATATAAAATTACGTAGAAATAGTATATTTATTGTTGTAATAAGTTTCTAATATTTTTTCATTTATTTGTGTCGTCGGGTGAAGCTAGCTGTTACTAAAGAATAAAATTTGCTAATAATTAAAACTTGTTAGTGATTGTAGCCTCCGTCTTTTAGTGTTTTAATCAATCTTGACAAAGTCATGCTACAGATATTGAAGTTTCTCGCAATTGTTTTCATACTTGAAAATGAAATACTAACTAGATAATAGTTTTTTGAAACTAAAACGCAACAAGAATTCTATTCATACACATATGCATACATTTGTTGCGGAACAATGTGCCCCAAGTGACAATTACAATTTACTCCAACTGATACATCTGCAAATCTACAACAATATTTTACTAATAAAACCTATTACAACATGTTCTTCAATGACATTTCATTGTTAAGAATAAAAGATTTAGTGTGTGACGTCGATATTAAGTAATTGAGATAGATAAGGATCTAATAATATTTACTTACATCGTACGCAACTAAGGTTTCATAATGAAGCTGGGGAAAATAATATTTTAAATAGTAAATAGTAAATAATCCTATTTACTTTAAAGTATGTGTACACAACTTCGAAAATAAAATATTTTATTTCATGCAGTAATTTTCGAAAATAAAATAATTTATTTAAGGCAGTAATTTTTTTGAAAATAGTATTTCATTTGAAGAATATTTAAAATATTCGTATTTTGTCTTTACTTTCAATTTTAATTTTAAATATTGCTGAAAACAATGGTTCGAATTCAATACGTTTATGGGTGTAAATCGTTTCTTAACGATAAGATAGACTGTATGTTTATGCGGTTTTTCTCAGAGTATTATAATATTTATAACAATGCAAAAAGTAAAATATTTTATTTCGTGTTTCTGATTGTTAAAATAGAAATATGTATTTTATTTTGAGGTTCAGATTGTTAAAATGGAAATATTTTATATTCGAAATTGTATATCTTATTTAAAATACTATTTTCTTTAAGCAAAATAAAATCTAAAAAATATTACATACTATTTGAAATATTTGTTTCGCCAAATAATGCCCACCTCTGGTTTCGTTAAAAACACACGCCACAAAAATGGACGACAGAGTGTCTCCGCCACTTTTATAACAAAAACAACTGAAAACGAATTATGCATTCTTCTCCTTTTTTATAAATAATGATGGTAACAATTTATTCCGTGACCTTTTAGCCCCGATCTCCCTGCTGTAAAAACTTCGCGCTCGAAACAATCCGAGAAACTCGTCGCGTCTCGACCGTTATTGTTATCGTTGCGATTACGATCGTGATCGCCGCCGACGCGAGGAAAAGAAAGCGACCCTTTGCGTGTGTCGCGTCCGGCGAAAGTTGCACAAACTATGTACAAAAGTAGAAGCGCCAAACGGATCTCGTTGCGTTGGCCCGGGCAGCCGCGTCGTCTTGTTATTTCGTGCCTTTTTTTCCCAACAATTTTCATTATCACAAACGTTACCGTATGCCAATTTCTGGACAGTTCTTTTCACAACTTCTTTTACTTTAAAAAGTGAAAAAAAAAAGCAATGAGGTCAGAATATTATATTAAATTAGGACATGCCCAACAATGGCAAGAATGATAAACTAGCGTTACAGCGCGATAATAAGTCACAAAGGTAATTTCAATTATTATTGAAAATGCCGGTCTTTTAAAACTACTAACCTTGGGCTTACATATCGCCGACAGAAGTACGTATTAAATATTGGTTGTAACAAAAATATGTGCTCTGGAACACTTTATAAAGATAGTACTATTACACAGATTTTTAAACAACGGTAAAAAAATGTTCGACCTTTCGCCACGATTTCGGTCAAATTCAGTTTACGCTTTACGCGACCCCGAGAACCCGCGACTTCCTACTTGTTTTCCGTTCTGAACGTCGAAGAAAGCCGAACACGTTCACCCCGTGGTTCGTGGAGCGGATAATGCGTTGACATTATGAATCTTGTACGCAGACAGAAGCTCATATACGTTGATTCATACATCCGTGGCAGGCTTTCACTTTCTACGATTTTTTCGAATCGAATTGACCCACGCTCTCTCTCTCTCTCTCGCGGGCTTCTGTTCACGGGGATTTTCTCTGTACGCTTTTACCTCGTTAGCGTCGCGTCTCTATCTCCCAGCGTTTCGTGGCCTGTCTAATAGTCGACAGGTTCTCTTACCTAGCTCTCGTTGATATTTACAGGTTTTACAAATTCACTCTTTTGAAATTAAAAGTTTTATCGCGCGCAACAATAGGCAGACGTGAAATTCTTATTTAACAGTACACTGTATACATAGTTTCTCATACGTAATGGTTCTTCTATCGCCGCTTCAGGTACTTTCATGTACTTATATAATCACATTATGACAACTTGGGGAGGGCAATCGTTGCTAGAATTAGTAATTAGTAATTAGTAACTAGACGGCGGATTTTATCCATTTATAACAAACATGACACAGTTTGTCAAATCAAAACGAAAACAGTAAACAGATTAGCAATATTTAAAAGTACTGTTGTATTAAGAAAGTAAATACATTTCCAATTCACTCGAGTTTGTTGCAATTCAGGTGAAAAACTTTTAGCGTTATTTTTGGGCTGACGGTCATGATACAGCAGGCCCCGTTCAATTCTTCTTGACGTCAGCTATAACATTATGAAATCAAAAATGCATTGTAATATCTAAAACATCAAAATGACTTTTAATTTTCGTGGGGAAACATTTTGTTCGAAATCCAATATTATACAAGTTTATAGATATTTAAATGCTGTTGAACTTTATAATAATGGAGTGCTTTCACAGGAAAGCTGGAAACCGAAGTCTAACAAATATGAATGTTACTCCTTTCTTTTTAGACGAAGTAAAATCTGATTCGTTTGTAATCAATATTGAAGCATTGAAATAAACGTAGCCGCACAAAAAATATAAATTTCCTTTTCTCTCTACAATTTCGGGGATGAAGACTGTATATCACTGTAACTGTAAAGAAAATGATACGGTAAGGGGTTTACGTCGGACAGAAAAAATTGTACGACTCGCAGAAAATTTAAAAATCGACTTTCCTCCGACCTTTCGGGCCAAATACCGCGCGACGCGAACGAGGAAAGAAACGGCGATGCTAGTGCTAGAAAGTAGGAGTGCTAATTTCGAGAAACGATCAACTTATTCTCGGTGTTCCCGGTGGATTGTTCGGTAGCGCGTGGTCGCGTCGCATCGCGGTGCATCCCGACGCATCTCGTCGCATCCCGCCGCATCTCGTCGCGTGGCTAGGGCACCGGTTCAAGGCGGAAATATGGCGGTCTCTGGGTCAAGAGCGGCTCGGATCGATGCGACCGTGGGTCTCGCTCCCGGTGCATCGGTCGCTGCAGCACCAGCAGCAATTGCAATCACAATTCGCAGTCGTAAAAGACCTTCGGGCCGCATTTTCCCAAAGCTTGGCCTGGTACACTCCTGACATCGTTTTTTTTTTTTTTTTTTTCAACGACGACAAACACGTAGGATCGAAACGTGTCCTTCGGAACGTTCGACTACCTTCTCCATTCGAACTCAATCTCCCAGAATGCACTTCTCAAAACGAACGTTAACGGTAAACTCACCACGGCCGAACGACCGGTCTTTCTTAGCAATCTACAATTGAAGACTGGAATTTAATCTGGAATTTATTCTTTCTCCTCACTTTGCTATTTGTTCCTCTCTTTTAAAATCATATATGGCTTTATCAAGTCGTATTAAGTACAAATTGTAATTGTTTTAAGCGTTTCTGACATAAGTTGCATTCTTACAAGTTTGAAGAATTTTGGCTCTAACACCAGCTTTTAATTCCAGTCCTCGATTACTGAAATTATAGTGGTGCCTCGATGGGAAATTGCTGAAGTATGTACTTCAATAAAAATCGCAAACATAATCGGAATCGATCTTGTCACTTTTAGAAATGCACCATTCACTTTTAACCCTTCGCACTCGGAGCTATTTCAACTCGTAAATTAAATTAATTTCTCCCGAAGTAGAATAATACATCTTTTTGCCAATACAGTGACGAGCAAAAGCGTAAACACACTTCGTTTGTTTTACATAAAATGTGATGATACAAGATATTTGTCAATTGAATGATAAAGATTCGGTAATAATAATTATCTGGTGAATGTGACAAACAGAACATTGACATTGACTGGCCACCTAGATCTCCAGATTTGACCCCTCCGGACTTCTTTTTGTGGGGTTATTTGAAAAGCAAAGTGTACGCCAGTAATCATCGCTGTAGCGCCCGAGATGCTCGAAAAAATTATGGAAGACGCATCAAAGAGGGCACATTTTGCTTTGGCCAATAAAGGCGACCACTTGACGTTGATGTTGTATTCAAAAACTAGAATTAAGTAAATTAAATAAAAATACCTCATATATGGAAATCGGTGGTTTTTTTTTAAAGTTATTCAATATTCACATACCGACGTAGAAGATGGCGCACCCTGTATTGTTGATATTATCGAACGTAAACTGTTATGTTTTGTTTGTCACATTCACCATATAATTATTATTACCTAATCTTTATCATTCAATTGGAAAATAGCTTGTATTGTTACAGTTATGTAAATCAAACGAAGTGTGTTTACACTTTCGCTCGTCACAGTATATCGATGTAATAATGTAAACAATATTTTGAATAATGGTATAGCAATTCACCACTCGAGTGCTAAGGGTTAATAGTTGGCAAAACGCAAAAGAAAACAAACGATCGGCGAGTATAACTCGTTTCGGCGCGGTCGACGCCGTCAAACAGTGACGACAAGACCAGAGAAATCAGGGAAACTTATTGTCATTTTCTTTAGAAATGAATTCGGCAAATCGGTGATTGCTCGACGGTTGAAAAACGCTCGAAAAGGAAGACTCGCGCAGCCATTCACCTTGTTCCTCCAACGCAGTGGAGTGTCGTTAGCCATGCGAGAGATCCAGCCAACTGCATGACTCATCGACTGTATAAATAAAATCGCGTAAGAAAGTGTCGCTGGATCGCGGATCTCGTCGGTTTTCGCGGTGCTGCGTCAACCTGGGAACTCGATTCATCGAAACCTTTATTGCACACGGGTTCGTCTCGTTAGCGTCGCGTTTCTTTGTCTCCGTTCATTCCTGTACCTAACAAGGAAGAGCCGTTGTTCATCGGAGACCATCCCTCGATCCTTGTATCCCACGATCTCGTTGTCGGAGAAAGAAAGAAGAGACTGACAGAGATGCATGTGCGTGGTGTGTGGCCAGAAAACCTTTAACAAATACGCAGGCTGTTCGGCAACAGGTGGTAGACATTTTGAGGGACGATTTTTCGCGACGATGCTTATTGCATTGCTGTATGTGACATGTTTAGCTAAATCGAACCGGATTGGTCAAACCTATTGCAATCAACAGTAATTATTGTATAGTACATTGTAAAAACTAGTAAGTACCATTTCAAATAGCGACTGGATCAAAATAGTTTCGAACTTCCATGCGAAATCTGCGTTTTTTCGATTTTTTTGAGGTTTTCGATTTTATACAAGTAGGATTTTCACTTTGAAAATCTGAAACCAATTGCAAAGTATGTATTTGGATTCTTGACGTGTGTCAGATTTTTCTCAGAATTTCTGAACATCATTAACTAGAGAAGATAGGTCAAAAACTGATTTTTCGATTTTACCCCAGCATCCAGATCAAAACTGAGAATAGGGCCTTAAAGATCAGGACATTTCACATACAGCACCTCGCTATTCTCGATCGTCGCGTTCCACCGCCCCGAAGAATGATAATTTAGTTGGAACCGTGGTCGAACGGAAGGAACAGCTTGCGTTAACGTAGGTCGCGATAGTAAGTCACTCCCTGCCTCGACGATCAACTTACGAATATATGTTTTTGTATGTGATATAAAGATTGCGGCTTGCGGCCGGAAGAGGAAGTCCTGGACCCCGGAGAGACCGGTCCGTACATCGAGTGTAAGGTGAGCAGCCGCGAGTCGTCGTCTTCGTCGACGAAGCCGTCCTTCGCATCAGCTTCAACATCGACTTCGTCGTCACCGTTGCCGAGGGGAAAGAGCAAGTCGCCAGCTTCCTTGTTGGCGTCGACTACCTCGATAAGCTCGTCGACGACCTCTGTGTCGGCAAGCAGCGAAGCCTCGTCGGGATCATCGACGAAAGAGGATCGGGCGATTCTGAGCCGCAGACAACGGAAGAATCGCACCAGAGTGCCGCGCGATCAGCGTCAGGAGCGCGACGACGAGCACGAACAGGAGCAGGAAGAAGAGCATACTAGTCAGCAGCAACAGCAACGGATACGCAGACACCACCACATCCGACAACAGGTCTACCAGCACAGCCTGACGAGAAGCTCCGAGTCTTCGCAGAGCTCATCGACGTCCGTGAGGAGCGAGACCGCTGGTTGCAGGAGAAATCGTCAGTCGCAAAGTGTTCAGAAGATGCATCACCAGGTGACCAATCCCGGCAGCAGCGGGCCGCCTGAAGCTGTGAATGCCGATACGATGTTCATAAGTAGCCAACGAAGCGAACTGTACCACATGAACGAGTCGATGTTATTCAACTTGCTCAGTAACTACACGCTGGCGGGCGATCTACTGACCTATCTCAGCTACCCGTTCGAGTCCAGCTACTACCCGGGCTACGCACTGGTGGTGAACTACCATCAAAACTTCAGGGGCCAGCGGACGCAAGCCTTGGACGCGAACGCTCGCGAATTCGTGCCCGGCAGCGGGACTAGCTCAAGAATATGGACCATGGTGGAGAGCGAGGTGGACAGCGGTAACTACAGCGGCAGCTCCGTCGAGAGCTCGGATCTAGAGCAAGAGAGCGCTTCGGACAGCGATAAGAACTCGGACATCGGCGAGTCCTCATCCTCCTCGTCGTCGACCGAGTCTTCATCTGATTCGTCTTCCTCCTCCAGCTACAGTCAGCAGTACCAGGATAGATCGAAGAGGTACTGGACGCCTGAAACCTACGAACTTGTAGTCGCCGAACGGACTTGTGCCAGGTGTCACAAGAACTTTTACGTGAACCGACATAACGGCGAGTACCTGCAAAAGGATCAGTGCGTGTATCATTGGGGTAAGTTCCGGAACGGTAGTCTGAACGGTTTGCCGCAGAGTGCGTGGGAGTGTTGCGACGGCACAGAGGATTCGACGGGGTGCACCACCGCGAAGATGCACGTGTGGACGGGCCTTGTACCGGGCTGCAACGGACCACTGGACGGGTACGTGTCCACCAGACCTGCCACGATCGTGCCGAGGGATTCAAATTACGGCGTGTACTCGTTGGACTGCGAGATGTGTTTTACGAGGCGCGGCCTCGAGCTGGTTAAGGTGACGGTGGTCGACGTGGACGGCACCGTGGTCTACGACACTCTGGTCAGGCCGGACGCGGAGGTGATCGACTACAACACCAGATTCAGCGGGATCACGGCGCAGGATTTGTCCAGGGCGTCGAAGCGCCTCGTCGACGTGCAGAACGACCTTACTAGTTTCATTTACGCCGAGACGATACTGATCGGCCACGCGCTCGACAACGACCTCAGGGCCCTCAGGATAATACACATGACTGTGATCGACACGTGCGTCGCGTTCCCGCACTTTCTGGGCTATCCATTCCGCGTCAGCCTAAAGACTCTCGCGAGGACAGTGCTGCGAAGGGAGATACAAACGATGGAACACGACTCCGTCGAGGACGCCAGGACTGCCGTTGATCTCATGCTCGTGAGGGTGAAGCACGACTTCACGTAGGATAGACACACGGATAGAGAGAATGAAGCAAATAGTGAGTGAAAGAGAGAAAGTGAGTGTGATTTGATGTACCGCTTGGTAACGAGAGAGTACATACAGTGAGAACGAACTGTCGGGAGACCTCGAAGATCTCGTTGCACCGCGTTGGTCCCCTCGTTAGCGCCCAAACCGCCTCTATCACAGTTATGTTCGTCTTCTCCTTGGACCTCTTTCTTTTGCTTCGTTTTTATTCCCGTACGTTCCGTTTTCTCTCGAAAAAAGGTGCTAACGAGGACACGCGAGGGATTCACTCGCGCGCGCAACTCTTCCGACAGTGTTCAGTTCCATACGAAGTCTGTGATACGTTACATATACAGGAAAAAGAAACTACAGGCGCGATCTCCGACTCTTTGGGGACGCACGCACCTCGTCGCTCGCACAGATCAACTCTAGACTTTATTCATGCGCTCAGTCTCGTGTACGCGCGACCGTTCGTTCGAGTCGCGCATCACCGTAATCGCCTTCATCGAGCAAACTTCTCGCTAAATCGCGCAGGCTACCACCGAGAACCACGGCTCTCGAATCGATTCGCAGAGGCAAAACTCCTCTTTTAGTTCGCAAATTTGATTTCTTTGACGCTTTCTTTCTTTTATCTTTTATCCGCGCAACGGCGCGGTTCGAACTAGTACTCCGATGGGCGGGGAAAAGAGAGAGGAACTCTGATTCGTATTCTTTTGCTCGCCCACCCGGAGATACGCTTTTACGATAGCTTCTACGAGAAGCACCGGTCTATGTACGAATCGGTTTGCCAGACGGATTTAGACTGTTGCCCACTGATACTGTTACAATATCGAATTATTGTAGATCCGTGGCGAAGAATTACAACAAAGATCATTAATCAGGTGTGTTACAAAGATATTTAGTCATTGGAGAAAATATAAAGACGCGATAGATATATCAATGACCCCTTTCTTCCGGAAGCTTTTACACGAGAAAGTTCTGATCCAAGTACAATAAATAGACTCCGGATCTTTATGCAGGATAAAAAGTTTGTGCATCAATTGCAATATACAGGAGCTAAATATAAACTTATATTTTTCTCTTATAATTTTAATTTAATGAAAATAATACATTAAAATACTCCTAAAGTCTTCTCTTATTTGCATTGTTTTAAATTGCTCCTGCCAATTTTTGTCACAAATCCATGAAATCCGGAGTCTAATAATAAACCATACTGCGGAGGATTAATGCCAGATCAACGTCCACGTGTTTACGTTGTATGTAGCAGAAAGGTGGATGCGTTCATCAATTCGTAACAGCATCGACATTCATCTTTCTCCTCCTTTTGATAGAAATGAGTACGTTGACATTGGTCCGGGCCAGTATCGCGTTGTTAAAGGGGCAACAATCTTTTCTCTCCGTTGTCCGGTTCTTGGTGCGCGAGCCTGCGCGAATTCGCTCGTACGATTTTCTTTTTTTTTTTACCGCAGAATCTCCGTTTTTTTTTTTTTTTTAAACAATCAGACGTTTCAGTTTCGACGATTATTTTTGTTCCTTCGATAGCGTTCGTAGGTACCAAGAGCAGTCTGCTCTTTGCAAGCGAACGCAGTCATCAACGGTGGTCCAATCGTGCAGGTTGAACTCTCGAGGAGCTCTCGATTAATCCTGGATCACCCGTCGCGCGTAAAAACGACGACGAGCATAATCCAACTTCTTTTATTCAACGACAAAAACATTTTTATTTTACGAAGAAAACCGGGACACGGGCAACGCGTTCCCGTCGTCGTTTCTACGAAGTGGGTTAACCAGGGTTAAGATGGCCGACCTCGCTCGAGATATCTCAGTATGTATATCTCTGTATTCCCGTTTTCCCCGGTGGCCCGAGGAGACAGCCTTTTGCGGAGACGCTCCGCGTCGTTGAGAAACGACAAAATACTGCCGTGTTTGCTAATCAAGGACGACGGTCGTAGCAGCACCCCTGTTCAGGCAGCTAGTACATTACTCGTATACTGTACAACGTCCCCCATAGTTCCCTCCGATACCGCGCGTGTTTCGGCTAGGACGGAGTCGAGTCGTCTGACAAAACTCCGAGTTTCCCCATGGAACCGGTCCCACGAAATTCGGGACGCGTTCGGATCCACTTATGAGGCAACAGAACTGCCCTTGCTCAAGAATCCCAAGGAAGACAGTTCGGGAGGCGGATCGTTGGACACCTGGGAGCTGGCACGGGCAGCGATTCGTCCGAAATATTAACGCTAGATTTACAAGTATTAAGTATCTGGCAAATGTCTTATACGAATAGCATCATTCAATTCTTCGAGATCATCCGTAACGTTCCGTAAATTAATTTGTATAGTTCCGTTTATATAATTCGGTCGGTTTTTAGCGTTATAGGAGCTAAGGTCAGCCAAACCTGCTTCGAGCAAGTTTTTATCAAAGTTCGTAATCGTACGAAGGCAGTCATGTTGATGCCTGAAGCAGAATTTGGTCCCTTGCTATGAATTTACTGACCTAAACTCGTCGACAAATTCCTATGCCTATGGTGTGGCAGATGAGTCGGAATTTGCCGAAGAGTTTTCGTGGGAAATTCATAGATTGCTTACTGGGTAGATAGATTTTCCGCGTATCAACCAAATAGTTCTTAGGAATATTTTGCATATTTTTGTGCCGCCCGGAGCCAAGTCTCCAGCTGTCAACGATCTTCGACGAACTGGTAGAGTCCTTCGAACCAGTAATTCGAATCAGAATCCAGCTCGTAATCTGCCGTACACGATACATCGATGATCGTCTCACTCCCATCGGATGGGAGGTACCCTCGGGCTCACCGGGACTTTTCTCTCAAATCATGGCGACATCCTTCCTCCCCATCGACGAATCACCTCGATCGCGTAAAACCTTGCCGATCGTATCGATCTACACGGTTCGCAAAGCAGAGTCTTTTACAACTCTGACGACGGCTTCCCACAGCGGTGGTGGCCAAAATCTCGTTGTCCTCGCACAGTGGGACGAAACGATAAGTCTTTAGTTAGATGTAATAATTTCCTTAAAAAGTAGCAGACGTATCACTCAATTTTCTTCGCTCTCAAGATACCAAAGTTTCTTTTCATTCTTTTATATGGTATCATTCATCGCAAATGATTGCAACTCTTTAAAAGTTACGACGAAGTTGAACCATTTGTTAAGAGGATTGTTACTACCATTGCACCGCAATTGATGTACCGGATTCGATCTCGATCTACATAGAATGAGCTATGTAACTAATAATTCAGAGTACATCTTCGAAAGTAAGATTTTTCAGTACCATGAGTAACAGTCGTGATTTTCTGCTACCTTAAGCAATAAGAAACCGAAAGCAGATATTAGGAAATAAAGTAGACCGTATACGATGAATTCTCTCTTTCAAGTAACAGTAATTTTCAAGATCGTTTCGTCCCACTGTGTTCCTTACTGGTGACTATTGTGCTCTGGTGTTCGAGCCATCTTCCTAATAGTCGGCTCAACACTCGACGAAGTTGACCATTGAATTAGTTGTGCTAGTTTCTGCGGAGTTGCGCCCTCCCTATGGCGATTGCTATTTACGCTAACTCTTCACTCTTCTCGCTCACGCCACAAGTCGCACGAATTATGCTCCGCTAGCTCCGAGGATTTCCTGCGACGATATTGGTACTCTTCCATCGTCCCACGTCATCCCCTACAGGAAATCTTGTAGTATAAATTCCAGGCGACGGTGCTCATTCTCCATCTCTCCAAGCGTCTGTCCGTTTCTGCGGGGATGTTTATGTTTTTCTATCCGACCCCGTTCCACTTCGATCTCTCGCTTACCCCGATTCGGGAACGTGACGAGCGACGTGTTCGTCGCCGTCTTTCCACGGAATAGATCGACAAATCCGTACGTGTCCCGCTATATAAATCATTGTCGAACGTGGACAAGGTCTTCGGGCCTGGAGACCACGTGTCCGATTTCGGCTCACGAAAAGATAACGCGATCCACGATTCCGTGCGCGTCGCTCATCGTCCAGGCGATCTAAGCAGCGTACCAATTCCCCGGCGACTCGTTATCGGCTTCGTCTTCGTGCCGTTTGTAGATATCGGTTTGTTGAAAAATATCCTCACTAATTACTTTCCGATCACCGGAAACGCGCTCGACGTTCAATCATGTTTCGCTCAATCTCTTATCGATTTTGAGTCAATTGTCTTTATTCCTCGATCATGGAGAAAAGTTGATGTTAGCGTTACACGCTCGAAGAACACCCGAAAACCCAATCGAATGCAGTTGTACGGTAAAGAATCGTTGCGAAATTGTCTACAAACTCCGCAAGCTGGACCACCGTGAGACCATTTCCGACCACAGTGTTCCGATATGGGGCATCTTTTCTCGCGCGTGCAACGTGTCCAAAGCAGTAACGTGTCTATATTAGGATGATGACATGTACTGAAACAATCAGGACATGTCCTGGACATGTCATTTTTCAGATTCAAATCCATACCAATTTTTTAAAATTCTGCGGGCTGCTCAAGGTACCCCATTTTATCGAGAATCTTTACTGAGGCTGAACGCGCCACCAGCGGCCATCCACCGCACGAGAAAAGAGGCCCCATATCGGAACTCTGCCACTCGTCCAATAGCCACATCGGAAGAAAACCGCGATTCGTAGGACCGATTAGCAAAATGTCTGTGCGATCGATTGTAAGCGTTCTCGCGTTCACGTAGCATCTCCTAAGCGCGTCTGGTTGCAATATTTTAGAGACGAATAGAGTATGGATAGCAAAAAACGCCGCGTCCAGACGCGCTCAGCAGATTCTACCTTCGCGATGCTGCGACGCGACGAAAAACCCGTCCGCATTTTGATCGCAATAGACAACGGCGATTTCGTGCGAGCCTCGTTCGTTCGCCACGGAAGTGTCGTTCTAGCATAAGGATCGCGTTGCGCCGAACAATTCGACGCGCGTCTCCGGTTCCGCCGTCCCGGAACGCGGCTGTCTCTAATACAGGCCGGAACATGGTAGAGGAAACGCTCTCTCAGTCCGATTTCAAGTGGTTTTTCAATTGAAAATTTTCCTCGATTTCAAGATTAAATCGGACTGATATTCCGTCTGTATGCAGCGTTGCCACCTGTCCCGGCCTGTACTAAAGATGGCCGTGATTGTAATCCTCGCCGGACGGTGTACGCTGGCGTTCCTCCCTTAACACTGGAACTATGTATTGATCCCATCAAAATTTCAGACTTTTTCTTGTAGCAAAATTGTTTAGCATACTTGTTTGTTTCGGGTAGATGATGATCGTCCTTCAGGAGATGCGCCCCGCATCATCTGGTGGACGATCAGTACATGTTACCATAAAAATCCTACAGAAATTTAATTCGTTGTAAAGTAAATATCAGTCTCGTTTAGGGTAGTTCTAGTGCTACGGAGGGAACGCCACATTCGATTCTCGATCGTCGAGAAGCTATTGTTTTAGCGTTCCTTATTTCCCGAAAGAACGCGAGAGGAGCCGATATCGCAACGAAAGAAAAAGAAAAGCAATACTTTCATATACTCATCCACTCACACACGCAAACGCATACACATGTTTTCATCGCTTTGTACATAACGCATATTTATTCAAACGCATCGCGAGACAAAGTACCTGTGCATCCTCCTCGAGGGACGTTCCTCAATGTTTTTCGAGCGACTCGAATGGTTTGAGCTCGCGAGGATTCGTTTACAACCGATCATCGACCCCCGCTCCTTACGCTGTTTACGTTCCCCGAGTCCCGAAACCCGAGTCCCATCTCTTCCCGCTCCTCGAATCCCCCTGATTCTTCCTTTATTTTTCTTCTTTTTCTTTTTTTATTATTAAGTAAGTAATCGTTATAAGAACAGCGCCACTGTTTACCTTTTGTACTGTTGTTGGGAGACGGGTGGACACGCGGCGTTGTCTCCGCTCTCTCCCAGGAGATATATACTACTTGAAAAATAAACAATGCATCTCTGATACTGAAACCTGTCTGACTTTGTTAATCGTCTCGCGGAGCACCGCGGACGGAACATGCGATTCCTTGCCCCTGCGGAAATTATTCAACTATTCTTATTATATAATAGAACTTATTCTATTATATTTTACTCTATTATAGACTAAGGCAGCGGTTTCCAACCTTTATTCTACTACGCCTCCATAAAAAAATTTTTTTTTCCGCGCCTCCCTATCTTTTAATAGATATAATAATATAGACACGTTTTAAATAATAATAACTTTATTACAAAAAAATACTGGCAAAAAAAAAATGTTGGCGCCTTCCCAGTTGGAAACCGCTGGACTAAGGTGAAGTGCCCTAAGTGTGGACAATCTAAAAGTGATACCTAAATCAGGACAATTGAATTTTCATAGTCAAATCAATAATTAAGAGATTAAATAATTATATTATCTATTCTGAGGCCTTAGCTACAAGTAAGTGTGAATATTATTTCATTAATACATCAATTGAAATTTAAAAATAAATTCGAAGTTCATCTGAAAACAGTATACAAAATAGTCTATTTACATGCGAATCATGTGCATTTATAGTTTGTACTTTTACTAGAAAAAAAGATATAATTTAAGCATTTAGACAAAAACTAATTATGTATCACGCAAAATAATATTGATATTTTAAAATAAATTGATAATAAAACTTAACTTAAATAATAATTATTAATTCAAATATTAGAGAGAGAGAGATGTCCAAGTTTAGGACTGCTGTGAAATATAAGTATTCCATACTGGGACGCGATTGCAGTAGCTGTCCAACTATGTATAAGCTTATATTCTATGTGCATACGCCTTAAGTCGGATAAGTGTTTGCGACTAAAATCAACTCGTAGTTTGCAAATTATTATTAGCTTAAACAAATTACTATTGGCTTGTATAACGCATATAGAAAATATGTTCCAGCTGTGACCTTAATAATACTTAATTTTTATGCCATAAATCTACCAGTATTAATATCTAACCTCACAAATTAATTATTCACATGTCGATATAATTCTTGAAAAAATGTTTTCCATCACTAGAACTAAAAAATCTTTTGATTCCAGTCGAAAATGTAATTAATAAGTATCATAAAAAACAAATTAAAAGTAAGAGCAAGCCAAAAGTGTACATAAAATCTAACGATATTATTAAAAATGACAGTTTGAAGGAAAATAGAAGATTGAATAAAAATAAAAAATTGAACAGAAATCAAGAATCTCATTCTGTTGAATCCATCGTACAAGTACAAGCTTTGAATACAGTGGGCCAATTGAAGATTCCAAAAAAGCACGCATTCTAGAATGAAAAATTTAAGTTCGGTGGGTGCTAACAAAGGACCACCAACTGCACTGTCGAAGACAGAAGATAGATCTTGAAAAAAGGCGCGAGACAAAAAATTATAGAAGAAGAACATTTCTCAAAAAAGCAGAAGAAAGGGAGAAACAAAATTAAAAAAGAACAAGAAACCAATAATAATTTACACGAAAGAAAAAATATAATTACACAACAAATTTAAGATATAAAGTTAAAAACCAATGATAAATCTAAAAAAATAAGGTCTGAAGCAACTAATGATAATAAAGGTGAAATTATAGAAGAGAAAGCAAAGTTATGCACTCAATTAGAGAATATGGAGAAAGAAGTATTGTCCCTTGAAATGCTTGCTTTGCAACAGAAAATGAGCATTAAACAGGGCAGAATTTAATATACAATAATAATATATTCATATGTGTGCATCATTAAAGATTTAATAAAGTTCGATGTTATAGATTAGGGATGGGTTTTTTGCTCGATCGGAGGCATTCTCAAGGAATACCCTCACTCCTCCCGGCCGCGCGTCTCGCTCCCCGTGGCGGCCGTCGTGCTTGGAGCACTATAGTGCCTGTTGCAGATTATATGTAAATTCAATTTGTCCCGGTGTAGGCTTTACTTCTGTCCAGGTACTAGTTCAGATTGGATTTAATATGTCCAATTATAGGTTTGAATTATTCTTGTTAATACAATTAAAATATTAATCTAAACAATGATTTTTTTATTTCAAATTACTTTACAAAATCTGAATTTTATGTTAAAACTCTTAAAAAATTATTTTTGTTTATCTATACTGATAAAATTAAAGGTAGCAAAAAATGCTGTCCAGGCTTAGGGCATCTCACCTTATAATTCAGGGTCGTTCCTATGTGTACTGCGTGCTGAGCAATTTTTCGTTGCCCCCCACCCTCACCTTGCAATGGGAAAAAATATTTGAACTAGTATACATAAGTGCTTTATTCAAATTTATAATGAGAAATTCAGAATACTATGAATTTGTTGTATTAACGCATTTTATAAGCATACATATATCGCATTCGCAATTCCTAATATAAAATTTTAGAGTGGCGCTTTACTAGCTTTTTTCGCAGCAAACTCGTCTCTGACTTTGGCATAATCAATTTTCTTACATATGTCGTGTTCTATTAATAAAAGTGCTAAATCAGATAAGCGCTCCTGTGTCATAGTTAATAATTTTTTTAAATTTTCAGTTTTGAAAGAGATCTGTCTCCACTTGCAACTGTTACTGGCAACGTCAAATACAATCTAATTGCTATTGCCAAATTAGGAAACAAGTGAACCAAATCGTTACAAACAATTTTTCCAATATATCCTTACATTTATAAACCTCAGAATTAAATAATGCCTTGAACGATAAACATTCCGTATATAGCTCTACTCCATCTACATATATCTTTTGAAATTGATATATCGACCGCAGTCGGCCGTCCCCTAAAATCGGCCGCCTTGCGTGCGGGCACGCACTGCATGCCTGGTAGGAACGGCCCTGGAGGAGGTAATATTATTAAAAAATCTATATAATTTTAAAATAGCATTGTTATAGATTATACAATATTATTTAAGGAGGTATAATATTATAAAAAAATTTATATAATTTTAAAATATCACTATTATAGACTATATAATATTATTTGAGGAGCGAGGGGTAATATTATTAAAGAATCTATAATTTTAAAATGGTATTAAATTATTAGGCTACGATATTATTTAAGAGGTATTTAATATATAGTGGATTAATATTATAAATATTTAGTTTAATAGTAAAATTTTAAAAATAGTAATATAAAGCTTAGTATTATTAGGAATAATATTAAGATTTCATATTTAAATATAATATAAATTTTTATGATAATTGAAAAATTTATATAAATTTTATATATATTTATTGAAACTAAAAATTAAGGGAGATTTTTACTCAGGTAAAAATTATCTTTTGAATTAATAATAACTTGTTTTTTGCATTAAAAACACTAAATAATAAGAAGAACGAGGAATAAAGGGTTGGGGGAAAAGTATCTTCGTATTTTAATGCATAAATGAGAATCAAGCTTTTTCCTTATTTTAAACGAAGTTTATTAAGTCAAGTATGTGTCGTTTTAATCGACCATCTTTTGCCAGTTTTAAGGTAAAACCATAAGCCCGTCACTGTGGAACTTCTGTGATTTCTGGGCGAAAAACTGCGACACGTGATTTTCTCAGGCCTCTTTTGAAGTCAACTTCACACCATTAAGAAAATTCTGTAGAGACCGAAACAAATGGTAGTCTGATGGTGCAATATCAGGACTATACGGTGGATGCATCAAAACTTCCCAGCTCCCAAGCTCTCTTAATTTTTGACGGGTCGCCAAAGATGTCGACCTATTAAATTTTTCAATGTTAACCAGCCTTTTTCAAATGGTTTAGAACTATCTTGTGGTCGATGTTTAGTTAGGTCAGGAACCCCCCTCCCATTTCCGGATGTTGAAGGAATTTTGGTACACCCTGTATAATTTTACTTTTAAATAAAGTTTATTTCAACGACAACCAACGCGACTGTCGTGTGTTCCCTTTATATGTCTGGAAAAATAACTTATTGACGATAGCATTATGTGATTTTCTCCGAAATCGAGATAACAGTCTTGTAAATGATAAACGTGAATGACCATATTTTATTTTTACCGTAATACAATCAAGAAACTTAAAATTTGTAGATAGAATACATTGGGTACAAAATTGCGTTTGTTTAATGTCACTGCTAAAAAAATCGGACGTTTCATATGCAACAACCTAATATTTTACTCTATTTCATTCTATTTTATTCTACCTATTTTTACTTCACGAAGAGAGCTCCGATTTGCCCTCCGGGGCAACCGTGTCGGAAGAACTTACCCAATACCCGAGTAGGCGTGGCTTCGTTGCCGCCGGCTGTCACGAAGCCAGATCACCGATGCAAGCTCCGAATAATTTCGAACGATTGCCAACTTTTCAGCAGGATCATTGCATTTTGTTGGAAAACTGGAACGCTATTTATTTGTTCGCGGTCCTATGCAGAGTCGTCGAATTAAGATTTATGTTCCCACTCTACCTTCCCCTTCTACGACGCTATTCCCCACGCTTCTGTAACATGCCGCATTTCGTAACGTCACCTAACGTATCGAAAAAATTCGATACTGGCAGAGTGAGGGTAACTTTGTCCCCTCAATTCGTGCTCCCTCCCCTCATCTGGAGACTCTGGTCCGATGTCGAACAATAATTCGCATTACTATTCGTCAAAAATGTAATAATTACATGGCACGTAACAAATATGTGTGTTATTAATCTCCTTTAAACCGAGATGAAATTCCATTTTGGTTTTGTTAATGTATAGTTATTGGAGAATATGTAAAGAAAATTACGAACTACAATACAAGTTCTAATCACTGAAACCGTAGAATAAATCGTAGGGCAATTCGTTAATAACTGAGCTGAATGTTGAAAAAGTTCCATAATTTTCTTATACCTATGCATAATAATTTTAGGAGAAATAGGAACGTTATATAAGTTGCTTCTGTTGATCTCCGATTTAACACTAAACCTACCGAGCCTTAAAAGTAACTGGTACATGATCCCTTATAAAAATGACAAGATCGATTTTATTTAGATTTTATGCGGCCCCTATTGTATGTAGATACACGCACTACTGAAGATATCTAAAGTTTTATTATTTTTCTAATTGCAAAATACAAAACCTGGAAACGGTCATTTTGACCGGTGTTGGTAGGTTTAGTGTTAACCCTCGCAAGGTAAGGTCTATAACACATAAATTGTAAGGGTTGCCATGGGTTCGTCGACAACTCATTTCACCGACACTGTTTTCATCGACACGATTCGACCGACGGTAACTTTCATTGACATTGTGAAATCGTCGAGAAATGATTTGATCGACACTATGTTTTCACAGACACAGTCAAATCGTCGACGTATGCTTTCATCGACAGCCCGTGTTTAGCGACAGGTATGAGTTCATTCGTTTCCACGAACTGATAGCTACATAAAAAATTGTTGTTATATTATACACCCCGACTTGTGACGGTGCTACGTGTCAGTACGGTTCCTGCTTTGGTACGTGATTGTTGTGTTAAAGTGTTCGTAAAACAAATGCAATGAGTTCGAAACATCAGATTAATTTTGAAGGACGGGCAGAAGTTATTTCGTCTATTCGTGGAGAACAGAAAATTGTAATTCATGGTTTTATATTAAAAAAAATAATAAAAATAGAGATAACTTATATTATTAGGTATGTGAAAAACGTGGTGTTGGAGGAAACAGTTGCGAATGTCGTGGTACTGCAAATACAACATATGTACATGATCAACATGTAATTCGTTATCACGATTCTTCAAAGCATAATCATGCTCCAGAACCATCACGCATAGGAGTTAGTAAAAGTTGCAATAAAGTCAAAGAATTAGCATTAATTACTAACGAAAAACCCTGTACTATTGTCAGAAATGTAATTTTAAAGACTGAAAACTCTATTCACAACCATACCTTGCTATGGAACCGAAAAGTATCGACGATACAAAATATATTGCTTTGATTTCATTACTTGATATTTGTGTAATTATTGTACAATTTTGTTATGTTTTGTAATCTATATTATATGGATATTCGTAGCATTCGTTCTATTTATTCAAATTTTGTATATGTATTTACACAATTATGTTTGAAATTAAATGAAATATTATGATTCTTGTTCATTTTTGTGTGTACCAATTAATAAAGTTTGTTTATTTGAAGAAATGCTTTGTACTTCTTTTTATTATTTATTACACAAGTAACTAAATGCGTCTAGAACATAACAGTGATAATAACGATTATTCAACATTAGGTACTCAACATTAAATACGAATCAAACCTGTCGCTAAACACGGACTGTCGACGAAAGTTACTGTCTTTTAAATCGTGTCGATGAAAACAGTGTCGGTGAAATGAGTTGTCGACCCCATGGTAACCCAAATTGTAAGGTAGGGTCTCTTTTTTAGAGAGAGAGAGAGAGAGAGAGAGAGAGAGAGAGAGAGAGAGAGAGACCCCAACAAATAAATTTCATAAATAGCCCCGTTTTTAATAAATTTGGGATAAAGAATAATACAGGATAAAAAGTAAACAAAAATAGATTTAATTTTATTTATATAAAAATTCTTTTAAAAAATCTGAAGCTGTGAGCTCTCTGAGACCCCACATCACCTTGTGAAAGTTAAGAAAGACTATTCCAGAATTTCCGGTAGCTGAAGCGTTAATACGAATAACCCAGTGGTGCACCCAGGGTGGGCCTTGCCCCCACCCTCCAAGAAAAAGGAAATAGAATAATGGAAAATTGGTCAAACTGTAGAGCAGCTGCTTCCTCTCCGATTTCAATGATTTTTGGATATGTTATATGTAAAAGTCTTATATGTAAGTTATATGTATCGTATATGTATCTTATATGTAAAAAACTTACGTTTACGAATTTTAATGAATAAAATAAGATGTACTAAACTAATCTGTACAGAACAATTTGGTATCTACAGTAGGGGGGAAGTCTCAAGATTATGTCAGTAAAATTTGAAAAGGATTCAACAACGTAGGCAGAAGTTATAATGTATTTATTAGAAACACGCATAATAAGTGACTCACAAAAGTATTTGAACGCTGTAACGCTGTTGATATGTTTTCATCTTTCTTAGAAAGGAATGGACACATTACTACTAAATGAAAACATTGGTACGTTCAGTTGATGTTAAGGCATCGTTTCCGTAACAGCAACGCAGAACTGTGCACAGTAGTAGTTAAAATGAAGACTAAAAAGTCGGAAAGTGTGAAAGAGAAATGATACTTCGATTGCATAAGGATGGAAAATCATATAACGAGATTGCAGGAATTGTAAACAGAAGTAAGTCTACAATACATTATATTATTAAAAAATAAAAAAATGAAGGTACAATTGCGAACAACGCTCGATCAGGTCGACGAAAGAAATTAACTGAAAGAGAACAGAAAATTATCATTCGCGAAATAAAAAAAGATCCCACTATATCCGCTCCTAAACCCACAAATATGGTAGCTGATATGTTTCATAAAGAAGTTCATCGCGAATTATGTCGACGAATCTTACGGAATAATGATTTTCATGGCAGAGTACCACGAAAGCCGTATATTAATGCGGTAAATCGAAAAAAAAGACTGGCTTTTGCAAAAGCATATCTCAATAAAGATAATTTTTTCTGGGATAAAGTCATCTTTTCGGATGAGTCTAAATTTAACATCTTTGCCTCAGATGGTCAAAATTATGTTTGGGGAAAACCAAATACGGAATTGGAAATTAAAAATTTACACGAAACAGTGAAACACGGAGGTGGATCGGTTATGGTATGGGGCTGCATGGCAGCAAGTGGCACCGTAAATTTGGTATTTATTGATGGAATACTCGATAAATATAAGTATTTAAATATTTTAAGGAACAACCTTAAAGAAAGTGCTCGTAGATTAGGATTATTGGAAGACTTCCACTTCCAGCAAGATAACGATCCCAAGCATACTGCAGGAATTGTGAAAGAATGGATCATATATAACACACCACATATGTTAACTACTCCACCGCAAAGTCCAGACATAAATCCAATTGAAAATTTATGGGCTGAAATCGGAAAAAGATTAAATAAATATCAAATAACTTCAAAGGAGATATTGAAACAAAGAATCATAGAAGTATGGCATTCCATTGAGTGTACTTTTACAAAATCATTGGTTTATAGTATGGAAGGTCGATTGAGACAATGCACCAAAACAAAACAGTCCAACAAAATATTAACATTGAATAATGTAATAATATATGTAGCGTTCGAATACTTTTGTGAGTCACTTATTATGCGTGTTCCTAATAAATACATTATAACTTCTGCCTACGTTGTTGAATCCTTTTCAAATTTTACTGACATAATCTTGAGACTTTCCCCTTACTATAGATATGAAATTGTTCTATACAGATTAGTTTAGTACATCTTATTTTCAAATTAAAATTGAGGAGTATTAATATATTATTAGGTCAATGCAAAATTTCGAGCTCGATTTCGTATTAACAGTAATGACCGGGGAGGGTGGTGAGGGGGGGGGTTTATATTTTACAATTATTGAGATTATAATAATTCATTTCTGGTAAATAGCAGAACAAGTTTCCTTACCCACGCATTTATTATTCCGAAAATTATCGTCATTCTCAATAATTTTAGAATATAATAAATTTTGTTTTAACCCTTGGCAATCGAATGTTGACTCTGAGGCGCCAATAAAAATTGCTGTACAATTATTGAAAGTATTGTTTACATTATATCAAATATGTCGATATCTAATCAATTACTAAACATTTAGGTATTGTATACGAGGTATTATACCAATTTCATACCCATAAAATTTCAAAAATCATAGGGAATGGAAACATTCTAGGTCGGAAGAAATGTTTAATTTTCAAGTTAGAATTGAGGAGTATTGATATTTGAAAAATTGCTGTACAATTATTCAAAGTATTGTTTACATTATATCAAACATGTGGGTATCTAATCAATTACTACCTAAACATTTAGGTATTGTATACGAGGTATTATACCAATTTCATACCCATCAAGTTTAAAGAAATCATAGAGAATGGAAATATTCTAGATCGGAAGAAATGTTTAATTTCCGGGTTAAAATAGCACCGAGAACAAAGGGTTAAGAATTATGACTGACACTGGAAAACTACACGTGAACCAATAAAGCAGGAATATATTAATTACCCATTAATATGTATAAGAGTGTTAATAAACTAAAGCAAGGATTTAAAACCGATATCGTTTTGATACCGATATTACGCCAATAAAGCTGTATCGAAATCGATATACAGGGTGAACCACGAATCGTGACCAGTAGAAATTACTCTATTATTAGCAGTCCGATCGAAAATGTTTTTATCAGGTATATAGCATGGTTTCAAGAGATCTTTCACGTGATTATAGGAAACTTTCCGTGAACTCTTGTTTTTCAAGATTTTTCAAGGTTACCTTCAATTTTTTGCAAATACAGCTATCATTTTTCTACGCCTATTTGTTAGAAATTCAAGACGAATTTGGTAAGTATCATAACATCTAAAAAAATTGCAAAAAATTGTTTTTTTTTTTCATTTTTGTTTTACAAAAAATTTGCTATAATCGCGCGGAAGATCTCTTGAAGATAAAACAGCTGATAAAACATTTTCGATCGGACTGCTAATAACAGAGTAATCTCTACTGGCCACGATTCGTGGTTCACCCTGTATAAATAGAAAAATACCGTAATCGTTACGGTATTTTTCGATTTTCCTTTTGGTGACATAGCAGATAAAACGTAAGAATGATAAAACAATAGATTAAGTATTGTAGATTTTAAGTGATCCGTTCATAAGCTTTATTAAACTTAACTATAAAAATACTGATATAATATTTTTACCATAATAGATTTTAGTATACATTTACCGATAATTGTTTCAGTTCTTGGTTTATAAAACTTTTAACCCCTTGCCGTATCATTTTCTTTACAGTTACAGTGATTAAAACGTCTTTATTCCCAAAAATGTATAGTAGAAGAGAAAAGAAAATTTATATTTCTTGTACGTCTGCATTTATTTTTTAATGCTTAAATATCGATTACAAACGAATCAAATTATTATACCAATTTCATATCCATAAAATTTAAAATATCGTAGGAAATGGAAATATACCAGGTCCGAGGAAATGTTTAAATTTTAAGATAAAACCGCTTCGCGTGCAAAGGGTAAAAGATCGAAATCGTGCTCGCGAGAAAATCCTCTGTTCGCACGACGCTTGAACCACCTTCTGAATAAAGCTGATTTCGCTGCGAGGGCGTGACGCGGCCATATTTCACGCGACGAGCCTAGCGCGCCCACCTGATACAACCGCCCCCCACAGTCATTGTGTCGGTTGATTTTTATCGTTCGCGAAGTTGAGAAACCCGCGAGACAATCCCGACCGTCTGTTCGGCCGAGTGCGATGAGTTGAGGTGAGGTTTCTCGATGAATCATCAGCCTTGGGGCGAGATCCCGTTCGACCAATCGAATGCGAACGATTCTTAGATCGCCGGACCGTGGATCTCCCGCTGATTGTCAACAAAATCAATCTCTATTGTCTCAACTGCGTAAGAACCTAGGTTCCGGTAGATCACCATTCCAGAAGCACTCTGCCTGGGTAGAAATCGATACTCGATCTCTCCTATTCGAACATCGATTCCTGTTAATAAATGTTGAATGTTTACGGCGCAACGGTTCGATCGTTTATTACTAATTATAAAGAAACTTTGCTAATTATCAAACAAAATCAACGTTTCGATCCTAGTTTGAATCCTTTTCAAGATTTATTTGAATCACGCGTCTGTAAAATAAATATTGATAAAAGATGGCATCTCCTTTGCATGTCTGGACGCAGCGTTTTGTTGTCCCAGAGCCTTTTATACTCAATTCGCCATACTTAGAGATCACGGTTTTGGACGTGTATTGAGGATACACGTATTCACGTGTTCACGTGTACTAATATATTTTTGTCACTGCTTACTATATTTTTATGAACTTCAGATCAAGCTCAGTATTTTTTGTCATTACAAATATTGGGATATTCACCACAATTTGTTTAATAAAACCGTGCACGCTAGGCAAAAAATGTTTTATACTAAATATTGTTATTTTTCGATGTAGAATAAGAATATAAAATAAAAAATATGGGTTTCCATTAAAAAAAATGAAGTTGCCCATCATCTGACCCTTAAAGAGCCATTATGGAAAAATGTGCATAGCGCCATTAAATGTGCCCCATCATATGAAGAATGTTTTATATAAAACATTTTTTCATATTCCTGCTGGTTTCCGTAACAATTGACTGTCTCAAGATAAATGGACCACCCTGTATCTTAAGTGCCCGATTCACAAGTTTAGACGTACTTGGTTTTCTTGTTGTTTGCTACTTCATATCGTAAATCGGTGGCTATATTCATTATAAGAGTGAAGTTAGTACAATATTAAGAGACTCAGCATGAAGATAGCCGCAGAATTGGTTGTTCGAAAACGAAAACGGAGGAGAAGTAAATAGATACTTATAATAGTAATAGAATTATTTGTTCCTTACTATTTACGAGTGTTATTATTGTTACTGTGTGCACTATATTGGTCCGTACCCATTGTGGGAAAGTTAAATAAGTTGACTGATTTTGAAAATCAGAAGTTTAGACGAACTTCATAAAAATTTATTTATTTCACAAACAGGAGAAAATGTGTGTGTACTGTATACTCCTTTGCCTTCCTGTATTCTATACAGTCAAACCTGTTTTTGTGCGGTTTTTTTATGCCATTTTTGGGGGGGGGGGGATTTTCTTTTATGCGGTACATATATGAATATCGAGATTCTGTTCGCCATATGTAAGTTCTCCGCGAGGTTAGGTCAATCTCAACGGTGTGAGAGTTGTTTCAAGTGTTTCAAGAGTTCTCTAAGCTTCGAATTATGTTGCAAGTTATTCGAATTTTTTCTTGTAAATATTGAATCGAAGTGATTCGGAGTGATTCAGACCCCATCGCTACTTATATGCCAGCAAAAGGGACGACAAGATGTGTGTGGCGGCCTTAACGTTAACAAGTATAAAGTCCGCGGCTTAGTCATCGATCGCGCCATTACCGTTCGAGGTCTCTAACTTACGTCGAAAGTCAAATAAAAACGAGAGAGGTCCGAAGAAAGGGACGCGCGTTGTGTAAAAAAGAGAGAGCAAGAGAGAGGGCGAGAAGATGTAGCCGCGAGCGGATCCTCGCAGATCGTCCCTGACGACCAGACAATGGGAAGTGACACGAATCCTGACGACGCGGTAACAACGAACTCTCTTGTTTCTTTCCGCGGCCATTTTTCTCCCCTGACCCACATACAAAACCCAGAAACGGCAGAAACAATCGGACCGGATCGTGACCGAACTGTAATCGAGTCTTTTACGGCTCGATGCGCATCGGCGAGACGAGCGATAACGTGCCTCGATGATAAACCAAACGGAGAACTTTGTTCCCGATCGCTATCGACGCAATCTCTCGTATCGGCACTTGCATCTTCGATATCGAGATCGAGATCGAGCCTCGCGCGGACAGAAGGTCGGCTCGCGCCCGCAATGGATCGCTGCGACGCAGTGTTGCATTTCGATGCGGCAGACTAAATTTCGTTGTCGACGAGCAGCCTGTGGATTTTTATGCAAAGCAAACATTGCCTGCATTAAATGCCATCGTTAAATCATTCTTAACCTTCGGACTCCTGCGACTTCTAGGCATACAGTCCGGCACAATATTAAGTGGACACTCTCAAAAATCGCAGAACTTTCTTAAAATTGGTCGAAACGACTTGAATTTTTTAAAGATGTTAGATCGACTAGTTTGCTAGAGAATGAGTAAATCAAAATTTGCTTAGATTGCAGTTGGTAGGAATCATACGAAATTAAAAAAATTATGTTTTATCAACTTTTTTCATCTGAGCCTGTAACGATAATTAGAAAAATGCGTTTTGTAGATTTCGGTAACTTGTATGCGTACTGAAAGTTTTGTCAAAATCGGTCAACATTTCAATGAGCTACATACGTTTAACCCTTAATTGGGCGCGCCTAAAAAGTTGCATAAGTGGTGGGGTGTTTAGCACCCCCAATTAATAAATTAAAATAAAACACGAAATACATGCAAAATCAGAGACTTTCATTAACGAGAACATTTGAACTTACATATTAATTAATTCAACTTTTAAACTTCTCTTTAAGTTATGTTATCTTTAAGTTTAAGTTATGAGCCTGGAAATCTCTGCTTCTGCTACGCGACCAATTAAGGGTTAAGGATGAGAGCTTAAGGAGGTAGACTCGTTTATGCTTTATGCTTCCAAATAATGGAAATTACGCCCCTCGTAAATGTAAAAATAGGACTTTTGGTGGCGACTACAGCCTAGATTAACAAGATAGATTAGCCATTGACAGAAACTTAATCTCGATGGAAAACCTTGATTCGTAAGTTCATGAACTGTATGAACGTGGTACGGATTGCATTTCGTCGAGCAGATAGATCCCTTACACCAGGCATGCACAACTCGTAGTTCTAAGAGCGGCTCGTGAGCCGCCTACCAGCTCACGAGCCGAGAGTGCCGAGACCCAGCTCGGACATATATGTAGAAGGGGAACCCACTAACTTACAGTTAGTACGACAGTAATGGTGTTTTAGAGTTATTTAAATTGAAATATCTCCTGAACTACTAACTTTTCGACATACATAGGTTAGTACTTTTTTATAACGAATGTCCAGCTGCAACGATTGATGTATTAAAAAATACCTCAATCCATTTAAAAAAATGAAGATGACCTTCATATTTCTAAAAAAAATCACATAATGACAAACGTTTTTTTGGTATCGTATGAGCCCCATTATACCATTCAACTTTGTCCTTCAGACATTTGACGTATCTCTAAAAACAACAAAGATATTTAAGGTGGTCAAGTTATCAAAAAAATCATGATATCCACGGACGCCACTATGGTGGCGTACCGTACCTAAAGGGTTAAGGCTATTGGAAATGGGTGGTTAAATAAACTGCAAAAACAGTACATCCTTTTGTGCCGGCGCAGCCGTGCAAGAGTGTGGTGACACACACATACATCGATAGATTTGCATATACGTATATGACATTTTAAGGTTTCTTTGGTAGTAAAATGACGCTTTATTATCGCAATGAGGAGTTCAGAAGCGGTCAATTGTGATTCCTAAAAGTCCAATCTATATTCGTTCAGTGCCCAAAATGCATATTTTTACGTTATCGAGCTATAATTTGCAACATTCTGCAGATACCGCCTGTCACGAGGCATCCGAAGCAAGCATGATATCACAAGATGGCCGCCACTGATAGATTTTCGTAAATATTGAGAGATTTATCGTTCGAATCAAAAAAATCGCACCGCAGCAAGATAGCCAGGACATATACAAAGGCGGTGGTGTGTATTTTTAGTTGATTAATTAATTATTAAACACGAAAAATGGGTCAGGAAAAAATACAGCACCTCGAGGTTTCGAAATTTTGCACTAGTAGGTACCACTGTTTCTTTCCTAAACTGCACGTTGCAAATGTTATAATGGCAATTAGGTATGCGAAACACTGACAGACCCATGAGTCCGCTGACATCTGGATTATTGTCAAAGCCAGTGATTCTCACACGTAACTAAATTCATTTTTGGTTTCTAGCTGACGCATTGTTACTAACAATCCAACAAAGGCGGTAGACTCGTTTCCAGGATTGCAAGGGTGCGGGATTCGCGTTTTCATTTCTCGATAATGCAAAAGTGGGGTTTTTCAGTAGTCAAAAACGCTAGATAAAAGATCGATCTAGGGCGCTATAGCCCACGAAAGACTTATTTTTACGTTTATGAGGCCTTTTTTACGCTCGGGACGGTCGATGGACCGCCCCTCTAGAATCAGCTTAATGCCGAAGTTAATAGAGGGTTCAAGGCCCCTAGTACCTGGGCCTCGGGCCTAGCACCACAACGTTTATGAGGCCTAATTTGCATTATTCGGCAGAATGTTGCTATAAAAATAGCTGCATGCGCAGTCGTTTGCTTCCAAATAATGCAAATTACGCCTCGTAAACATAAAAATAGGACTTTTGAGGGCGATAGCGCCCTAGATCGATCTTTTATCTAGCGTTTTAGACTACTGAAAAACCTAATTTTTGTATTATGGAGAGATGAGAACGCGAATCCCGCACCATTGCAATCCTGGAAAAAGGAGTCTATCCACTAAGACCTAAGAGGATCGTTTGCCCAGGAAGGTTTTCGATTCCGTTACGAGCATGGATTCATCTAACGTCGTTGCTCGCCGAACATACGAGCACGCGTTCGTAGACTTTCCCGAACGCTTCTCCTGTTATTTCCGTCGCTCGAAAGCGGCCGAGTCGATTGCGTAACCGTAGCCTCGCATAACCGATGAGCGGAAGATGGACAAAGGTCTGTCTCCTAGGTCACTTGGTAGCAGAACATTCTCCCGATTGCGAGGTGGACCTTCTTGCAAAAGGCAAGCCAATTTTCCCGTTAATCCTCGTACACCGTTTCGGACAAATTCGGACATTTCCATTTTCGAAATTCTATTGGCTGGCGTTCGATTCTCGATCGAATCGAACTCTTACTTTTAGCTTTGCTATCTATCTATTTGCTTATCTATTCGACGACTCAGATGTTCCTTCCGAGAGGACACGAAAAGATCCGGTCAGAGATTCAAACAAGATTTGATAGTGTTTAATTTGCACTCTTAATCCCTGCAACTTTCACTGTTCTTGAAGAAGGAACAACAAGCTAATCGTCAGGGAAGTTTCAGGCTTGTTTCATTGCATTGGCGTGGGAATTTACATCGTCTTTACGGAAAAAATAATATTTTTACGAGGGTAGATCAATAAGTATCCGTGTGTGAAGACAGGCGACGTTGCTGAGGCAAGTTGGCATTACTATGGTACAGGGTGACAAGAAATAACGGAGTTAAACATTTCTTATTATTAGACTGCGGATTTTATGCATTTATGACGAAAATGGGTAGGCATAATTTAAAACAGTGGACATATTAACAAGATTTAAAGACGTATCGGCGTATCGGTCCCAGCTTAATCAGATAATTATTGTAAAAGAAGAAAGAAATTTTTATTTCACTCCTGTGTCTTGTGCAATCAATGCAAACATTTTTTATTTTGCATAAAGATCTGCGCAGTCTACTTATTATAATTCTGTCAAATCGACGAATTTTGATAAAACCAAATAATAACAACGATCACATAGACCGTCAGTATATTCATGTATTTAAGAAGTTTCGAAGTGGCCACCCTTTGCGCCGATGCAGAGGCTCAAACGTGTTTTAAAGTTTTCGGCAATGGGCCGCAGCTTTTCTGGCGTCATTCAGTTTCACTCCCGGTGCAGAGATTGTTTCAATGACTCCAAATTTTGATGGGGCTGAGCATAGGCCCTGGTCTCCAAAATCGACCAAACGCTGGAGTTCATAGGGTTGAGATCCGGTGAGTACGACGGCCATGCCGCACAGTAGTCAGAAACGCTTGATGAAAGATCGATCTAGGGCGCTATCGCCCTCAAAAGTTCTATTTTTCTGTTTACGAGGCGTAATTTGCATTATTTATAACACTTAAGTATTATATGAGATATTATATCAATTTCATATTCGCACATACAAAGGAAACAATATGTAGAATGGAGTTATTCTAGGTCGGAAGAAATGTTTCATTTTCGAGTTAAAACAGCTCCGAGTGCAAAGAGTTAAACATTATGATTACAAACGTAATCTATTTCTTTTATGAAAAGAGAGGTGTAATATTCATATTTGTTAGACTTTGTTTAAAATCTTCGTGACAAGGAATTCATTCGGAAGGATAGTGGCATAAGTTAAAGAGAAGGAAATTTTACAGGAGTGCCATTTAAAAATTACCTGAAATAGCAAATTTTTTTATTGCATACGTTTAACCGACTTGGAAATGTAAAATAATTTGTTGTTATTTAGATACTGGATTAATTGTCATGTAAATTAGTTTTACAATGTACCACAATCTATATATTTATTGTTATATACTTGTTTCAGAAATATATTTTGAGTTGTGCCACTTTTCTTACGAATGAACGATATGTTTTTACAAAATAACATTCAAGGAAAACATGTTGTACATTTCGCATTTTTGAGTTCAAGGTCGTGTCAAGGTCATTGTATACTAGGCCATTGAACTCGTCTTGGCATAAGCGAACACAATGTTCGCAATTTTTGAGTTTACTTAAAGGTACTCTAATTAATGTTAGACTTCATTACTGCCTTCTATTAACCTCTTAGCGCACTCGCCCGAGTTAAGTCGGGTTCAAGAAAACGATTTCTTTCCGCGCGCCCGAGTTGACTCGTGAGACCTGCAGTTTTGGTTTTCCATATAAAATACAACCGAATATACTCGTTAGACAGTGTTGTGTGCTTATTTCCTCTCTCACCCGAAAAAAGATTAAGCGAAGTAGGTGCAATTATTTTAGTCTGTTTTGCATAAAATAACATGTTTTGTGTTTTTTTTATCAAGATTTGTTAACGTTCCTTCGTACTTTAAGAAAACAGAGAATAAAAAAATTGGTGGAAAAACGACCGCGTTGGAATTTTCAATTGGTGCGTTAAGGAGTTAAATTATTTCAATATTATATTCGAGATAAGATATTTCATGAATATAAAAATAAAGATAAAATATTTTATGAATCAAAATATCTATTCTTGTTATATGTATGTAAATACAGATAATAAAAGTGAAAATTACATTTGATATTTTTTATTCTGATTCGAAAATGGCCGTATCGTTGATCGATCGACCGATTACAAATTACAATTTACAACGCGACAGCAGCGTTGCGTTAACGTTAAAGCCTGTGGCAGCCGGTCGGATGTCCTGATGCGACGTGAAAAACGTCCAACAAGCGGAGACCTAATCTAATCGCGACGCATCGAGGATCGAATTTGTCTCTGTCTCGAAGGATACTTGTTATTGCCGATAAGCGATGCTCGTAGCAAATAAACGAGGAAGAAAGGCGTATCGTGTAACAGGGTTGCGTAACCTGCCGGGAAACTATTACAGAGAGGAGAGTGAGGGGGCCGGGCGGAGAAGATAGAAAGAGAGAGAGAGACGAATAGAAACCCGTTAGGCAAAAAGACGAGTCGTTAATCGGGTCTCATTGTACGAATAACGGAGGTTCGATTGGCGCTGAAGAAAAGATTTGACCTTCCGTCCTCGCCTCTTGTTTCTTTATCCAACAGTCATCGAACCGTTTGTTCCTCCACCTGCTTCTGTTCCTGTTACGTCATCGATCCTTTTTATTTCATTCCACAAAAATCCACCATTTTCGAAGCCAGGATTCGTCAACAATCTCGCGAAAGTCGGTGGCAGTTAACCCTTCGCACTCCGAATTATTTTTCAATTTTATTGCCGACGGCTCCCTAAATTTTAAGTATTTTATTTGGAATGTACTTCAAAGGACAGTTCCTTGACTGCTACTTATTTTAAGCAATTGTGTTTACTGATTAGTAGACTGCGGATCTTTATGCATTTATGAAGAAATTGGTTGGACGACATATAAAACAGTAAAATTCAAGAATGTTGTAATTTTGCTTTTAACGTGACAAAGTCTTTAAGGGATGAAATCAATTTTTATGTTATTCCTGTTTTCCACAACTGTTACAAAACATTTTTACTTTGCATAAAGATCCGCGCTGTCTACTAATTAAATTATTTAATGGGTACACACATATATTTATATGTACAAAAATAGACTATTTGTCCGGGTGAGTAATTTAAAGTGAAACAGACGTATATCTCGGAAATGAAGCGTTTTGGAGAAAAATGTTTCAGACGAAAGTTGTATGGTTTCAAGGAGGACGTAAAATGGTGTCATTGATTTAACCTTGGATAGTCGTTTGAAAATCACGCGAAGGTTATCTTCAATTCTTTAAATAGAACTCCCTATTTTTTATTGCATATTCTTGTAGTTTGCTTTGAGAGCTTTCCAAAACACTATATAATAAAATATCTATTCCTTCAATATTTTTCAAGTGTTATAAGCCTTGAAAGTGACGGTACCGCCTGCATTAGTATTACTCAAAGTGTACCGCGTGTGTGTGAAGGCTGCATGATCGGATTTATACATCTTTGTGTCCGTGTGTGTCCAGGAATCCGATGATAAAAATTAACACGGTTTGCAAAGTTGTTTCCATAGGTTATGATAAAATGTGGTAAGGATTAAGTGTCACTTTCAAGAATTATACAGTGGCCCACAAAAGTGTTCGTACGCCCTTTAAAACAGAATAACTTTTTTATAATTATACCAAACGACCTGATTCTTTGTAAGCCATTAGAAGCATTGGTATACTAAATGATGTACAAAAAAATTTTCCAAAAATTATAATTGACAAGGTTACATGCAAAAATAAAAGAGAAAATTTCATTGAAATTGGTTGACATACACACGAGCTACAAGCCGTTAAAATGGTGAAAATCGTAGTTTTTCACGACTTTTGATCAGTTTCTGCTTAAAATCCACGGAGCATCTTTCGTTGCTTGTCGTTTTTTCCTGGGTCAATCGATTTCGATGAAATTTTCAGTATGTGTATAACTAACATAGATCTACGAAACATATATTTTAAATTTTGCAAAAAATTAAAAAAATTGCATTTTCCATTTCTGCATGCAACCTTGTAAATTATAATTTTTGGAAGACTTTTTTGCACATCATTTAGTAAACCAATGCTTCTAATTGCTTACAAAGTAATCAGACAATTATAAAAAAGTTATTCTGTTTTGGAAAGCTCTCAAAACAAGCTGCAAGAATATGCAATAAAAAATGGGGAGTTCTATTTAATAAATTGAAGATGACCTTCACGTGATTTTCAAACTACTATCCAAGGTCAAATCAATAACACCATTTTATGTCCCCCTTGAAACCATACAACTTCTGTCTGAAACATTTATCTCCAAATTCTCTGCTTCAATTCCGAGATATACGTCTGTTTTACTTTAAATGACTCATCCGGTATACAGGGTGTCTCAGCAAACTTAACCACCTTGAATATCTTTGTTGTTTTTAAAGATACGTCAAAAGTCCGAAGGACAAAGTTGAATGGTTCAGTGAGGCTCACATGGTACCAAAGAAATTTTTGTTTTTATGTGATTTTTTTTAGAGATATCAAGGTCACCTTCATGTTTTCAAATGGCACTTGTTATTTTGGACTTAACAGTATTATAGCCCGTATCAAGACGAATTCAACGACCCAGTATACCATGACCTTCGGATGACCTTGAAGTACCATTTTAAAAAATGACGGTGGCCTTTTTAATTACTTGTAATAATCTGACAAAAAATTTTTTAACAAAAGTCGATCAGTTTTCGATTGGCTGTACATTGCAATAAAAAAAGTTCGAAAATTTTTATTTTTAAACAACAAAGATATTTGAGGTGGTCAAGTTAGCTGAGACACCTTGTATATTATAAAAACATTTTAAAATTGTTACCATTAATTTTCATCCGAAAATACATCAGAAATTCCTCAGATAATGTTTCTTCTTTGTTTGAGGCCAAACGCAGCCGAGCGTGCATGCGTACGCGGAATGCTGCTAAACGCGTGATACGAAATTGGCTATAAAATTAGAATTCGGACATAGTCGGAACCAAATTTTAAAGAAATCTTTGCCGGCAGTTCGGAAGCGAGAGAGGGTGAGCGAACTGCTCGCATTTCTCGATTCGGACCTTCGCCGAGAGATGTGGCCTAACGGTACAATCCCCGAACTGATGAAGACGGTCTCGTTCGCGACAAACTGCCAGGAATGTTTTCTGGGATCTGGGATAAGTGGTAACCTTCGTATGCTCAATATGGTTGTATAATTCATTCTTGCGTGAATAATTCGGAAACGATTATCGGATCGCGTCGCGACGTCGCGCGTTGACTGCGATGGATCGTTCACCTCAAACGATCTGCCCGTCCGTGTTCCGTGCAGATTCGACTGGGCCGGTCGGTTCAACGACCCTGGGCTCGTACGTTCGGCTCGTTAACAAGAGGCACCGGTTTAGCGCGGCCGTGAAGGATAAATTTAAAGGAGGCAACGCCTCCCGAAACGCCGAAACGTCCCTGACCCGCGTAAAAACCTTCCGATTCCGATTCCGAACAGCGCGCACACGGGGGAAACGTGGCGGACGAATCTCGTCGCTGCCAACAGAGTCAACGGTTCAGCCAAATCTTTTGTTCGACGATCGTTGACAATCGTGCCGGAGCTTCCGCCACGAATCCGAGTCTCATCCGATCGTCTCAGAAGCGAATCTTATCTTCTTCTTTACAAACGATTCGCGTCATTATCACACGGTTTGTCCGGAAAGTTCCCGGAATTATTGTGTAACTTCATCATAATGTTTGTAGAGAATCAATCTTTATTAATTTATGTTTCTATGTATGTACATACACTGGTGGTCAAAATGATAAGGCACCTCAAAGGAGAGGCCACCTAAATATCTCCTTTATTTTTAATGGCACAAAAAATATTTATGGCATAATTTAAATGGTATCGAAGGAAGAATATCATAGAAGAACAATTTTTTTCGTCCGGTTATTTTTTTATAGTTTTTCTAAGGTCACCATTATGTTTTATCGGGAGAACATTTTTTTATTCCATCATGTAGCGGCTGAAAAAATACATTGGAATATGCTTAAGTCATTACCTTCAGGTGATTTTGAGTACCAGAAAATGTAATAAAATTGTAGGGGGTAATATAGGATTACATTTAAAATAATATAATACGTTTAAGAATTAAAATAAAAAAAGTTTTCCCGATAAAAAGTAACGATGACCTTGAAAAAACTATGAAAAAATAACCGGACAAAAAAATGCTTCTTCTATGATATTCCTCCTACGACACCATTTAAATTATGCCACAAATATTTTTTGTCCGGTTATTTTTTTATAGTTTTTCTAAGGTCACCATTATGTTTTATCGGGAGAACATTTTTTTATTCCATCATGTAGCGGCTGAAAAAATACATTGGAATATGCTTAAGTCATTACCTTCAGGTGATTTTGAGTACCAGAAAATGTAATAAAATTGTAGGGGGTAATATAGGATTACATTTAAAATAATATAATACGTTTAAGAATTAAAATAAAAAAAGTTTTCCCGATAAAAAGTAACGATGACCTTGAAAAAACTATGAAAAAATAACCGGACAAAAAAATGCTTCTTCTATGATATTCCTCCTACGACACCATTTAAATTATGCCACAAATATTTTTTGTCCCGTTAAAAATAAAGGAGATATTTAGGTGGCCTCCTTTAGCTGAGGCACCCCCTGTATACAGGGTGCAGCGCAAATTAGTCCCCACGATTTTTCAGCCCCTTCGGATGGTCGGACAGAAAAATTTTTCGTACCAAAGTTAACCAGTATTTAAAAGCTCGTACGATACCAAAAAAATATTTGTTATTATGTAATTTTTTTTCAGAGATATCGAAGGTCATCTTCATTTTTTTAAATGGAATGAGGTATTTTTTAATACATCAATCGATACAGCTGGACATTCGTTATAAAAAAAGTACTAACCTATGTATGTCGAAAAGTTAGTGGTTCAGGAGATACTTCAATTCAAATAACTCTAAAACACTATTACGGTCGTATTTAAACTAGGACTTTAGCGTTTACTTACTTCTGTAACGTCTTAGTACGACTGCAATGGTATTTTAGAGTTATTTAAATTGAAATATCTCCTGAACTACTAACTTTTCGACATACATAGGTTAGTACTTTTTTATAACGAATGTCCAGCTGCATCGATTGATGCGTTAAAAAAATACGGTAATCGTTTACAAAAGATCCACGTCTTCCGATTTTCATGAAACTTTAATATGTTATGCAGCAACACATTTTGAACACCTTTTTCCTTTTCCAATATATGTGGGTCGCTTTTAGTTTCCGAGATATTTGCGAAAAACTATCGCTAATACTGTATTGAATTTTCTGTATTGCTCCACGCTGCCTCGCAATGTAAGGCTGTCCCGGCGCGGCGTTTGTCTATATTTTGCTTGTAAACACGCTGTGGACATGACAGAGAAAATTTCACTCCCATATTATATACTGGGTTGTCGGGAAAGTCACGACGCATTTTTCGTATTATATATTATATATTATTTTAAAATTGGAAGCTCACCCTATATATGTATGACTAGATTGAGACCCTGTTTACTCTCTCATCTCCACAGCGTCAAAATGTAAACAAACGCCGCGCCGGGACAGGCCAGGACAGGCTTACGTTACCGCACAGCGTCCAACAATACGAAAAATTCAATACAGTATTAGCGATAGTATTTTGCAAATATCTCGAAAACTAAAAGCGACCCCTCTATATTGGAAAAGGAAAAAGTTGTTCAAAATTATCATATTAAAATTTCATCCAAATCGGAGGACGTAGACCTTTTGTAAACAATTACCTTTTTTTGGTATCGATGAGCCCCATTTTATCGTTAAACTTTGTCCTTCAGACATTTGACGTATCTTTAAAAACAACAAAGATATTCAAGGTGGTCAAGTTAGCTGGGACACCCTGTATAAATGATCACGCAGAATAACGTGACTGATTCTTGCGAGGACAACATTTGAACTGTCTCGTGTCAACCGTAAACACGGTAGGTTAGACAAAGCGCGTCTTCTCCCGTCTATTCGGGTTCGCTCGTGTTCAATCGTGTTCGCTCGTGTTCAATCGTGTTCGCTCGGGTTCGCTCACGTTCGCTCGCGTTCACATGTTTTATTATACGCTCGTTCCAACAATAAAAGACTGCAAAATTCTTTTTCACGGGACCATCCCGTGGACATACTCTATAAGATGCAAAAGATTTCGTTCCGATTGGTCCATCAATCTCGGCGTAATCGGTGAACATACACAAGAAAAAAGGCGAAAAAAAGGCGAAAAAAAGGCACACACAGATCGATTTAAGTAACCACTTCCATTTTCGCGCGAAGTCGGTTAAAAAATAGAAAATGCCCGTTAGCCGGCTTTGTAATCGACTGGACGAAAGGGGTGGCCTAAGCATGGTGCATGGTGCACGATGCAAACGGATTCGCGTGTAGGCAAAGCGAAAGTACGCGGGCCCATGATACTTGTGTGCCCAGTTACCAAGCGTTATCGGGACGTTCGCGCTTGCACTCGCGAGAACCAATAAAACGCTCGATGTTTCTCCTCACGTGACAGAAACACGTTTCTCTCGCCGGAGAAACTCGGACACGCTCGGCGAATCAGGCTTTCGGACGATTTCGGAAAAGAAATTTTGTGTTTTCGGTTTCAATTTCGTTTTCAATTTCAATACGGCGCAGCGTCGTCGTCGGCGTCGGCGCAGCACCAAGACAATAAATCCACCTCGCTCAAACTCTGTACTCCAGTGGGCCAAAAGTAAAAATCTAATATTGGGTTGTCCGGAAAGTTCGTGCCGATTTTGAAGAAAAATTGAAACGCAGCACATTTAAATTTTGGTATACATTTGGACCGTTTATTTTGAAAGTGGTGTTAGTCCATTTTTTGTTGTTTCGAAAAAATTAAATGTTAGCACATTAGTCAATTCAAAGATATAAATTAATTATGTCAAGTCTGGCAATGTTTCTACTAATTTATCAATATGTAATTTTTGATTGTATAAATTTCTGTTAGGCGAATTTAACTAAAACGGTATATATTTACGGGCTGTACATGGACTTACACCCGATTTTCATAATCAGTCAATTGTAAAAATCATTTAATTTCAATCAAGAAAAATTAAATACCACTTAAAATATATTAATCGAAGCTAAACAAAATTCCTAAAGCTAACAATCCTCCGGTAATGATTAGACTGCGGATCTTTATGCATGTATGAAAAAATTGGTTCGGTGAAATATAAAACAGTAAAACATTAGAAAAATTTAAGAACATTTTCATGTTGTTTTCAATGTACCAAAGTCATTAGGAGATAAAATAAATTTTTGTTTGACTTCTGCTTCCCACGATCAATGCAGAACATTTTTATTTTGCATGAAGACCCACGGTATATGTAGTAATGATTTTGATCGATGCGAACTCGATTCGATCAAAGTCTATTTTCGATTCCATCTTAAGTCAATCTCGACAGGAAATTAAAATCAGCGATCCATCGACCGGAAATCTCGATAAATTGTCCAGAGAGAATTCCAACGCGCAGTGATCGATTAACGGCGAGTCACAATCGAGTTCGTTGTTTTCGTGGAACAAAGAAGAAGAAGGCACGTCGCTGAAATTTTGGACGTGTTTATTCCCGATCATCGAATTGCAAATCAAATATTTAGTATTGCATTTTTAAATTTGTACACAACTTTTCTGAATGCGAAAATGTTCAGTATTACGTGATTCACTTACAAAAAGGTAAAGAAGCATCGGAATATTGATATTTATTTTTTTTTTAACTACGATGCAATGTATTTATAAAAAGTTCTGAATAAAATTAAAGACAATGGTATCAACAATATCTCACTACAGAATTTTTATCAAACCGGCATCACCAAAACTTCAACACAAAATCGGCAATTTTATGCTTCCGGATTTGTTTAAACATCGATTTTGCAACGAAAAACTCTGAAATAATTTACTGTCACGTGTGCTACTAGGTAGGATGTTCATGAATTTTCTCGTAATTTTTTATTTAGCAGAACAGTGGAAGTAAAGCATCATTCAGTGATTAATGTGCGCCGATATGATCACACATTAATTACCAGAATTACGATCGAAAAACATATTGAATTTATATAATTCAGTGAACCGTGCTCACCCTGTAAACTAGCTTAATGGTAGGGGTACCGATATAAAACTTCCCAAAAATGTGACCAAAGATCAATTTGGTTTGAGGGCACTTTTCACCATCTTATTCGGTTGTACCCGGAATTTTTAGCGTTGTATCGAACATTGTGTGACGTTGGAACCTAGGTCTTCGTAGTCAAAAAGGCCAAGAACAGGAGTATGTAGTTATACAACTCTGCGGTAGGTGGGGCGCTGTATTGCGAACAGCTGGTCGCGCACCCTCCGTTAGCCGCGGACGATCTTGAGGCGACGCGACGGGCCCAAGAGGCCCTGGGCGGTAGAGGTTTAGTGGGTATGGTTTAGGGGGTATAGTCCTTATAGTCCCAAAAAATACAGAAAATTGTAACACCACCTACGATGCTCAATGTACGACACACGTATTCCTGTCACCGCTTACTAGATTTTTATGACTTCAGATCAAACTCAGTAATTTTTGTCATTACAAATATTGGGATAGTCACCACAATTTGTTTAATAAACCGTGCACGCCAGTAAAAAATGTTTTATACGAAATATTATTATTTTTCGATGTAGAATAAGAATATGAAATAAAAAATATGGGTTTCCACTTGAAAAAATGAAGTCGCCCTCCATCTGACCCTTAAAGGGAAATTATAGAAAAATGTGCATAGCGCCATTAAATGTGCCCCTTCATATGAAGAATATTTTATATAAAACATTTTTTCATATTCCTGCTGGTTTCCGTAATAATTGACTGTCTCAAGATAAAAGGACCACCCTGTATTTTTTCAATTTGGAGAGTCGGAGTCGGAATCGGAGTCGAAATCGGCCTCGGATTCGGAGTCGGAGGTACGAAATGGGAGGAGTTGGAGTCTGAGTCGGAGTTAAGAATTCTGTCTACGACTCCGCAGCTCTGGTTGGAACGTGACACGGTCGAGATACATACATACAAGATGGGCACGGATTTCGAGGAGATAAACTTGGTCAGCAAATGGGGCCGTTAACACGTCCATAGTTTTCAAGGACATCCGTGGTCCGTGCTCATGCACGAGTCGCGTCTTCTTTTTCGTTACATTCTTCGCTGAATACTTGAATCTCATTTCCATATCCATTAAAACTCCGGTAGCTAGCTTTGGGGCGACTGCTGCGTAGATTGATCTTTTATCCAGCGTTTTTGTCTACTGAAAACCCTCATCTCTGCATTATCTTTTTTTTTGCTTAGGGGCAATAAGGAAAATGCATTTGCTCACTGGGTCCCCCTAAAGATGATAGTCGGCGGGAAGTTTCGGGCTCGCTTACGCAATACTCACTAAAAACCCCACCGTTCGAGGGCTCGCACCCGATCCTCCTCTTCTTGTGCAGGGATAAAGCGGTCAGGATCCCACTCTCCGTATTGCACCTGACCGCCTTATACTCCCCTGCTACGTTCGCATATACGTATATGACATTACAAGGTTTTGTGAACCAAAAAAATCGCACCGCAGCAAGATAGCCAGGACATATACAAAGGCGGTGGTGTGTATTTTTAGTTGATTAATTAATTATTAAACACGAAAAATGAATCAGGAAAAAATACAGCACCTCGAGATTTCGAAATTTTGCACTAGTAGGCACCACTGTTTCTTTCCTAAACTGCCCGTTACAAATGTTATAATAGTATATAATAGACTGATAATGCAGGTCGATATTATATTGTCCATCGATAATACAGTGTCCATCGTTCATGCAAACACTAAATTTATTGAACGCGAACACTGGTACGCGAAGTGGCTATCTTCTGACGGATGCCTCGTGACAGGCCAACACCAGCGGTGTTGGACAGGCAGTATCTGCCGCATATTAGAAATTATTCCTCGATAACATAAAAATATGCATTTTGGGCACCTGCATTATCAACCGTTTTCTATTATAACATTTGTAACAGGCAGTTTAGGAAAGAAACAGTGGTGCCTACTAGTACAAAATTTCGGAACCTCGAGGTGCTGTATTTTTTCCTGATTCATTTTTCGTCTTTAATAATGAATTAATCAACTAAACATACACATCACCGCCTTTGTATATGTCCTCGCTATCTTGCTGCGATACGATTTTTTTTATTCGAACGATAGATCTCTCAATATTTACGAAAATCTGTCAGTGGCGGCCATCTTGTGATATCATGCTTGCTTCGGATGCCTCGTGACAGGCGGTGTCTGCCGAATGTTGCAAATTATTGCTCGATAACGTAAAAATATGCATTTTGGGCACCGAACGAATATAGATTGGACTTTTAGGAATCACAGTTGACCGCTTCTGAACTCCTCATTGCGATAATAAAGCGTCATTTTACTACCAAATAAACCTAATAATGTCATATACGTATATGCAAATCTATCGATGTATGCATGTGCCACCACACTCTTGCACGGCTGCGCCGGCACCCTTAAAACGTTCGCTACTACCGTCACACATGTTCGTTCATTCAGAAGAAAGCCAGCACATCAAGAATAAATGACACTACCATTCGGGGTTTTGCATTGCGTAAAACTAAGGGGGTATACCAGTGCCGAATTAAGCCCCGTAGCAGAAGTAGTAAATGCTACGGGCCCCGCGCCATACAAAACAGGGCCGCCGCGTGCGGTTGGGCAGGTTGTGCCCCGCACACGGGTGCTTCATCGAAGAGGCGCCGAACTGTCAATGCCAGGGGGCACAGATATTTTTGCTAAAAAGAAAGGGGTCAAAGATCGTTCATTGTGTTTGTTGAAAAAGGCTGCGCTACATTTGCACACAAGCCGTCCTGACACAAAGCCTACATACAGGGTGTCACAAAATTCCTTCAACAGCCGGAAATGGATTTTCGAATTTTCGCGCAGCACGTCATCAAAGTATAGTCGTTCACGAACATTTAAAAAAAAATTCCAATTGAATCGATGAAAAATTCGGTTGTCGGCAGATTTTTGTCCAAAAACATCGCTTTTTCGGCCACTGTGCGCCGGGCCGACTTTCCCAACTCGTGTCTAGGTCGCGCTCTGATTGGTCCGTGTTTTTCGTTAATAACTCCTAAACAAAGCCGCGGATAACATTTTGTCAAAGGAAAATGTTGCTTCAAATGATCTCAGGAAAATTCCGGCTGTTGAAGGAATTTTGTGACACCCTGTAGAGTCCCGTGATAACATTCTACGGGCCCCACGCTGGCTTAATCCGGCAATGGGGCAGACTCGCGTTACCAGGATTACAAAGATGGGGTTTTTCAGTGTGTAGGCAGCAGTCACTACCAAATTTTCTATTTTTACGTTTACGAGGCGTCATTTGCACTATTCAGAAGGATGTAGCTATTTTCATAAAGCTGCGACGCCTCGTAAACGTAAAAATAGCACTTTTGAGGGCGGTCGCGACCTAGATTGATCTTTTATCTAGCGCTTTTGACTGCTGAAAACCCCATCTTTGCATTATTAAGAAATAAGAAGGCGCATTCCGCAGCCTTGCAATCCTGGAAACGATAGTCTACCCCCTTTAAAAGTCGAATATTGAGGATAAACGGAACAGACTCGATCGCGTTCAAATTGCAGAGGATACGATTCGGTCGAATTGATAATGGGTTGATTCGGTTGACGGGAATACCGGCGGATAATTCCGGTCGCGGCTCAAGGATTCCGCCGAAACCGCCCACGCATAAACGGTTTGAATAGCGTCGGTTAATGTGTGTCGGATCATCGAGCCGGTGACCGTTAAACCTTGGCTCTTCGCTGCGTGAGAGAAACAGAGAAAGAGTGAGAGAGAAATAGCGCGCGAGAGATATCTATCGAAAGGACAAAGAGACATAGTAAACGTGTAGAGTAAACTGCCCAAGTATGAACCACTTTTTGTTGATGCCATTTTTTGATTATTTTAGAATGCTCTTTTCCGTCCAACAAATTACCAGTTGTACATGCATTTCCTCCCTATAAGATTCTGGCGTCGAGTTTGTTAAAAAATTAGTACAGCTTGAGAAAAATATTCTTTTTTGTGATGTGTCACATTTGCAGGTTCCAGCGATGGGGGTTCTTACCATATTTGGTACACCTTGAGTCCCCAATGAACCACTTTTTGTTGGTCATTTTTTGTTTATTTTATAATGCTCTTTTTGCAATGCTGGGGTCAAGTTTGTTCAAAAATTAATACAGCTTGGATGAAATATTTTTCTCTGGTGTGTCATTTGTAGGTTCCAGCGAAAGGGGCTCTTAATATGGTATACCTTGAGTCATATATGAACCACTTTTTGTTGATGTTATTTTTTGGTTATTTTAGAATGCTCTTTTTCGTCCAAAAAACTACAAGTTGCAGATGCATTTCCTCCCTATTGGATTCTGAGGTCAAGTTTGTTCAAAAATTAATACAGCTTGGGAAAAATATTTTTTTTGTGGTGTGTCATTTGCAGGTTCCAGCGAAGGGGTTCTTAATATGGAACATCTTGAGGCTCTAATATGACATCTAGTGCCTTATTCGGCACCCACATCAAGAATGTCAATAGCTATACCCATTTTAGGGAACCCTTGGTAGTGCCATATTGGGAACTCCACGTGGACTGATGATACTAGCTACTGACAAAGAGAAAATGAATTTCAGTCCAAACCAACAGTTGGCAAATGTATTAATATAAATAAACTGAAACTACAGATACGTTCAAACATTTCAAAATCACTTACCTTCCTCGAAAAAGACACAATCGAAAATCAAACCACAAAAATATTCAACACGTGGAGACACAAATGGTGCGATTGCGCTCATTGGACTCCATACTGTTATTACGAGCCAGGGCCGCGAGCAGCACGAGTGGCCGGCGAAGTGTTGTTACTCTAGGAATATGGTATCAATTTGTTAGTTGAAGGTACGCGGACGAACCCAATGTGGAATTGGGGAGCCGCTAGGAGGTTGGATAAAAGCACAGACGAACCTGATGCGAAATCAGGGAGCTGTTAGGATGGTTAGTAAGCCTCGTAACTAGTATAATTTAATGATACAATCCGAGCGGTAAGATTGTATCGTGTGGGGACGTTCAATTACTCGATTAGGATATTGGACAATAATTATGGGTTTAATGAATTTGCGTTAACTATCAAAGAACACAAATATATTCTGATTATAAGATTCTGTGATACAATTGTGTAATTGTCGCTAATGAATTGAATTAGAATAGAAAGAATTGAAAGAAGATGTGTATTACCTAAACTGACAATGAGATGCACGGTGTTGACGCACTGGCAATGCGGGGGTCTCGGAGCAACCTTATCACTGCCTAATAGATTTTAGACCGAACTCGCGGAATCTATACGGTTAACTTTTGATTCGAAGGGGAATTTTAGCCCGATCTCACTGGTAGTTGACTTCCGAGATGCAGCGCGGCGCGACACGATTCGTGATTACGATAGTGCTAGCCCCCGAGAGTAGAAATGCAAGGGCTTATATACTGCAATGACGGGCGGTACTTGTCAGTACCCTTTGGGTGAACATTCGTATTTTGTCAACGACCAGTTGATCGTGCGTATGTTGGAGCGTTAAACTAAACTAAACAGATATGTAGATTTATCTAGGGTGGCTCTGTTCGTTTATCTAGGACGGTTCCTGCCAGAGATGATATTGAACACCTCAATTGTTTGAGGATTTTCTCACTAGAGAATATACCATAGTAAACCATATTTGGGCACTTTACCCTATACAATGAGAGTCAAAAATGAGTATACATCCCATATTCTACATTATATTTACAGCATATTTCGCAAAAACCAAAGTTGTGATGTTGTAGTACATGTAGTACATAAACACACATCTTAGTGAATTACGTTTCGAATGTTTTGTAAACAAATGCCTATCTGAAGTAGGTTTCTTACGAAAGCGTCAAAAGCGAATATAAGCTACAAAAGTAGTTAGTCTGTTATGAAAGATAGTCCAGTAAAGTGGTTTTCTAGAAGCCGTAATTTCTGAATGACCGTGAGTTCGTGTAAATTTTAATCAGTGCTGATTACTTTGAAATTCTTAGTGCATAAATAGAATTATGAGTGAAAAACGTACAGAAACTTCAGAAGACATGAGGGAACTTATTGTTAATTTAAAAAACGAAGGAAAATCATTTCGCGAGAAATAGGGAAAATAGTAAATCATTGTCATGGAACTGTAAAGAGATCATTAGACAAGTATAAAGATACGAACAGCGTAGAAAACTTTCCTCGTTTTGTCGTCCGAAAAATTAAATGAAATAGATAACCGATTAATTAGACGAATAGCGAAGAAAGATCCCACTACGAGTGCAGTTTCATTAGCTCAAGAAATACCTGAAACACAACAAAAATCTATAAGTGCGAGTACAATTCGTAGGTCATTAAATTCTCAAGGTACAGTGACTCCCACAAATATTCGGACACTCTCAAAAAGCCGATAACTTTTTTAAAAATTGGACTATATGATTCGAACTTTTTTGGGAAGCTAGAGCAATTAGTTTATTACAGGATGTGAAAAGAAATTTTTATGAAAATTGCAATTGGTCGGAATTGTATACAAAGTACTAAAAGTTGCGTTTTACAACTTTTTAATGTGGGCCTATATTGAAAATTTTAAAAATACGTTTTGTAGATCTGTGTCGATTATATAATCGACTGTAAAAGTTTCATCGAAATTGGTTGATGCGGAAAAAAACGACACGCACTGAAAGATGTAAGAATCTGCAATTTTTACCATCTTTAAACGTTTCTAGCTCATTACAACGTCGACCGACTTTGACGAAATTTTCAGAATATGTTTAATTCACAAAGATCTACAAAACGTATTTTTAAAATTTTTAATATATGCCTGCATAAAAAAGTTGTAAAATGCAACTTTTAGTATTTTCTCTACAATTCCGATCAATTGCAATTTTTGAAAAAAATTTTTTTCACATCCTACGGTAAACTAATTGCTCTAGCTTCCCAAAAAAGTTCAAATTGTATAGTACAATATTTAAAAAGTTATTGCTTTTTTAAGAGTATCCGAATATTTGTGGGAGTCACTGTATGCATGGCTGTGTACCACGCAAGAAACCAGCGATAAGTGCAAAGAATCGAGTTTTGCGATTGCAATTCGCAGAAACATTCATAAACAATCCACTCGAATTTTGAAACACCGTATCATTCGCTGATGAAAGTAAATTCGAAATTTTTGAAAGAAGAAGGCAACTTAAAATTTGGAGGAAAAAAAATACGGAAGTAGAACCGAAAAATCTTGTTAGTACCGTCAAACACGGCGGTGGTAATATTATGGTTTGGGTTTATTAACAGTACAATGGATGGATTTCAATATCTAGATATTTTAAGAACAAATTTTGCTGCAAGTGTTAAAAGAGTTCAGTTGCCAGATTCGGGGATCTTTCAAGTATGCTTTTCGCATACTTAATAAAACATAAATTTTAAAAAATGTTTCACAGAGTTAATTTGACCCCCGCCGAGCTATTTTGGGTCATAACAGCCAAAATAATAGGTTTACGTAAAAAATGTATATAACCTTTTTTCTAGAGCTTTTTATGAGCTTCATTTTTTGTTTGAAACTCTTTTCTCTAAAATCAGTATCTTCGAAAATATTTAGTAAGAACTGTCAAAACTTTGGAAGGTGCTGAGGGGCAAACGAGGCTTCGTCGCCAAAAATCCTTTTAGGGACTTTCTTCGCTAATCAAGGAAAAGCTTTGGCAAAAATTTCAGCAAAATCGGAAGGTTGTCGCTTTCGGAAGTACACCCAATATTTTTTTGTTTTATATTAAGTTTTAACGCGTCGCATCAATATCTAGGTCATTAGCGACGAACTTCTATTGTGTTTTTTAAATTTTGTTGATGTGGTTGATATCTTTAAGGAATTCAATAGTGTTTGTTATATGCTTCTCGGATGTGAGGGCCGTGTTCTGATTGATCCCAAATTTGAGTTGCTGGGTGGAGAATTTTTGGCATTCATACAAAATGTGGTGAACTGTGAGCGAGGTATTACATGAGAAATTTTCTTTATGAGAAATTCAGTACACCCAATATTATTTATTAGGTTGTATTACGTTTTGTACATTTAAATACCACCAATCTGCACTTTATGTTTTTCAAATAACATTTCCATTAACGTAACATATATCTAATAATTGTGAAATAAATACCGCGTTCTCGAGGTGTATATATACTCACTTTTGACTCTCACTGCATGTATGTCTACGTTGCTCGAACCAGGGCATGTCAAGACAGGAGCTGGTTGCAGAGAGAAAATCCACTGCAGCAACTTTCTTGCCACGGATAGGGCGCGTGGGTATCCCGATCAAGTGTTTCCTGGGCGAGGGGGCGGATCGGTGGATCTGTGGATCTGTGAATCTGTGAATCTGTGAGGAACTTTCTCCACCTCCGTTGGCGTTGACTCGCGAAGCTCCAACTTGAACTGTTCCCTCGAGCGCACAGTGTTACGATCAATGCTAATTAGCTGGACAAAACTCACAACGTAATACCGTAAAAAAAAAACAAATTCGAAAGGCTCGAGAAGATAATGCAACTTAACCGGTGTCCTATGTCAAAGCATTAGTGATCAAAACTTTAAACGGCAATATCTCGAAAGTGAAAGTACAGTGGATAACAAAAGTAAGTTAATACTCATATTTTCAATGATGAAATCACGATAACAGTAATATTTATTCACTTATAAAAATAAACAAGTTAATTACATGTTTAATGGTAATTTAATAAAATTTATTACGATTATCACAGTGATCTGAAGTTTTATCAAGATATTGATCTTTCTGTACTAAATATATATTTGGTGTGACAAAAGTAAGTTAAAGTATCGTTTAACATTGACACTGTCCAACACCAAGTTTGTTTCACAATTACATTGTGATATAGTTCGATTTTCCGCTGGACTCTTATTTTTTGAGATAAATTCAAAAATATCCTCAAAAGTTGGTGCAAAAGTGGTGTCTCTCCGTCTTTAATGATTGTTTAAACATGTTTAAACATTCATAATCTTTTAATATTGGATATCGCTGTATTCGGGAAAGTCTACAGAATCTTTTGCTGTGCGAAGAACAATTCAATATTTTCTATAATAACAACACAATATTTGTTTAAAGTTGAAAAATATAGTTTTTTTCAAAGTCATGTTTCTCAAAAACTGTTCGTTTAGGAGAAAAATTGAGGGCAGATTCGGAATCAGCGCGATAAACTCTGTAAGAACCACCATCACAATGTAATTTTGAAACAAATTTGGTGTTGGACATATGTTATTAAACGATACTTTAACTTACTTTTGTCACACCAAATTTTGTATATTTAGTATAGAAATATCAATATCTTGATAAAACTCTAGATCATTGTGATAATCTTAATAAATTTTGTTTTCAATATTACCATTAAACATGTAATTAACTTGTTTATTTTTATAAGTAAATAAATATTACTGTTATCGTGGTTACATTATTGAGAATATGAGTATTAACTTACTTTTGTGGTAATTATTTACATTAGGGGCTTCCTCACCGATTTTGATGACGTTGAAATATGTTGTCAAGGTCATCATTCTGAACAACTTTTTCCTGTACATGTTATCGCCGTTGGGATGGGATCAAGTACCTCGCAAACAGGTTCGAACCTTGATTGATGGAATTCGAACTCTCTATAAGTACTTCGAAAAAAAAAAATAATATCCCCAAGTATACTCGAACCTTTGCCAGACAGTTTCGAACGCTTCACGAGTACCGCGGTAAACGCAAATAATACTTGCAAGTATACTCAAATCTTGGTCGAACAGTTTCGAAACTTTCGAAATTTTTATGGATATCGTTATATATATACGAATTTCCGTATTCTTGCAAGCCAGAGTTGGGCAAAAATTTAATCAACGATTGACGACCAAATTTTTACTTCGATCGTTAATCGCAATTAACAATTAATTTCCTAGTGTAGTCGTTATAATCGCATTTAACGATTAATCTTCTAGTTTAGTCGTTGATTGCGGTTAACGATTAAATTTCTACTTTAGTCGTTAATTGCGATTAACGATTATTAATCGTATAATTAATTAATGATTAACTGCTGAAATTTCGAAATGACATACGCAATCAAAACTGTATGAATACTGAAAAAATGTAAACTGAATTTAGGTGTATTGTCATTTGGTCTATATATAATCAGTGTTGGGCGCAATAAATAAATTTATTTAAATAAATAATTATTTAAATTAAAAATTTGAATAACAACTTGTGACTCGTAGTACGTCAACAGAAATACATCAAATGAGTCTTACACGTTGAATTTTATTTATACCATTTTTCTGGGTTGAAGGTCATTTGAAGGTCATATTGTGTTACATGCATGAATTCGTTACTTTGTCAGCTACAACATTACGTTAACGAAAATATATCATTCCATTTAAAAAAACATCGATAACCTTGAAATCTCATAAAAATGACCTTGAAATTTTTTATCCTTACACTGTTATATGTGGCCCTTCAAACAGTGTAACTTTGTCCTACGAAGTTTTTTTGTACAACGAAAAGTAACGGAGATATTTAGGTGTCCCGCTTTATCGAATTCACCCTGTATAGCTTTTTCTAATTCCGACTTTGACTCCGAAGCCCTTTTTTTTGTTTGAGGGCGGTGGGGGAATGTCACTTACGCACACCCCATCCTCAGATGACGTCTCGAGGGGGTAGTGTGGGGCTCGGCACCCCTAGGTGGAATTTGGGGGAAATGGGACTATAAGGACTATACCCCCTAAACCATACCCACTAAACCTCTACCGCCCAGGGCCTCTTGGGCCCGTCGCGTCGCCTCAAGATCGTCCGCGGCTAACGGAGGGTGCGCGACCAGCTGTTCGTACAACGAAAAGTAACGGAGATTTTAAGGTGTCCTGCTTTATCGAATTCACCCTTTATACATACAAAATAGAAGAAATACGAGAAGACCAAAAACTATTTATGTATGCAGTCTGATTTCCAAGATTCGAGTACTACTTGTGAAAGTTTCGATTACTTTCAACATATCGAAGTACTTATAAGTATCTTTTCAAAACTTGTTTGTACTTATTCCGAGGTTCGATAACCGCTTGTATACAATGAATAGTTTTCAAGTATAATCATTGAAACTTTTATTGCTTTCAAGTAGTAATCGAAACCCATGAAATGAAACTTGGTTATTGAACTTGACTCGGATTCGTGAGTACATATTGAACTTGATCCCATCCCTAATCGCCGCTCTCGATTTTAGTTTTCGAGATATTCGCAAAAAACTATCGGTAATACTGTACTGAATTTGTCGTATTGCTGCACGCTCTGCGGCAACGTAAGCCTGTCCCGACCAGTGCTTCGATTGAAACCAACTTTTTTCGCGCATGCGCGACGATTTCAGCCTCAGTAACGTAAGCTTCTCGGTAAAATGGGGTTCCTTGAGCACCCCGCGGAATTTTAAAATATTTATATGATTTGATTCTGAAAAATGAATGTATAACAAGTGTATTTGTGTATATTTTGTAACTCGTAGGACACGTCTTGAAGTCTTTTTGTCCGGTAAGATTATTTCGGTACATTCCCGCCAATATAACTGCCTCAGGGCTCTGGCCGCCCTCCTACTCAATAGTAGATACGTTACTGTTTTTTCGCGCGTGCGCATAAAAAGTTGGGTTCAATTCAGGAAAAAGTTGTTCAGAATGATGACCTTGACAACATATTTCAACGTCATCAAAATTGGCGAGGAAGCCTCTAATGTAAATAATTACCACTTTTGTTATCCACTGTATGTGACATAGGGCGTTCTTCCTGACAGCCACAGAATTGAGCTTTAGAGTATAGGATTTACGTATTTATCAGAAAAAAAGTCATGAAAACAAATCCGAAAGGCAAAGAAAAGTAATGCAATTTAACCGATGTTCCGCGTTCAATTCATACGCATAAGGCATCGCACCAGACATACTCTCCTTCTCTATCAAGCCGTTGATACCGATACACTCGGTCGACTGATCATTTTCTTTCATCTCTCCGTGTTGTGTCTTCGCGGGCTTAGCGATCATACGCCGAGCTCATCAGTAATGTCATTACTGATCCTCACTTGTATGATCAGTCAGGAAATTACGAAAATCCTTAAATTCTTCTAAAATGCTTTCACATATTAACGTATCTTCTCTTTCCACCTACTGATTTCCAAGTTCACCATATTCCAATGAAATCATAATCAGCAACATCTGTCACTTGGAATATTTTCAATTTTGCGCCGCCTCCGAGAAGATTGTATCGTATTTAAGATCGTGTGCATTCACGTAAATTCAATGGAAATTATTCCATACTTTTTAGTGCATTTTTTTAATGCGTTTTTTCGAAGAGTCGGTTTAATTCTTTCTTATAAAATGTTTTTGTTTCACACTTTTTAGTGGAACGAGCAGAATTTGTAGAACACCGTAGGATGGTTTTTCGGTCCTATTGGTTATTTGCAATAAAAACCGCAAAGAATGAAAAAATGCAAAATTTTGTTTTCACGGGACCACCCCGGGGACACCCCGGGGACATACTCTACTCTATGCAAAAGGTTTCGTTCCGATTGGTCCATCCATCTCGGCGTATAATCGGTGAACATACATAGAAAAAATAAAAGCGGAAAAAAGGTACATACACACAGATCGAATTGAGTAACCAACTCCTTTTTCGAAGTCGGTTAATAAAAAACGGTTTGATCGATTCGGAGGAAATGACACAGAACAGAGGACACAGGACAGGGGACGTCACAAAACTGCTTGGACACGGATGATGGATCGGTCTCGTGGCTCATCTGCAGACGGTCAACGAGATTCGCGTCTGATGCCCGGATGATTCGTACTGATTCGTACCGTTCGTTTCGTACGCCATCCACGTAGCAACGGTACGAATCATTTCGGGTTCCCGCCGTGGCCAACGTTCAAACGATACGGGTCGATCAAAACCGATAATAAACCTCCGCTCGCGGAGAGGAGAAGTTTCCGACGGAAACCCCGCGACTCTAGGAACTTCTACAGTCTACAGTAGACCCTCGATCATCCGAACGAAACAGAGACGCATGACTGCTCGAATATATTAGAACAGTAGCTAAGTTGTTATAGTCCAGTCGTCAGGTACTTTTACCTGGAAAGTATATAATCCGAACTTAATGAAATTTTGACACGTAGTTTAGGGAGATACTCTGGGGTGTCGAGTTTTCGACCTCGAGGACCCTGTGCTAACTTTGGGAGGGGGAAGAAACCACGATTTTTATTACCTTTTTCGGTTTCTCGCCTATTACTCAAAAACTATGGGTACTACGAACTTTTTTTCCATTCTTGGAAATAGCATTAAATTTCCTTCAAATTTCACTGGTCGAACGTACTTTTTGACCCAATAGGTAGTGAGACACAGGCGTTCAAAATTAGCAAATGTCACCACTAGATATTTTGCTTTCTGGTTCGAAAAAAACGTCGACGTTCCAAACTTAATAGGGTGGTTTCCCAAGATAAAAATGGCCGCTGGACCCTACTTGAGATAAATTCACCCTATTTGAGATAAATTTACCCTATTTGAGATAAATTCAAAAATATCGTCAAAAATTGGTGCGAAAGTGGTGTCTTTCCGTCTTTAATGATCGTTTAAACATGTTTAAATAATTATAATGTATTAATATTGGATATCACTGTATTCGGGAAAGTCTATATCTTGTGCTGTAATGATCAATTCAATATCTTTTATAATAACATCACAATATTTGATCAAAGTTGAAAAATATGTCTTTTTTTTTAAAACTCCATTTTCTCAGAAACTGTACGTATACGAGAAAAATTAAGGACAGATTCGGAATCAGCGCGAAAAGCTCTATAAGAATCGCATATAGTGAGGGAATCGAAATGCAAAAAGAAAGTTGAAATTTGTTGGACAGTGTATTTTGTGCAATAAACAGTGTCGCATATGGGTCACCTTAGGTTGAGCTGTTTACATCTACTTTATCAACTAATGGGAACTAATTGGCAACTGAAGACTTCGGAGTGCTTCAGATACCGGAGGTTCTGATAATCGAGGTCCTACTGCATAATTACAAACCAACAACCGCAAAACAGGAGCGGTTTGTTGCTTGCGGCGCGCAAACAAGACCGTGTTTACCATGGGCCGATAACGATAAGGAATCATCCGTTGTTTACGTCCCGCGGAAACCACGCACAAAACCGACCGGTGAACAACAGGACAAAAGGTGGCGATCTTCCGTGATAGCGGTCGCGCTGCTATCAAAAGAGAGAGAGAGAGAGAATCGTTGAAACATCCTGAGGGATAGTAATTAAAAAACAATTGCAACAGGAGAAGAAGAAAGTATGCCGCGTCGCGTGCCCTTTTCCCCTGCTCGTCGCGGCGCGCAACTTAACCTCTTGCCGTATTAAAATACGGCACACACTGGTGATAAAGATTTTAAACAAAGTCTAACGAGTATGAATGTTACGCCTTTCTTATTACATGAAATCAGAGTTGTGCAGAATTACAATTGAACTACTCCAGGATTTATAATTACAAAGTAATTGAATTATATTATTGTAATTCAGTCATATTGTAATTTATAATTCAGATCTTCATTCAATTTAATTACAATGTAACTCGTAATTGCAATTGGAGTACAATTATAAAATACTTTGTAATTAAATTAATTAATTAATTACGAATTACGAAGTAATTAAACATTCTTTAAATTTTTAATGTTTAATTAATTGTAATTAGACATTAATTACGAATTACACTGTAATTAAATTAAAATTAAAAATTAAAGAATAACAACGTAATAGATAAAAAGAGGTTGAAAAATCCATGTGATGATTTTAAACACACACAGAAGGAATTTATTATTTATAAATTTATAATATCTGAACAGAAATAAAAAACTTCTGCGTTATACATTTTTTAAATTTCAAACATAAACATGAAATATTGTTACGTATTATGAACGAGGACGGGGAATAGAAACTTCGCCGCACCGACAGTAAACAAGTATATGAAAGAAAAACATAATAATATATCGCACTTCTTCAAAGTTCTGGGCTATAATTTGGAGAGCTGTATTTTAATTATTAATTTTGTATTTCAATTACACATCTGATTAAAATACTTAGTAATTTAATTAATTGAAAGGTTTGAATTACGTAATTCAGTTACGACGTAGTTGAATTCCTATATAATTGAAAGATAAAAACATTGTTAGACAATTTAACCCTCATACACTCCTCGGGTGAAAATTGACCCATTTTCTGTTTCCAGATACTGTATTATTTTTGATTTCTTTCTACATGTGTCATAACTTGGTGTATTTGTCTAAAATATCATCTTATATGTAAAACACGAGTCGAAATTTGTAAGAAAAATGTATGTGTGTAGCGCGCATAAAAATACTATTTATATGTACAGTCGGTCGGTAAGTAAGTTAATGATCAGTATCTTGTACAAAAATTGAAGAAATCGGTAGGAATATATATACAGTGGGTGTACAAAATATTCGTACACTTTTCAAAAACTAATAACTTTTTTATAATTATATTAAACGACCTGACTTTTTCTAATCAATTAGAAGCATTGGTTTACGAAATGATATGCAAAAAAGATTTTCCATAAAATTATAATTTGCAAGGTTACATGTAAAAATAAAAAAGGAATTTTTTAAAACTTTTTTATTTGGGCCCTCAAAATGAAAATTTAAAATATATGTTTTGTAGATCTATGTTAGTAATACACATGTGCTGAAAATTTCATCTGCGGCAATAAAATGCATTGAAATATTGCAAAATAATTTGTTTAGTTCTGCACATAAAATGGGATTAGAAAATGGATATGTCTTTCAACAGGACAATGATCCAAAACATAAAGCCAAAATTACAATGCAATTTTTTGAAAATAATAATATAAACATATTGGAATGGCCCCCACAAAGTCCGGACCTGAATCCCATCGAACATTTATGGGACCATTTGAAAGGAAATGTGACTGTGAACGACAGGAGAAACAAAACAAATTTTATTAAAGCTTTATACAATGAATGGAACAATATTAGTCCAGATGTAATTAAAAATTTAATCCGAAGTATATACCAAACCGTCTACGAGCTGTTATGGTAGCAAAAGGTTAACCCCCCATACGAGAAATATTAATATACAAGTTAATGCAAAATATTAAAAACGGAACGATGCGTTAATTTACTTTCCGACGCTACTATTCTAGTCATATTCCTTACTTAATTTTTCTTTTGTTTACTTGTGAATGATTATGTTATTTTTGTACGTCCATCTGTTGTTTTTATCATTATACTAAATATATGTATAAGAGAATGTCAATTTTTGTACAAGATACTGATCGTTAACTTACTTACCGACTAGTAACTGCAGGATATAATAAAGAAATTCACGAATTTAATTAATTTTTAATGAAATATATATTATAATAGATTCCCAATAAAACATTAATTGAACTGTAGAGCGAAAATGGGCGAAATTTAACTATTTCCGAGGAGCGTATGAGGGTTAAGAACGCCCATATGTTATTCTCGATTTATTAAAATTGTTGAAAATAGAAAGAAAGTTTTATGTGGCTTCTGTGTCTTGCAATTGACTAAGACAATTTTTATTTTGCATAAAGATGCGCAGTCTACTCATCACCTTCGAAGTTTCAAAAATCGAAGCTTCGGAACTTCGATTCGCATCACCTTCGATGTTTCTGAAGTCGAAGCTCCGCAATTTGAAACTCCGAAGCTTCAAAATCTTCGACCTTCGAAGGAAAATAACAGTAGGGATGAAACCTTGGCGTGCATGTACTCGGAACATTTACTTACAGCTGAACGAGTATTCTAATCGCGTGGGATCGTTCAATTTTCAATTCACCGAGCCGTTTATTATATCTCATTTGCCGAACAGCTCTGGCATCCAAGCCAGCCAACTCGCTCGCGTGATTCGTCGCTAACACGATTTGATTTCATCGACTTTCTTGAGGATTTCTCTCTCGCGCCTCCAGCGAACCAAGAAATTGACTGCCACGAACAACCGAACTTGCAAACCAAGTTAATTGTTCTTGCAAATCAAGAACAGCCTAACTTTCGATTCCTGTTCACGATAAGAAACTGTACTCCGTGCAAATTGGAGGCGGAGTCGTCGCAGGATCCCAGTGGCATTCGCAGACATTCGCACGTTTCCAGTAATTCCATGTTGTTGACAGGACCGATTACGATGGCAGCCGCACTTTTTCGATCGCGAGTCCTTGCGACCAGGGCTTGAAGGAAACTGTTAAAATTTTCAGTTAGTTCTTTGAACTTTTAGACTTTCTAGACTTTTAACTTTTCTGTTCTAACAAAACAATTATAAATCCACTGAAACTTTTACTCCATATATGTACAGTCTCCACGGAAACTACGTCGACACGTCTCAAAAATGCATATTTTCTATTTTAAATCAATAATTTAGGAATTAATCGAAAAGTATATACATCGGGTGTACAAGGTATATATTCGCACACCTTTTAAAACAGAATAACTTTTTTATAATTGTACCAAACGACCTGATTCTTTGTAAGCCATTAGAAGCATTGGTCTACTAAATGATGTACATAAAAATTTTCCAAAAATTATGATTGACAAGGTTACATGCAAAAATAAAAAAGGCATTTTTTAAAACTTTTGTTTGAGCTCTTAATGAAAATTTAAAATATTTGTTTTGTAGTTCTATGTTAGTTATACACATGCTGTGAAAATCTCATTGAAATCAATTAATTCACCCAAGAGCTACAAGTGGTTAAATATGGTGAGGATCATAGTTTTTGGTGACCTTTGGTCAGTTTCTGCTTAAAATCCACAGATTCATGCATCTTTCGATGTGTTTCGTTTTTTTTCTGCGTCAACGGATTTTGATGAAATTTTCAGCATTTATACATACAGTAATCGCTCCTTCGTTGTCTAGGAAATGAGAATAGGAAAGGAATATGGCAAGGAAAAAAGGAGTTTTCTAAAGCCAGACAGCTGACTGCTTTTCGCTGCAAATGCTTTTCTTTGTCATTTAACTAGCCGTTTCACTAAAGACGCAGTCACAAATCAAAAATAGTGTCCGGGAACGGTCGTTGTCCGCTCAAACCCCCGGCCTTTGGACAAAGAAGGAGCTTTTACTGTAATAATATACATATTTACTAGACTCTGTTCAGAATCTTCATCACGAGTCTGACATGGTATTGTAGGGCAAGGGGTTAATTAATAAAAATACTGATATAATATTTTTACCATGTACAGTGGCGGCCATAAGTTCAAGTACGCTCTAAAAGAGACGATAACTATTTTAATATACTACTATATGATTTGAACTTTTTTGGGAAGCTATTAGCTTATTACAGGTCGTGGAAAGGAATTTTTTCCAAAATTGCAATTGATCCGATTTGTTAAGAAACTACTAAAAGTTGCATTTTAAACTTTCTCATGTGGGCCTATCGATCTTTGTCATTTATATGCACTGTGAAAGCTTCATAAAAATCGGTTGATGCAGGAAAAAAACGACAGGCATTGAAAGTTGTAGAAATTCTTAGATACAGCTCGTTGCAACGTCGACCGATTTTGACGAAATTTTCAGAATATGTTTAATTGATACAAATCTACAAAACGTATTTTTTGAATTTTCAATATAGGCCCACATGAAAAAGTTGAACATGCAACTTTTAGTATTTTTTTCAACAATTCGGATCAATTGCAAGGGGTTAATCAGTATTTTATTTTAATTATCGTATTAACACGTTGTTTGCCGGAGACGCTTGTAATGCGTTGTATAGTAAAAATTAGGCGCCAGCCGTTGTGAGACGTGTAGTATGTAAGTCATAATTATATTATTAATCGTTTCGCGACTGTAAACACGAGTCTGAAAAAATTACCCGCTTTACGGGGTAGATTGAAGAAAAAACCGCCCGTAAACAATGTATTAATTAAAGTCTATCAGCGCAAAAATCTCTATAAGAATCACAAAACAGTAATTGTTGAACTTTGGTGTTAGACAGTGTAATATATCGATATAATATACATATATTTAGCCTCGAAGTTTGTTGACAAGTTTTGGTCTTCTCCGCTCGCAAACTACGATTACAAAACGGAATTTGCTCGGAGCAGGCTTGGCTGACTGGGTAATTTTCGAAAAATCAATCGATGAACGATGTTTGTCAGAAGGTTCCCGGAGCCTGCCGGCGAGTTCAATAGAGACGCGACGCTATTAAATATTCCGTAGGTAGGTTAGGCCATTGCCAATTGAGAAATCAAACGGAAGAGTCGAACGTGGCTCGTCGTTAGCGCGTCGCGTCGATTGCGACACGCGTTGTTCGAGGCGTTACGTCGATTCCTGCTCGCAACCTGATTCATCCTCGTTCTCGGTTTATTTATCGCAACGAGGATTTTACCGCGGCCCGATTTCGGGAAAATATTTCTACGATCGCGACGTTATCTAGGAAACGTGTTGATCTTTCCGTCGTGTCGCGCCGCGTCGCATCTCGTCGCACCTTTGGAACCGACGTCAATTAGTCTCGTGTCAGGTGACTCGAGTCTCGTGTCCCGCGTGTCGTAGCCGGAGTGTGCTAATCGAGAGATCCGAAGGATCGTTGACGCAAAAGTTCACGTTTCGCTCTGCAGCGAACGTTATCCGCTGTTGACGTACTGCCATCGAACGTGGACATACCAGCAGTCGCAGTATCTGGCTTCGCGAGATGCAATCGGCACGAAATATTCACGATTACATTGTTACGTACGTAGACTTTTCCTACGTGACGTTTTCGTACGTTTTCATGTAAGAGGTCGGACTTACACGGCCAAATAAACAACCCACCCGTGCAAGCATGGAAGTGTAGATTCTAGATAATTTGACATGAGAATCCAGGGTAATGGAAGAAAAGATCTAGATCGAGGATATAGTGAGTGGGAGGAAAGATAGAAATGACGGAGAGAGGCTGGAGAAGTTGGGGAGAAAGAGGGAAAAAAGAGTATAAATATACCAAAAAGTATACCAAACCAAGAACAAATGTTAGGATATAGGAAATGATGCAATAATTTAGGTTAGTAATAATTAGCAGGGACTAAAAATAACAGTTATGTATTCACAATTTTCTACGATAAAGATCATTAATAGAAAAGGTAGATTGTTATTGAAATTTAAGATAATGTACACAAAATATAAAGAAAGAAATTCGAAAAAATTAAGGGCAGATTCGGAATCAGCGGAAAAAAGCTCTATAAAGTCCACCCAACAATACAGTCCTCGACAAAATAATAAGACACTTAGCATATTTTTAAATTTCTTATATTTAAAGGTGGAAGAGATGTACACTCCGTTATATCCTGAATACTATATATACTATCTCCAAAGTAAACACGCAAAATCTTAGGAATGCATACTTTCTTAGGAAAAATCGCATACCATAGCAAAATTAGAGGAAGATATGTGAACACTGACTGACATTGCTTCGACGAAAGTATAACTTATGTTCCACTCATGTGACTTTTACCATTAAGTTTTCTAGTGCGAACGTATTCAGACGTTGAATCTTGCGATTTTCTCACAGTATAAGTACATTTATTAAAACGAAAAATAAATAACGGTTCAAGGAAAGCATTTAGATACAATAAAAGTGAGGTCGATCGAATCGTTCTGTTGCGCTCGGAAAAGTACAGTATTAATAAAATTGCGAAAATTAAACAGAAGTAGGTGCGCGATATATCTATGATATGTTAAAAAATCCAAATGCTTATCGAAAAACAAAAGGAAGTGGAAGACCTGGCGTTACTTTCGAACGTGATGGACGTGCAATTTTGCGTGTCGCGTCGAATTTTAAGGACACAGCAAAACAAATAGCCGAAGAAGCAGGCGCGAAAACAAATTTAAGAAATGTACATCGCATTTTACAAGGAAGCAAACACGTTAAACGGGAGAAATTAAAACAACGGCCACCTTTAATGAAGAGACACAAAGCAGCGCGACCAAAGTTCGCTTGTGAAAACACGTCCACTGGATGAAAAACTGGAAAAAAGTCATTTTTAGAGTCGAGAAAAAATTCAATCTAGATAGCCCAGACGGCTGGGCCTACTACTTTCATGATTGCAGAAAGGAAGAACTTCATTTAAGTTGCCGTTAAATGGGTGGTGTCAGTGTTATGGTATGGGCCACTATTGGTTACTATGGAAAGACAAAATAAACTTTTTATCAGATCGAATGAATGGTAATAAATATATTGAACTAATAACAGATCAGTTAAACAAGCCTGCAGCTCGTATCACGCGCGGTGACTATATTTTTCAACAGGATAATGCAGCAATCCATACTGCAAAATCTGTGAAACAATTCTTTTCTTCAAAAAATATTAATATTTTGGAATGGCCCGCTCGTTCTTCCGATTTAAATATTATAGAAAATGTGTGGGGAGATTTGTCAAGACGAGTCTACCCGAATGGGAGACAATATAATAACGTAAATGAACTAAAAGAAAGTATAAATCACAATTGGACACATTTACAACAAAAACGAATCAAAAAGTTATATAAAACTATCCGAAAGCGATTACTAGTCCTAATTCAATTCAAGGAAGGTATCACAAAGTATTAATTTTGTATTTTTATTTGTTTAATCAAACATTTTTCTGTTACTGTCTTATACTTTTGTCGAATCAATTTCAGACCCTGTTTACATATCTTTCTGTAATTTTGCTATGGTACGCGATACAATCCAAAGATTTTACATGTTTACTTTGGAAATAGTATGTAATATGCAGGATACAACGGAGTGTACATTTTCCACCTTTAAATATAAGAAACTTAAAGATATGCTGGTTGTCTTATTATTTTGTCGAGGACTGTATATTGGAAACATAAAGAAAGTCGAAATTTGTTGGACAGTGTTATCGAGAAATGAGAAGGCGCATGTCGCACCCTTGCAATCCTGGAAACGAGAGTTCAACCCCTAGAGGATGTCTGTACTATCTCGATGGAAATTATATAATTTTCCTCAAATCGTTAATGTGAGAATAGTGCATTTTTTAGTTATGTCACTATTCTTGCCGGGCTGCGATACTTTTCATCCCCCGGCAAACCGGACGAACGATCGAATCGGAACGAGAACGGTACACGTAGTAGAACCCCTGGAAAAAAGTTTCCGGTCGCATTGCAAAATCGCATAGTTTTCTTCAAATTGAACCAAATGAATCGAGATTTCGTAGCAGCTTTATGAAAATAACTATTTGCGCTGCTTTATGCTTCCGAATAATGCAAATTACGCCTCGTAAACGTGAAAATAGGACTTTTGGGAGCGATTGTGGCCTAGATTGATCTTTTATCTAGCGCTTTTGATTACTGAAAAGCCCCATCTTTGCATTATCGAGAGAAGTCTCCTGCTTTAACCTTCTCTCTGTGTATGAGATTCACTCCCAGACTGATGAAAACGGAAATAAAAAGTTGACGAATGGAGAATTTCCAAAGATTCTCTGAGAATGCTATCTGTGCTATGTCACAAATGTTTAAAGTATTGTTTACTTGTTTTTTAAAGTCAATCAAATTCCACAAATACTTATGCAAACGAAAATGTGTGGGGTCCATTACACTTCGGTACACCGTTAACGTTGGAATAGCATTACACAGAGAAAAAATTAAATTGCACCTATTTAGTTCCTATTCCACAAATGTTCTTCTTCAAGATCGGTCATTTGATTGTTATTTGTTAGGACGTACGATGTATCAAAGGAGTACCGCGCTGTAGAAGCGCGCTTTTCCACGAGACTCTTCGTTTGGTTTATTCTTGGTTGACGACCCTAAGAGAGAGCGCGCATACACTGTCGTTCGAAAGTATGCAAACGTATAATCTCGTAAGTGTCTTTGTACTATACTGGGTGTCCCAAAGATTTACTTCCTTCAAAGGTTAGATTTTTGAAGTGATTCGAAATAACTCTTTCCTTCGCGAAAATGTTCTCTGCGGCTTTGCTAACGAGTTATTAACGAAAAACACGCACCAATCAGAGCGCGGCTATAGCAGGCGGATTCCAGCTCGGCCAATGCCAATGTCACGATCAGCGGGACTTGATTGTTTCGGATTAGTCCGTGTTTTTCATTAATAACTCCTCACCAAAGCCGCAAAGAATATTTTCGCGAAGGAAAGAGTTACTTCGAATTACCTCGATAATTCACCGCTTTGAAAGAGGTACAAAATTTTTGGAACACCCTGTATTTTCGTAGAGAATTTGGAACTGCTTCGGTTGGTGTCCATACATTCGAAAAAATATGAATCGAACAACTCTTATTGAATAACACAAAAGAAAAACTGAACACATCGAACTGTTTCCTTCGTAGACAAGTATGAATACAGGTTTTACACTTAAAATTCACCCTTTTGTAAAGCAATTTCACCCTTTTGCAAATCAAATTCAACCTTTTGCAAATCAAATTGCCCTTTTGCAAATCAAATTCAACCTTTTGCAAATCAATTTCGCCCTTTTGCAAATAAAATTCAGCCTTTTCCAAATTAATTTCAATCTTTTATAGGTTTTGTATTCCAAATTCACCATTTTGCAAATCAAATTCAACCTTTTACAAATCAAATTCGTCCTTTTGCAAATCAAATTTGCCCTTTTGCAAATCAAATTCAACCTTTTGCAAAACAATTTCAATCTTTTACAGGTTTTGTACTCCAAATCCACCATTTTGCAAATCAATTTCAATCTGTTACAGGTTTCGTACTCCAAATCCAACCTATTGCAAATCAATTTCAATTGTTTACAAATACAGTATGTTTAACTCTCATCTGTCCCTCATGTCGATTTGACACAGTTTTCCCGAAATAAATTATACTGTTCTATTATTTGTAGGTAAATTTGCTCGAAGCTTATTAACAATTATTAAATTAATTGTTAAGAAATTCAAATTTTTATTCATTGCACAGATATACAGCAAATACTTATTTAAAAGTAATTATCAGTCTATTAACTTTGTCATGTATGAAAACTGTGTGTAGATATACATACATGTACAGGGTGTATAAAAAGTAATGGTCATCTGTTCTAGGGGTGAATCTACACCTCTGAATCGGTGGACATTTGTAAGAGAAACTTGCCGCAAAATTGTTTATAACAAAGAAAATTGTTGTTAAAGTTTTTTTTTACATCAACGCCTTCTACTCATCGAGAAGAGAAAAAGTTTGAAAGGAGCCATATGTCGCAAGCAAATAGTTATTGAGATATAAGCTGTTAAAGTTTTTCAAAATTTGATTGTGTGGAACTATACGTATAGACAAAAGCCTACTACTACAGTCCACACGTCCGTGTCGATGAGACAGAACATCATCGTGTGCGTGCCTCCAGGCAAACGAAATTTAAAGGGACATTCGTCGCTGGTTTAGGTTTAGGACATTCGTCGCAGGTGTAGATTCACCCCTAGGACGGATGACCATTACTTTTTATACACCCTGTACATATGTACATATATTGATTGTAGTCATTTTCTGAGATTAATAAATTTTTGAAATGAAATTACATGGGGTATGCATTCATTGAAGCATATTGAGTATTGAGCCTTATACTACATAATTTAATCTAAATAAATAAATAACTAATTTAAAATATTCTCAACCCCTTGCCGTACTTTGACGAGCCAGACTCGTAATGAAGGTTTTTAACAAAGTCTAACAAACATGAATGTTACGCGCGCGCGCGTTTCATTTTACACGAAATAAAATTCGATTCGTTTGTAATCAATATTTAGGCATTAAAATAAATCTAGATATACAAAAAATATAAATTTTTTTTCCCTTCTACGACAATTTCGTGCATAAAGACGTTCCAATCACTGTAACTGTAAAAGAAAAGGTACGGCAAGGGGTTAATGGGTGAAATTGATTTGCAAAAAGTAGAAATTGATTTGCATAAGGTTGAATTTGACATGCAAAATAAACTGTACTATTATTGGCACTGCAATAGTTATTGGCACTTTCGATTTAAACGGGAAATATTAAGAATTCCTTCTGCGTCGACCGATTTTGACGAAATTTTCAGAATATGTTTAATTCACACACATCTACAAAACGTATTTTTAAAATTTTCTATATAGACCCGCATGAAAAGATTGTAAAATGCAACTTTCAGTATTTTTTCTACAATTTCGATCACAATTGCAATTTTCGAAAAAATTTCTATTCACATCCTGTAGTAAACTAATTGTTCTAGCTTCCCAAAAAATGTTCACAAATCGTAATATTACAATATTTAAAAAGTTATCGTCTTTTTTAGAGCGTCCGAATATTAATTCAGTTCACTGTATTTACATATGACTGTTAGCAAATGTGCCAATCACTGAAAAATCTCTATTAGCTTATAATAATAGAAAGTTAAGCTCGTTTAAACATTTCAAAAAAAGATTTTTACTGCGATGTTGGCTTAGTGTGCAAATAATTGTACAGTTTACGCTATACATACAATGCATCTACATATAATACATTCTACGTCAGGCGTCTACGCGTTACGTACACGTGATACAATTATACATAGAGAAACCTAGTGAATCGGAGGTTCGGTAAACGCTGCGAGCGTCGAGGTACTTTTGAACGGCAGTGTAGCTGCCCGTAGGAGAGAAGTATAATGCGAATTTACGCGCGTCGAAAACGAACGCGCAGCGTGGGTTAGCCTCGAAGAAACGACTTATATTTAGCGAAGTCGTACGTTAACGTCGTGTCGTGTCGCGTCGCGTCGGATATCGCTTTATTGCAACGAAACGCGTTGCTCTCGTTCACCCCGGTCACGCTTTCTCCGGTGCGCGGTGCACGTTGTTGGCCCGTCCGCGTCCGTAGGTGTGGCCCGTGTAACACAGCCGGTCCATGTAGCACAGACAGAACTCTGCTTTTACATTTACACGATCCATCGTGCAATTACAAGTTATACTTGTCCTTCCACGGGTTCATCTACCAACTTCCCCTGTCCAAATCAAAATCCTTCAAGATCCTGCAAACAGATCAGTATACAGCAGTGTTTCCCAACCTTCTCTGTGCCATGGCCCACCAAAGCTTTTCTAAAATTCTTATGCCCCCTATGTACGTTATTTACTATGTACACTAACAACACAGTTTAAATCAGAATAACCTTTTCGTGAATGGACCAAACGACTTCAATTTCTCTGTAAGGCTAGCGGAATTAGTTTAGTAAATGACGTCTAGAAAATATTTCGAAAAAATGCATTTGGTCGGAATTGCGAAACAAAAAATAATAAAAATTGATTTTTACTACTTTTTTAGCTGGGCCAATAACGAAAATTTAAAAGATGTGTGTGGTCACAACTAGTATAAATTATACACGCTCTGAAAATTTAATTGAAATTGGTTAATTGGTTTACGAGAGCTATAAACGATCAAAAGTGGTGAAGAGGCTGAAAATCTTGAAAAATTGCAATTCTTACCACTTTTGATAGTTTATAGCTCATAAGCCAATTAACCAAGTTTAATGGAATTTTCAGAGCGTATATAATTTATACTAGTTGACCAAAAAATACATCTTTTATATTTTCGTTATTGGCCCAGCTAAAAAAGTAGTAAAAATAAATTTTTACTATTTTTTTTCGCAATTCCGACCGAATGCATTTTAAAAAATATTTTTTAGACGCCATTTACTAAACTAATTCTTCTAGCCTTACAGAGAAATTGAAGTCATTTGGTCCATTCACAAAAAAGTTATTCGGATTTAAAGTTCAATCAGTTATGCTCGTTAGTGTAGGTATACAGGGTGTCTCGTAACGTGACGATCTCAAATAACTCTTAAGTTATTTGTTGCACAAAAAAAATGTTCAAACAAGTGTTGCATGGTTCCTAGGGGGACATACAGTGCTGTAATCAGATTTTTGTTACTTCGATTTGTTATCAAGATATGAAGGTCACCTTCAGTTTTTTAAATAGAATGCCCAATATTTTTTCTCGAACTCGGATGAAGCACAAAATTCTGCGTAAAAAAGTATTGACCTTCATATATCATAAATCTAATAGTTCACGAGACATTATCGAAACAATTTTCTTTCTTCTTTGGATAATATCTCGTTAACTATTAGGTTTAGGACATATGAGGTTCAGCACTTTTATACTCTATCGATCTATGGTATAAAAAAAGGGCAATGTATTTAAAAAAATCAAGATGACCTTGAAATGTCCTCTATGCCTCCACCCACGCAGAAAATGTTTGTGTCACAATATGGCCCCCTCTGTACCGTGTAAATTTTGTTCATTACATTTTTCTATATTATTAGAAATAACGGATATATTCAAGGTGGACATAGCTATTGTCCCACCCTGTATACCAAACTTACACAGTATAGAGAGGCGCATATTGTGACATAAACATTTTCTGCGTGGGCGGAGGCATAGGGGAGCTTTCAAGGTCACCTTGATTTTTTTTAATGGAGACACCTTCTTTCTTCTTTTAATCGGTGAACATACCTACATAGAAAAAAAAAGCGAAAAAAGTAATAAAAGAAGACACATATACAGATCGAATTGAGTAACCTCCACCTTTCTCGAAGTCGGTTAAAAATAGGACTTTTGATCGATCTTTTATCTGGGTTACCCTTGGTTCGTCGACAACCCATTTCACCGACACTGTTTTCATCCACACGATTTGACCGACGGTAACTATCGTCGACACTATGTTTTCATCGACACGGTCAAATCGTCGACAAATGTCTTCATCGACACAGTTTGACCGACACTATGTTTTCATCGACACGGTCATATTGTAGTCATATGTTTTCATCGACAGTCCGTATTTAGCGACAAGTTTGAATTCGCTCATTTCTACTGACACCAAATTCGCGTATTTGCTAATGTAGATTAATCGTTATTATCATTGTTATGTACTCGACGCATTTAGTTGCTTGTATAATAAATAATAAAGAAAATTACAAAGCATTGTTATTTAGATCAAAGTTTTTGTTACTACTTTATTAATCAGAATGTCTTCAAATATACAAACTTTATTAATAGGTACACACAAATGAATAAGAAATCATAATATTTCATTTAATTTCAAACGTAATTGTGTAAATACTTATTAAAAAATGTGAATAAACAGAACGAATGCTACGAAGGTACATATATAGACTAGAAAACATAACAAAATTGTACAATAATTACGCAAATATCAAGTAATGAAATTAAAGCGATATGAATAATTAACTCAAACCTGTCGTTCGATGAAAACATCGAACTACATCGATGACTACGATTGGACCGTGTCGATAAAAAAATAGTGTCGACGAAAGTTACTGTCGGTCAAATCGTGTGGATTGTGGATGAAAACAGTGTCGGTGAAATGGGTTGTCGACGAACCAAGGTAACCTCTTTTATCTAGCATTTTTCAGTACGGAAAACCCCCATTTTTGTATTACAGTATTTTACCGATAATTGTCCCCAAAACGAGTCTACTCAGGGACAATTATCCGTCAGGGATACTATTCTTTGACATTTGCCGAACGTAGAAGAGGACAGTGGAGATCGAAAGGCCTTGCTCGCCGAGAAGTGTAAACATAACTAATTCAATGACAAAACTTGTTTATTTTTCATTATTTATTGGTGGGACTTTAACCAACATATTCGTGGCATTTTTCTAATGAAAACGATACCAAATATGATATATGTGACTCCAAATATATTTGCTTGTGTAATGAACGATGAAAGTTTTCGACGGAAAGAAGGACAGCGTATGGGAAAGAAAGGGACGCGGAGAGTCGGAGCGCGCCGGCACAGTTCAAAGAACTTCCCATACGCTGTTCTTCCTTGTAAATATTCTTATATTCATTGTAAATATTATCGGAATTATAATTGCTATCATTTTTCCATTTAAAAATGCACGAATATATTGGTCAAAATCCTATAAAAAAAATAATGAAGAACAAAAAAGTTTCGTCATTGCATTAGTGTGGTCTCACCGATATACCCGAGCTGTATGATGTCATACTTCTCGGCGACCGAGGCCTCTCGAGCTTCTTGGCCCCTCAGGGGGGTACACCCCGCAGGAGTGGGGATAGTTCTGGGACAATTTTCGGTCAGACATTTGAGACATTTTATGGAAACGCTTCTACCGCCTAAAGAATGTTGTTTCGATTTCGGAAGAATCAACAACCTTGGCATGCAAACGTCGACATTCTGTATCGAAGATGTTCTTATCGCGGTTAGCAACGAAACGAGGCGAGACGAAACGCGGCGAGCCTAAGCTTTTGTTGTTAACTCGTCGTCCGATGCGCAAGATATTATTCGGCCGTGGAGTCAGTACGAACGATACGCGGAGCATCAAGGACGGATCGCTCCTTTCCTGCAAGCACGATTTCCCCTGCTACTTTGCTACTTGTCCTTGCCGGCGACTCGCTCTGCTCGTGTGTTCGTGCTTATATTTTAGGTAATCTAACCGACGCGACGCGACGCGACGCGACGCGACGCTACCACGTTGACCCTGACGCTGAGGAGCCACGTTTCTAACCGAGGACTGTACAGGTTCAGGGATTCGTCGAATGACGGTTCAACCGCCGCGAATCACTTTTGGCTCGGTAATTTTAAACCGTACCAGAATATCAAGTGCCGCACAGTGGGCCGGATCGAAGAACTTAGGGACATTTCACCAAAATGTCGACTTTTTGAAATTGCAACTAATGACTAGACTGCGAATCTTTATGCGAAATGAAAAACGATTGCATTGGTTGCAAGGACGCAGGAACCAAATAAAAATTGTATTCTTCTTTTAAACTTCGCAAGGTAATGTGGAGTTCCAGAGACCCCAGCTTCAGATTTTTGAAAAGAATTTTTATATACAGTGGGTGTACAAAGTATTCGTACACCTTTTAAAAACTAATAACTTTTTTATAATTATATTTGTTTCGATTCGTTTGCTGTGACATCACCATTTCGTTCATTGCAATGCTTTATGATACACAACATTTGCCTTATTCGACATCATTAAGCACAATACCTCGTTGTAAATTCCCTCGTAAAGTTGCAAATCTGGATTTGATGTTCTAGTACGCATTTGGTGCAAAATATCATCAAACATGTCATCTTTGTATTTCATCCACAAATAAATCAAATCAATCTTTCTTTGGAATAGATGTTGATGGCGGATGTTGATAATGTCGATAATGCAAACAGACGTCGATAATGTAAATTCCTATTGAAATATTGATTAAAAGCTGCGACGTTCGTTTTTTTTTTTTTGTTGTATTGAAATATGATTCAAAAAGCACTTTTAGTTCTTTCCGAATTTTCCATTTTTCCGGGAAACTTTTCCAATTTTTCTTTCCCTAAAACCTTATTCGGACTATTACAAAAAAAATTATAAATTATAAAAATTATTAAAAAAAAAATTAGCCAAATCGGTCCAGTCGTTCTCAAGTGATGCGCTTACCAACGAACAACATTTGATTTTTATTATATATACATTTTTTTTTTTATATATACATTTATTATATATACATATATATATGTATAGATTAGAAGCATTGGTTTACGAAATGATATTCAAAACAGATTTTCCAAAATTTATAATTTACAAGGTTACACATGCAAAAATAAAAAAAGCACTTTTTAAAACTTTTTTATTTGGGCCCCCAATGAAAATTTAAAATATTTGTTTTGTAGATCTGTGTTAGTTATACACATGCTGAAAATTTCATCAAAATCGATTAACGTACTGTCCGGAGCACGAGAGAAAACTAGCGGGAGGGGGACGGGGCAAGAGGAACGCAAAGACAATCTGAATGATCAGGCTTCTTTCCCCGTTCTCTTCCCGATAGTTTTCTCGCGTGCTCCACACAGCACACACGAGCTTCAAGAGGTTAAAAATTATGAAAATCTTAGTTTTCCATGATTTTTGATCAATTTCTGATTAAAATTCACAGAATCTTTCGATGCGTGTCGTTTTCTCCTGCGTCAACCGATTTCGATGAAATTTTCGGCATGTGTATAACTCTACTATAGATCTACAAAAGATATATTTTAAATTTTCATTAAGGGCCCAAATAAAAAAGTTTTAAAAAATGCCTTTTTTATTTTTGCATGTAACCTTGTAAATTTAATTTTTGGGAAATCTTTTTTGCATATCAGTTCGTAAACCAGTGCTTCTAATTGCTTACAAAACATCAGGTCGTTTGGTACAATTATAAAAAAGTTATACCGTATTAAAGTGCGTTCAAATACTTTCGTGGTTCACTGTAGCTGATGACAGATCGCACTGCAATTTTTAAGTATGGCTCTGGAAAACCCGATATTATTACAGAAATCTCAACTTTGAACTCGCATATCTCTGACAGCATTAAATTTGAAGTATTGCAATTATATGGCAAAATAAGCTCTATTAGATTATAAATAAAGTACGCGTTAAACAAATTTTTCAAATTCAGGTAAAAAAGTTTTATCTATTTTTGGCCACGAATTCGGCCGAATTCGCCACCGTTCGCAAAACAATACCAGCAGACCGTGTACGACTAAATAATCCTGTTTGTACCTGGAGAACAATATTAGTATTTAACCACTCTTGGCCAACGACACCTTTTTAATCATAACTTCATTTATACAGGCTACTTAAAGTGGTTACTAATATTGTTCTCGAGGTATAAATAGGGTTATTTAGTCGTATACGGTCTGCTGCTATTGTTTTGCGACCAGCGGTATAGACAACTGATCATAAATCATATGTATTGTATAGTAGCGGTGCGCTCGACTCGCCTCTACACGTGACGCCAATTTTCAAATCGCCATCGTTTTCAAGGGCTCATTTTGAAGGGATAACTTCAGGGAATATAACCATATCTTGAGTTAATTATTATGTTAATTACATTTTTCCTCCTTCCATTAATTACAATTAATAACATTTATGTTATTACCATATTTTCAAAATTTAAATCACTCTGGCTCCTCATCGAAAAAAACGTAAAAAAAGAATTTGTTTATATTTCCCGACATTATAAAGTTTATAATATATACAGGGGGGGTGTCCAAAATCACCTGTCCAGAGGTGTTAACTTCTCAGATAAGAATATTCGGTAAAAATGTTTGGAATAAAACTTGCAGGGATTAATGGAGGACATATGTCCATGACCTTGTATTTGACCTTCAGAACCGTTTTCAAGGTTATTTGGAGGTCAGTACGTATTTTTTAAATGGGAACTCCTACTTTTGACTAAGGATTCTGAAAGAGTTCGAAATTTCACGTACAAATATGTACTTATGTCCTAGATTAAAATAACTGCTAGAGGCCATAAAAAATACGTACTGACCTCCAAATAACCTTGAAAATGGATCCGAAGGTCAAATAGAAGGTCATGGACATATGTCCTCCATTAATCCCTGCAACTTTTATTGCAAACATTTTTACCGAATATGCTTATCTCAGAAGTTAAAAACACCCCTGGACGGATGGTTTTAGACACCCTGTATAAATAAATTATCGAGATTGAAAAAATTATTTTATAATAACCCTCAATTCTTTCCGAATAAAACAAAAAAACATAGCTCAATCGGACACTGTTTACAGATGCGAGCGGCAATCGAAATTGCCTTCAAAATAGAATTGTTAAGTAATACATTGGTATTTTGTTAAACTTTATACATAGCATATACATACTTAGTATTACTTACATAAACATAAAAGAAACTGTCTGCACTTTTCTGCTATTTAAACAAATATTACGATTTCGAAATCGAGAGGAAGAATTAATTGTGTTTTCTTTTTTAAATACTAAAATAATTAACTAAAAGCGATTAATGATCCCTATTCACTATTCACATTTCGAATGATCGAGTCGTCGATATCGTCGAGCATCGATCGTCGTCGACTAATCGAACTATCGCGCGGTCGATAGTCGAAGCGGTGAAAGCACGTAATGGCGAAGAGTGGACGCCAGTAACAGCTGTTCTAGTGTCTCGGGTCTTCGATATAGCGTGGGATTCGCAGAATCTTCTTTCGAACCTCGAAAATACGATTCGTCGAGAAGAATCGACGACATTGGTAATAAATCGAAGATGTTACGTTCACCCTCTTTGCCCGACCAGAGAACGGAGGAATGACGAACTGAAGTGCAACCAACAAGTATATGTTATAGTGTCAGATATTTCTCGTTGTCTTCCGCCGAAGAAGAAGGACACGCCTGTGAACTTTCCTCGACAGCGAATTTTCTTTTCGATCCGCAGGACGGGTCGAGATCCGTTGATCTCGACTAAACAAAAAACAAGGAAATGTCGAACTACAACGGCAACAAGGGTCCGATTCCGCCTCGATGGCTTCACTGTCCGCGAAAAGCGATCACCTTGGTCCAGAACAAGTTCTTGGCATTCAAAACTCCGCTCTCGTCCTCGTTCAACAGTCAAGTACCGGAAGAATGTCGATTCACACTCGACATGCTGTTTGCCTTTCTAAAAAGCCAGAGACTAAAGCTCGGCCTCTGGATAGATCTAACCAACACCACAAGATTCTACGACAAAAAGAGTTTGGAGGAGTACGGCTGTAAATATTTGAAACTGCAATGCAGAGGCCACGGCGAAACTCCCTCCGAAGACCAAACGAAAACTTTCGTGCAAGTCTGTAAAAATTTCATATTGTACAATCCGCTGGAGATCATAGGTGTACATTGTACCCACGGCTTCAATAGAACCGGCTTCCTTATCATTAGCTATTTAGTAGAAAACGACGGTACCAGCGTCGACGCTGGCTTGGCAGAATTTGCTGCGTCTAGACCGCCGGGTATCTATAAGGCAGATTACATTCAAGAACTGTACAGGAGGTATGACGACGTCGAGGACGCTCCGGATCCTCCTCCTAGACCAGCTTGGTGTTTAGAGTACGACGATTCGAATGTGGAAGATACTGACGAAGGTCCTAGCACGGAGACCGATAAACCACAGAGGAAAAGAAAGCGGGAATTTCATAATAAGAATCCGGTGTTCATGGCTGGCGTACCTGGAGTTACTCCGATAATGGAGGAAAGGAAGTACAGCGTGGTACAGAGACGCGTTCAACAAATATGTTCGTGGCAATCGTCAGGATTCCCGGGTTCCCAACCAGTTTCTATGGACGAGGATAATATTACGTTGTTACATGAAAAACCGTACAGGGTATCCTGGAAAGCGGACGGAACCAGGTGAGATACTTATGTATTTTTTATATTTTGTGTCATTCGATTTGCGAACTCCTGAAAATTTCAACGAAACAGCAGACACAACTACAGTGGTATACAGAAGTTCCCGGTTAGGGTCGATTCATATCTCACCAGTAACGATAAACGGACCGAGATTCTTACCTAGGTTTTAAGTGAAACAGTTCATATCTGAGCGGTAACAATGATTCGGCTACGATACTTTTCTTTGAGTCTGTGAAGTTCTAGGAACCCCTGGGACTAAGGTGGGAACCCATGGAGTTAGGGTAGCAAATGACACGATCTTCGGCACTTGGCCTTCGTTCGAGCATCTCAAACTATTTCTCAGGTTGCCGTAGAATCGGAACGATAAACTATGAACACGCAAGACCGATCCGATAATCGTTCCGCTGAGATATGAATCGACCCTCAGATGGGTTTTGCAATTTTCCTTCCAAAAGAAAAGTATTAAGAAATTTTTATTAGTATCATACACAGAGTGTTCACGATAATTTGTATCAGCATTAGTTTTTATAAACGGTAAACATTAGGAAAAAAACAAAGAAGAGGAAGTAGTATATTTTACTAGCAATATGATAGCGTATCTGAATTTTTTAAAATTTTTAATATTCTAAAAACAAAGGTGACCTTCATATTTTTAAATGAAATATTCTGCAAATGAACACGTAAGAAAAATAAATAGTGTTAATTTTTTTGTAGTATCAAAAGCAAAAGCCATCTGGCTGGGAACTTTTGCACGCCACTGTATATTATATTGCGTTGGCAACAATGTAATTTCGGTATTCCAAGGTGAAATGAAACCGAATTGTTTTTATTCAAGCAATGAACTTTGAAACGTATATTTTATATGCAGTGCATAGTAAGCTTATTCCTCTGTAATTATTAGATTTGCTTTTGTCTTCTTTCTTGTATAAGGGGTTTATTACCGCTTTCTTCCAGTCCTCTGGGAAGCCTTCCCCTGCCCATGCTTTCCTGATCATTTCCTTCAGCTTCCACCTTGTACTACCTCCGCTGTACACCCAGGCCTCGTTTGGGATTCCGTCTCCTCCTGGAGCTTTTTTCTTTTTTAGTTCCCTTATTTGTTTTTCCATCTCCCCCTCAGTCAAGTTCTTCAAATCAAGTTCTTTATTAATTATTCCTGCTACGTTCCAGAATAACATTTTACCCTTTTTGTTTTTCTCCCTATCATTTCCTTTGCTTTTCGCATGTTCCGTTTAATTACCTCCTATACTTTGCTGTATTTCTAAAGCAATGAACTTTAATCAATAGAATATTGTTGATTTTGCTCGATGATCTTTTGCCATCTCTCTGGTAGCTTCATAATTCTGCGCTCATAAAACTTCAAAATTTTCTCAAAATTAGGTGTTATTTCACCTTAAAATACTGAAATTACTTTCTTGCCAATCCAATAGAATTTATCGTTGAATTGTTTCTAAAATACGATTATTGAACTAATGCTGGTTGTCTATGTTCTAGGTATATGATGTTGATACAAGAGAACGGAGAGATTTATTTTATAGACAGGGACAACAGCGTGTTTCAAGTCAGTGGATTATGTTTTCCGCACATAGATGCGCAGAGGAATCTCAAAGACACATTGTTGGACGGCGTAAGTAACATTTATCCGAGGATTTGTGAAGCATATCATACCCCAGTTTTTTGCAGTCCTGTAAAAGGTCTGTCGTTTTGTTTGTAGGAAATGGTGATTGACAAGGAGGTAAACGGCACGAAGATTCCAAGATATTTAGTTTACGACGTAATTATGTACGATGGGACGAATACGAGTGAATTGCCGTTCTACCCTGGTCGTTACTGCAAGATCGAAAAGCATATCATGGGCGGCAGGCACAGAGCGATGAGAGAAGGAAGACTGCATAAGGAGAGAGAACCTTTTGCAGTGCGATTAAAATCGTTTTGGGACGTTAGGATGGCCAGCTGCCTCCTAAGCGATAAATTCGCCAAGCAGCTTGGCCACGAACCGGACGGTTTAATATTTCAACCATCGAAGGAACCGTATTGTCCCGGGGTTTCCGTCGAGGTATTAAAATGGAAACCGTTGTCGATGAACTCGGTCGATTTCCGTTTGAAGATAGTTACGGAATCCGGAGTAGGAATTGTTTCGAAGAAGGTTGGACACCTGTACGTGGGCGGATTGAACGTGCCGTTCACTAAAATGAAAGTCACCAAAGAAATAAAGAACTTGAACAACGCGATCATAGAGTGCAAATTCGAAAAGGATCAATGGGTTTTCATGCGGGAGAGAACGGACAAATCGTTCCCGAATTCGCAGAGCACGGCCGAGTCCGTGTGCAAAAGTATTGATAAACCGATCACGACCGAACGACTGTTGGCTTACATCGACAAGCATGCGTTCTTGCAAACCGACTCCGATCTCATGCCACCGCCGAGCAAAAGAAGACGGCCATAGTTTGCAGTTAATCGAGCGCGCCAACCTCGCCGACATTATTATTTACTTAAGAATTAAAGAACAATATATTTAGCATGAACATTTAAAGCAGTTTACATGATTGAAACACTGTTACGTAGCTCGTTTTACTAATTTTGAATCAACGTCGTACACGGCTGGAACTGTTTATTCAATAAAAAGAAAACGTTTATATAATAAATCACGTGTACATGTTTTCGCTACCTCTTTTCCGCATGCAACAACAACCCGGTTTGTATTATCATTCTCTGTTATACATGTCATTCTCAATTTACTATTCTCTCTGTTACAGACAGAACCGTGTTACTTTGGTGTACGAAAGAACTCGCGATCAAAGAGAAGAGATCGCTGCGCGTGAACATCGAATTCGATCATGCAACATTGATCCGATGGTCTCCGGATGGGAAAGCTTTCATTATTCACAAGGGTGTGGCGAATACCATCGAGGTGTACAAGATTTCGAAAAAGGCAGATGGGACATTAGGTTCGGCGACCAAGGCTTTAGAGTTTCCTAAGGTATAGTTCGAACATAGTGCTAAAGAAAGAATAATGAAAATGGAACGGGTTTTTATATGTACAGTAGAACCTCGATTATCCGGGCCTCTAATGTTCGAGTTCTTTATTGTCTGAATACTTTCCACAAAGAATTAACATACGCTACACGATTTACTGCACACTTCAATAAGGATTAAGTTGTTGTATTATCCGAACAATCATGTTCCACTAATTAGCACGGATAATCGAAGTTCTATTGCATTTGGTTCTTCCTTTACTTATTAAATTTCTGATTTTTTAGTTAAAAACAAATATAAATTACAACAAAATTTGAGAGAGCTGTATTGTTTGAAATGAGTAGCAGTCAAGGAACTGTCCTTTGAAGTAAATTTTAAATAAAACACTTCAAGTAGTAGGGAGCTGTTAAATCCATAAAGTTTAGATCTGGGAAGAATCAACCTTGGCATGCAAACGTCGACACCTTGTCCTTTGTAACAATGCTTACTCATATCTGTGGATATTTCAGAAACACACCGAGGATATTGTTGGCATGGACATCGCGTGCACGGGAAAATACATAATCACGTGCAGCAAGGCAAACGATCTGACGATATGGGATCTCAAGGGTCAAATCCTTGCAACGATAGAATTATATTTGGGGTCCACTTATAGGGCACGCGTGTCACCGTGCGGACGTTTCGTCGCTGCTTCAGGTAATGACGGGTTCTAGTATCCTTAATTTGCAATTATTAAGATTGTAAAGATGCTTCCCCGAGGAATTATTTACCAAATTTATTTCTTTGGGTATATGTTATTGGAAAAATTACCAAAAGTTTGGATAGACACATGCTTGTTATGTTTATAAAATAATGTGAAATAGGTATTTCTATGTAGAGCTCCATGGACCTAGTGTTAAAGGGGTAGACTCGTTTCTAGGATTCGGATTATCTTAGAATTATCTTAGGAAGATGGGGTTTTCAGTAGTTAAAAGCGCTAGATAAAAGATCAATCTAGGTCCGCGATCGCCCTCAAAAGATCTATTTTTACGTTCACGAGGCGTAATGTACATTATTCGGCAGCATGTAGCTGTCGCAGCTTTATGAAAATAGCTACATTTAACGAGAGGTTAAGAAACGACATAGAGGAAAAAGGAATTTTACCAGATACGCAAGCCGGTTTTAGGAGACACAGGGGAACAATAGATAATGCAGCACATCCTGCAGCACGTAGTGGAGAGGGAACTTAAAGAGAGGAAAGGCAAGGTTTACACCATGTTCATGGACCTTAAAGCAGCCTTCGATACGGTATAAAGGGGAAAGATGTGGGAAACTATGGAGAAGCGCGGGGTAAGAAAAGGGCTAATCGAAAGAGTAAAGGAGATATATGAGGAAACGATGCACGTGGTCAGGACAGGAGAGGGGGAATCAGAGGAATTCTGGACGGGGGAGGGGCGTAGACAGGGTTGCCCGCTCAATCCGACCCTGTTCACTATATATCTAGCAGAAAATAGCTACATGCGCAGCTGTATGCTCCCGAATATTGCAAATTACGACTCGTAAACGAAAAAATAGGACTTTTGAGGGCGACTTCGGCCTAGATTGATCTTTTATCTAGCGCTTTTGTCTACTGAAAAGCCCCATCTTTGCATTATTAAGAAATAAGAAGACGCATCCCGCACCCTTGCAATCCTGGAAATGAGAATCTACCTCCTTAATATAATCATAGGTGGTTTGTGATCCGCGATCGCATTTGAAATCTTCCAAACGAGGCGTAAAGTCTAATAAAATGTTGTTTTCCAGGATTTACACCAGACGTGAACGTGTTCGAGGTCCTATTCACAAAATCGGGTGATTTCAAGCAAGTCTCGAAGGCTTTCGACCTTGCTGGCCATACGTCTGGAATATTTGACTTCAACTTCAGTGCTGACAGCAGTTATATGACTACCGTTTCAAAGGATGGGACCTATCGCTTGTACAACACGAAAGGTAATACTTTAGTAAACGCGTACTGGGTTAGGTTGAAGTTAGGTGAAATTAATCACCGGTAATCAGACTGCATTAATGTTTCGCTTATTTACAGTTGAATTCGAGAAGGGAGAAGATCCACGTCTGCTTTCATCTGGATCGTGGGACAGCGCACCGACAGCTAGGATCGCGCTCTCTCCTAACACAGAAGTGTTGGCGATAGCCCATGGATCCTCGTTAAGTTTTTACTCAACGGTTACCGGTGCTCTGGACAATACCATAGAAGATATTTTCCTCGGTAATTTCTCATTTGCACGTTCGGAATTGATTCCTGCAGTTGCAAACGTTAAGCTTCGTACAGGACTGAACATTTCGACGAACGGAACGCAAAGTCGACATTAATTACGACGAACAGAACGGAGAATCGATCCTGATAGCACAGGACGTCTTAAAGACGTCAATTTTAGGTTTGTACGTCGGACGTCTTAAAGACATCTGTTTTGAGACTAAATGACTAGAATTTTTGGAGATGTTATGGTAGGGAGTAGTTTACTGTATAATGACTAAGGCACTGTTTTTTAATTTTACTATTACTTGGAATGGCAAGAAAAAGATAAAAAAGACAAGTTTTTTAACTTTTTCGTCTGCGCTTGCAACGAAAATTTGAACAATGCGTTTTGTAGGTCTCTGTAATGCATGCTGAAAATTTCATCGAAATCAGAATTGACGTTGTTACGAGACATAAACAATTAAAGATCGTGAAAATCGCAGCTTTTCCACGATTTTCGATACTTCGAACCTATAACTGCAGTGTGTTTTCAAAAACTACAATTAATTGGAGAAAGAATAAATGTCACTACTAAATAAATAATATTAAATATTATTTTAAAAGAATAAATTTTTTTAATTAATTAAAAAATTATTATAATATGTATATACATATTCATAACTATATTTATCAGTAAATAGGAGCAATTTTTCAATGAATTTTAGTACGTTCACACATTCGCCGTTTTGTTTGTGTCCCGATCAAACCTGCGAACAAATTTTTTACGAAAAACCGATCGCGCGCACGAACGCGAAAGGGTAGGACTTGCAAATCTGTTTGCAGGGCAGATAGCATATCCTAAACATTCATAATATAAAGAATATAACGTCGAGAAATAGAAAGAAATTTATAAATAAAGACGTCGGTGATTTAAATTATCTGAAGAAAGTACTAAATAAGTAACAAATAAATCATTTTAAATTTTATTTTAAGACAATAAAATTTAAAAAATTATTACAATAAATATATAATTATAACGATAATTATCAGTAGACAGGAATAATTCTTATTGATTGGATGAAACAATCGGCAACTGATACAAACGCACGCGGCGGCGCGGCGTTCGTGGCCCCATCCAAACAGGTATTTTGTTCGCTGTTTGACGCAATGATCGGCGAAGTATTCAGGCTTGTACGAAGTATTATGTTCGCTATGACGTTGTCACACAATTACAAATGTTGTAAAACAATTACAGAGTTCCGTTAACTTTTTCCGAGGAATGATATAGTTCTAACGTAAGTGTATTATTGCAGGTCCTATTACATGCATGGCCTTCGATGCTCTAGGAGAGTATGTTCTGGTTGCCGGCGATAAACACATAAAAGTCTTCCGCAATGTAACCGGTTACCGAGCGGCCATTGAATCGGCGAAACGCAAGCTCGCACAAAAGCAAACGTCCGCTACGAAGGAGCGCTTAGAGAAGCTGATCGTCGACAGTCGAAAGTTCCTCGAGACGATGCAAGAAAAGTGTCCTTAACGATCCGATTACGAAGCTTGCCCTTTCTACGACGATGTATTTTCAAACAGAGATATTGCATTTAAACGTTGCATTTATCCTGCGCAAAGAAAAATCCATTTATAACATAATTTTTTAATGTATTTGAATAAAGGGGTTCATATTAATATTCGTTTGTTCAGAAAGGCGGGTTCGCACTTCATGCGACTCGGTCCTTACCACCGTTTTGTAAATACGCGCGTCAACGGTAATCCGTTTGTGCTGCACTCTCGTTCTGAAAAATTTGGGCGAACGTGTCTTCCGTGACCTTAAGCATGTCAATATTTATTTCTCATAATAATCCGCTTACTTCGAACGACAGTTGCGAAGCGCGACGAGCCATGGCTGCGACGACAAAGGTTTGCTATCGATTTCGAGTACGTTCGCATTGTCGATTTTTGTTTGGTAACTTGTGTGGTTTTTAGTAGCCGGTTTCGCCGATCGGATGGGATTTACTTAACGACTTGAGCGCTTTGCCCGAAGACACTAGTACGTATACAAAAGGTCCGGTGTTGTGCGTGTAACTTCTGTCTCGTGCGATTTCAAAGATCTCTCAGCGAACAACAGTTTTCGCTTAGTTATAGATTTTCTTTTGGAGCGGCTGCGGCACGGTCAAATTTACACCTGGGTCGGTCCTCTCCTGCTAGCGTTGAATCCGAACGATGAAGTGTCAACGTCGCATTTGTACAACTTTTCAGAGTTTGATAAGCACGTCGATATGTCCGAAAAGATGTACAGATCGAGCCCTCATATATTCACTGTGGCGGCCAAGGCCCATTACAATCTCACCCAGGAGCTCGGTCGAAATTGTCAGGTGAAGATCATTTTAACACTGAACCTATCGAGCCTTAAAAACCTTTCTAGATATCTATACAATCATTCCTTATGAAATCATTTTTATTATTGTAATAATTGTTAAATAACAAATGTGGAGCCGGTCATTCTGACCGGTGGTGGTAGGTTTAGTGTTAATAACGAAACATGCGGAACAGATTTTATCGTACGTTTTGTCTTTGCACCGTGAATTAAGGTGATCGTTATAAGCGGAGAGACTGAAACGGGAAAGACGTTCAACGCTGTAAAGTGTTTAGAATTCTTCAGTAGAATTAACAAACATTCGACGTGCGACGGGGATCACGCGCCGAATATTATGTTAAGAATTACGAACGCCTGTCGTTTTATCTCCGCTTTCACAACTGCGTCTACCGAGAGGAACGAAGTCAGTTCGAGACATGGACAACTTATACGATTTCATTACGAAGCTGGTGCTATTTCTGGAGCGACCATTAATTCCTTTCTTATGGAGAGGAGCAGGGTGACAAGGGGTTCGAGTAATTTTCAGATATTTTACCAGGTTCGACTTTCTGTTCTGTAAATTGTCCACGAACAACGACGTATGTAACCGACGTAAAATACACACGTGTTCACAGATGATATTCGGGCTATCGAACGTTGAACTACAGAAACTTCATTTATCCAAGTACGGAAACTATGGTATATTGAACATCGTAGATTATAACAAGAAAACGTACTTCCAGGAAGGGTTTCAAGACACTTTAAAAGCTCTGGATGTCCTGAGCTTCAGAGAGGATCAAAAGATACATATTCTTGAAACACTTGCTTTGCTGATCCACATGGGGAACATTACGTTCAAAAAGATTGGGGAAGCTTGCACGATCGATCTCGATGACAAAGGTGTGTAAACGAGCGTTGCCTCGATCCTGTAGAATTATAATTAGACTGCGGATTTTTATGCCAAATAAAAATTGTCTGCATCGATTGCAAGAAATAGAAACTGAACTGAATGTTGTTTATTCCCTGAATGATTTTAATGGAGGAGAAATCGTACATCGACATCATCAATTTCTTAAATTTTCCAACAGTTTTGAATTTCATCTACTCGACTTTGCTATAAATGTATAAAGATCCGCAGTCTAATTGTAATTGAACTGTACAATGTAATTCGATTAGCACATCCGTAACTGTTGCGTTTTCAGAGACGAAAGAAGCTCTAGAAAGTACTTGTAAGTTAAGTTGTTTAACCGAGAGCGTGGTGACAGAATTACTCACTACCATTCTCATCGACCCAAAGAGTTGTTGGAGGAAACACAGTACGTATCATCGCTGCCTTATAACCGTCGACGCGTGCCGCACGAGGCTGTACAGCATTATCAGACACTTGTACGATCTGCTTTTTTATTGGGTTTTGAGTCGCGCGAATGACGCATTATCCATAAAACGGGAATACTCGCAGTGGCTTGGTACGTTGAAAAAGCACACTGCTACGCTACGTCGGTTGTTACATGTTCAAACATTCTCATTTTCGATTTTATTCAGGGATATTGGACATATTCGGTTTCGAGTCGTTCAACAACAATGGCATGGAACAGCTTTGCGTGAATTATGCTAACGAAAGGATGCAGCAATATTTCATGGGAACGTATTTAGAGAATAGCCGAAAGTATTTGCAGGAGGAAGGCTTCGTTGACAGCAATGAACCTTCGGATACTATCAACATATACAAAGAACGGTTGACTGTTCTTGAAGAAGCTCTGTTCCTGACCTTAAACGACGTGTGTAACGAAGCCTGCGCTTAAGGGGTAAACTCGTTTCCAGGATTGCAAGGGTGCGGGATGCGGAATGTTTTTCAGTAGTCAAAGCGCTAGATAAAAGTTCAATCTAGGCCGCGATCGCCCTCAAAAGTCCTATTTTTACGTTTAGGTTTCAAAGTATTCGCACATCTTTTAAAAACACATAACTTGTTCAAAATTGTACCCAACAGCTTGAGTTCTTTTGAAACGTTAGAAGGATTAGTTTACTACTTAATGTGTAAATAATTTTTTTTCATTGTTATTAGTCGCAATTGCGACGGAAAAAGTAAAAGTCGCGACTTTTAAAGTTTTTATCTGTGCCTGTAATGAAAATTTAAAACATATATTTTGTAAATCGAAGTAAGTTATATATCTATACATGTATAAATGAAATCGGTTAACGCTCAAAAAAAAAACTATGAGCATTGTAAGATGTAAAAATATTTGAATTTAGAGTTTGCGATTCGTTTAAATCGCAGATTTTTGCAATTTTTTCTATTTTCAATCAATGTGATATTTCATAACAATCTTGAGCGATTTCGATGAAACTAAATTTTTTCCTTCGCGATTGCGATCAATAACAATTTCAACACTAAACCTATCGAGCCTTAAAAGTAGAGATTGATTTTATTTAGACTTAGGTTTAGGGTTAAAAAAGAAATTATCTACACATTAGCTAGTAATCCTTCTAATGTCTCAAAACAAATTCAAGCTGTTGGGTCCAAATTTGAAAAAGTTATTAGTTTTTAAAAAGTGTACGAATACTTTGTACACCCACTACAGCTGTTGCAGCTTTATAAAAATAGCTACCGAAATTACGCTGCCGAATAATGCGAATTACATCTCGTAAACGCAGAAGTAGGTCACCTTGGGAAGCTTGCGCGCTAGACTGATCTTTTATTAGCGCTTGACTACTGGAAAAGCCCATCTTTGCATTATCGCGAAATGAGAAGGCTCATCCCGCACCCTTGCAATCTTAGAAAGGAGAATACCTCACTTAATTTTGCGCAATGCAAAATTCTGAGCGGTAGTGTGATTTATTCTTGATTTGCAGGCTTCTCAATCACCTATAGCGACAAGCATATCCGAAATTACACAGCTCGTCTATAAGAAATTGCATGGTGTTCAAAGCAGATTTCTAGGCGTAAGAGAAAACAATTTCGTTGTGCAACATTACTCCTGTCCAGTGGCATACTCTATAGAAGATTTGTTATCCAAAAACACCGACAAGGTATGTATATCTATCGTGCAGGACATGTCGAAATTATGTGAACATTTAAATGGAAAACACTGTTGTTCATCTCTTATTCATTTGAGTGTTGACATAATTTTCAAACGAAGATTTTATTAACGATCGTGTGCTGCAGGTTCCAAACGAGATATCCATTATCTTCCATACAAGTAAAAACGCATTTCTTCGAGCTTTATTTAAAATTGAAAAGGACCCAGATCTGCAGTTCGTCAGTTCATGCACAAAGAGGAAGACAATGCTGGCGAAACTGAAGTATAGCATAGATATACTTCTGAAAGAACTGAGGAAGTGTGAGTTGCATTATGTGAGATGCATTAAACCGAGGTAATTTATACACCTGTGGAATGGCAAACAGTCTCGAAACGTTTATTCATTAAGATAAGTTTCTAGTCGACTGAATGATCGTGAGTGGGATAAAGAAGACTTTCGGAAACAGTTAGCGTGCATTGGTATTTTCGACGCTTTGTCTCTCGCCAAGTGTAAATATCCGATACGGTTACCTTATAAAGAATTCTATCAACGGTACTCTAAACAACCGGAAGGTAAACTTGCATGCATTCGTTCGTTTCTTTCAATTCTATACAGAGAATGTTTTTTTGATCACAGACGTTGTCGATATCGGCAAATGCAAAATGATTTTGGAGGCGGTGGAACCTGAACAGAGATCGCACACGTCGGTCCACTATGGAAGACAATTAATCTTCTTAACAGAGCCCATCTTTTTAAAACTGGAAGCTAATAGAAGGAATCACCATGTGAATTGCGCAAATAAAATAAAACGCTTCTGGATCAAACACAGTAAGCATTAAATATCTCTTTTAGAATTTTCTTTCTCTACAAAGAACACTTTTGTAGGACGGAACAGAATTCCCGTAATTCCCGAAGTGACTGCCAAGCAGATAGAACACGACACAACGAACGGAATAGTTCCCGAAAAGGAATTGAAAAAGTCAAGTAGTTCTGAAGACGACGATGTATTTATTTCTAGTCCGGACGTCTGGAAGCATAACGTTTTCGTTAATCAAACTGTCGATGCAAAGACAATGCCGATCGAAAACTTAATAGAATTAAATAACTCGCCTAACAGCAACGCGACTGGGAGAAAAGTGGAAAGAACCCGTTCGAACGTGACAGAAAAATTGGTTGAGGTCTGTCCAGAGAGAGAAACTGCCGATTTGAAACAGGAAATCAGTGTTCCAGAGATGTTACGCTGCGCGAGAAACGTGCGAGAAAAGAAAGCTCACAAACATCGGTTGATAAACAGCTTAAAGAACAATGTTACAAAATTGATTGACAAAATCATACCCAATAAATTGCAAAGATGTAGACGTCACAAGGTGTACAAAAACCATATCGAAATTAAACTTACCGATAGTAATAACAATTTCGTGACAGAGTACTTTGAAAATAACACGTCGAATAGCGACGGGAAAAGATTTACACTCTACGATAAGGTTAATATTTTTATATTCTTCTTTGAATCGTTAGTTTGATTATTTTTTAAAGGGGAATTATTTGTCTTTATAGGGGAAAGATGTAAATACAATTCAAATGAACGATTGCATACTGTTCCATGGAGATAGAATCGTGAGTAGACGACGACTCAGCGAGGTAAGCTCGTTTTTCATGTGTAAACAGTTGAAATTACAACGGCATTGAAAGACAATACGAATTTATAAAAATGTTTGTATTATAGGTACCAATCAAGATACATGTTCGACCTACGCAATCAAGTAATCTCTATTTCGTTCACCTATTACCGTGCACGGAACTATCGCGAGGACTGCAAGACTGCCTTTGAAACATAGATACGATACTGACCTTTCCCAGTGGTCAGTTTTTACTTCAGTCTCTCTTTTATCGTTGCTTGAATAAATACCTTTCGACCTTCTATAGATATTTACAGAACATGCTATTAGGTTGTTGCGATTTCGATCACAAATAGTGATGCTCGAATGGTATGTACATGCGTCGATATAGAAACGTTTTCTCGCTTGAACGGGGAAATGTTAGAAATCGATGTATTTTCAAACTCAGACAGAATTAGTGTTTTTTAACTGATTTGTGTTTGTACTAAAACTAGCAAAGTTAATAGGTAAAAATAAAGACGATCGTTTAAATAACGCGAGTTCGGATGCACAGCATCCATAATGTTTGCCCGAGGTAAATCTATAGACAGCCGTAGACGAGGCTGTAAGCGTCGAAGGGTTTTCTCTTTTTGTCTTTAAGTACCAGTAACCTTCGCGACGCGACAAGAGCGAGCGTTGCTTGGAGCTCGTTTCTCAAGATTTGGTAATTTGCTCGTAAACTGACGCGCCTCAAGTTACTCGGGGGTACTGGTCGTCCACCGGCGAATGCAAACCTAAAATTATAAAGCAACAAGATGTGTCAGCTACTTTTCTGTGAAACGAATAACCGATAAAATAGATACGTGATGAGTAGACTTCGAATGTTCATGCAATTTCCAATTTTCGTAGACAAATTTTAAGAAAGCGGTACCAAATAAAATCCTATTTTCGTTAGAAATAACATTTTTAGGTCCAAAATAAATGAAAATCGTACTAAATTATGTCGAATTTGATACTCCAGCTTTTTTTTTAAATTGTCATACTTCGTAAATGCATAAAGATCCGCAGTCACTTGATGAGACACTTGAAACACGCCGAATACCATAAATCTTGAATTCACCTAATTTCTCGTCTGGGGCCCCTTAAGGTAGAGTCAGGAAATGCGGACTGTCGATCCCACAACATTCGGTTAGGTGGTATAGGTCTGACGTTCACGTACTTTATCTTGCTCTTAATAGTAATTGGAAGAGAGGTAGGTTTTCTAAACGCGTTCACGGTGCTTTTGTAATTGACGGGTAAGTATGGCAGTAACGCGTCTCCGTAATGTTCCATGAGAGCTGTGATGTTCAGGGCATGACACTGAGACTTGATAAGAGCGCAGATAGCAAGCTGAAATTGAAAAGTGTGTTGATATTGAACAATAAAATGTAATGGATAGACTGTGGATTTTATGGATTTATAACAGAAATGAGTAGGTGTAAATTAAAGTAGCAAAAATATTATTTTCTCCACCTACTAAACATAATAGGAAAGAAAATAAATTTCTATTTCACTCCAGAGTTTGTCGGAATTCAGATAAGAAATTTTAATTTTGCGTAAAGATCCGCAGTCTAGTAATGAAATACAATTGAACAGGTAAACGTCGTGTACGTACAGCTATCCTTTGCCACAAGGCTGAACCGGGTGGAGCGTATTTTAAGATATTTTCGGCGGAAAGCGGCGAATCCGCTTCATGTTGAAAAAATATTAAAGGCTGAATACTTGCTAGTAATTCCATTGCCATTGCCTTTTTTTTCTCTCCGTCGATGCTTTCCTTCTCTTCTTTTAATAATACGTTCTCCAATATTGGAAGATACCTTTAACAAATGTTACAGTTAGATAAAAGTATGTACCTGTAGTAAATGCGATCAATTAACTACAAAGTTAATTGCGCTTACTTATCGGCAGCCGATGGCCAGCGAAGCATCAGTTTAAGCGCGCATTCCTTAAATAACGCTTCGAGGTTCAGGTTTATAAAACTTTGGCCCAAGAGTAATTCTAACAGCAGTTCAGTCAATTTGTCTACCTATAACGAACAGCATTAAAAGTCTGAGACAATTCAGATTTTCTGCAGAATCAACCATCAGAATTCATGTGATCTTACGGCAGAGTATTACCGATGTTAAGTGATACGGGTAAATGGCTTCGCTGTTACTTGCTATCGAGATAATCAGTTGGCACGTTCTTGTAGACACCCTCGTGTATTGCGCGTTATTCGATATGACCATTGATCTGGCGATCGACATTAGTTTGTCTATTACACCTTCACCGCCCAAATAAGCATTGGTGGCGCAATCGTTAATTAAAACCTGCAGGCAAGTATACATTTACCGAGACGCTCAGGATTTATATTATACTTTCTATCGTAAACTTCAAAATACCTGAAACGTTTTCTGAGATCCGTTAAACAACGTCTTCAATGCACGCTTGGCATAATTGTTGCGAGCTTCCGTTAGTCTCATGTCACATATTTCTGATTCTGTAAAAAAGAAGAGTAACATTACTATCAATTGTCATCCAACAGTGAAACGTGTAAATATATCTCGAAGAAAATTTACCTTGAATGAAAGGTACATTGTTTTGTATTATATTAAGAGGATCATTTATTTTTTGTACTAAATTAACAATATGGTCATTAGGAACAAATACTCTGGCCTCCGTATGATATTCTGGCATCGACTCCGATGCCCCCATTATGGGATCTACATCGCATAGATTGGTGATCACAGCATTCACATCGTTAGACGTTAAACGTTTCCTCTTACTATGTTTCAGTCTTGTAACGCATTTCTAAAAGTACGATTAGATATTTTAATTGGCTGTGTTATGAAAGTAACGCATCGATTACAGTAAATTTTTGTACATGTAGAACTTCTCTGAGACGATACGAAGCATCTTCCGCCAGTCTTTTTAATAGAGCATCGGACAGAGGATGCATTCCTAATTCTTCTCCGATCGTAGATATCCATTCGGTACTGAGAACAGCGTATTTTCTCGAATTGTTCTCCGTTGCGTTATTACTATTGGCGTCTCCGTTATTGTTGACAAAGGAATTCACGTATCCTGAGGTTGCTTGGTTTGTCAACATTTCTTTCATGATTTCACTCGCTCTCGTTCCAGTAACAATTAATTTTATCATATATCCTACCCTAGATTAGTTTTTAATAATCAACAAAGCGTTTTATTTTCATCTTTTACAACGTGTCCGACTAAACTTTCAATTTTCCACGAGCAATTCACATTGACCGCATGAAATTCGAAAAAGATATTCCTCGATTTGCAATGTTTTTCAAAGCAATATGGCTGGCAAAATAAATTATAGTCACATATTGTTATTCTACAGAACTGTACGATGTAAATACAAATTCATTCAAATCTGACAGAAAGTGGCAATTTTAATTAAACGTTCAAAACATTAACCGTTTAGAATTTAACTGTCAAATAGAAATTGGCAGATCGTGCTAGTGCTAGTATAGATGTAATAAATGTAATCCTAACAGTGACTGAATCACTGAGGTGTAGTGAAGTGACTCGATAGAAAAGCAGTGATTATAGTTCCCCACAAAAGATGGCGAGAAAATCATAGCGAATTTCGTGGCGGGTAATTTGAATTGTTCAAACTGCTATTTCTGCGGCCCACTTTTGTGGGGTCACGTATTTAGTATATTATTATTCCAAACAGAAATAGACTTATTTATTTATTTGTGATACGAAGATTCTGACATAAACTCGTCTAAATCGCGTGAAATGAAAATGATAATGGGGTTACGTGGACCCAATCGTGTACAGTGATGAGAATGGTGAGATATTGTGCAAGATTTTTCGTGCATTCGCGTCCAAAACAGTAACGTATCAGTAACAGTAAGGTAGTGGAGCCCTGGGGCAATTATATTGGCGGGAAAGTACCGATATTTTACGGTGTTCAAGGTATCCCATTTTATCGAGAATTTTACTTTACTGAGGCTAGAATTGCCGCGCATGCGCGAAAAATCTTGCACAATATCTCACCCTTAGACCATATATGGTCACATGTTCTACTTTAATTTGAGTGTTTCTCCATAGAGGGCCACGAAATTTCAAGTTTCTCGCTAGTTACCGCATTCGAAATCATTCGTATATAAGTAGATTGATTGAAAGATGCAATCAGCGGGTTTACGAGCAAGGCACAAAGGTACTTAGAAGGTACAAGTTGTGTTGTGGTACTTAACCTAACCTAACCTAACCTAGGTTGAATGATAGATTCTTCTATCATTTAACTAAAACTGGTCTGTTCGCCCTACTTCCAGTAAAAACAAGAAAGGGTATTCTCGTGAACCCTTTATTTTGGCAAACGATGTTCTCCTATGTAATAACAGAGACTCTCTGTATGTACCCAGATAGCACAGCCTGACCGAACCCACCACCTGACCAAACCTGCAAGGCCCCGACCTACAGGTTACAGGCTAACTCAATGCTTGGCTCGGCTCGAGGCCCAGGCCGGTTGATTCGTGCCGGATTTTTATGCGCGCAATGGCCCGGATATAGCCAGGAAGGGGCTCGAGCCCAGGGCCTGCCGGCCGTGCCAGATTTCAGCCTGTTTTTGAGAGGGCAGCACGGTCAAACTAATGTTACAAATCAGTGCTTCGATTGAGCCCAACTTTTCTCGCTACATCTTCTCTCTCCACATCATGTTTAGCCTGAAACAGCTCCTACATCATCTTTAGCATGGAACAGAACCTACACCATCTTTAGCAGGAAACAGAACCCACTTTACTGTTATTAAATCTGTCTTAAAAAAGACTTTTGAGGGCGTTTGCTGCCTAGATTGACCTTTATCTGGCGTTTTTGACTACTGAAAAAACCCGTGTTTGTATTATTACGAAATGAGAACGCAAATCCCGCACCCTTGCAATCTTGTAAATGGGCTGAATCTGGTTGAAATCAGACACGGCCGGCAGGCCCTGGGCTCGAGCCCCTTCCTGGCTATATCCGGGCCATTGCGCGCATAAAAATCCGGCCCAAATCGAGCCGGTGTGCTGTCTGGGTATATATTCATTGTTCTTCCTATATTCTTTTTTTTTAAATACAGTACGTCGTGAGGAAATAAATACAGATTTTATATTATCAACGTCTATATACATTAAAATTATTATAAGAGTAAAGCAAATTTGAAGTAAAATAAAATATTCTTTTTTTTTAAATAAAGTACATTGTGAGGAAATAAGTACAGATTTTATATTATCAACGTCTATATACATTAAAATTATTACGTCTATATTTAAAATAATAAGAGTGAAGAATAAATATTAAGGAGTAATAAAATAATATATATCAGAGAGGATACGAGAGTGCTCACGCCCGGGTCTAACTTGCCACCATTTTTTGGCACGTTCACGCTTAGCACGGAACAGATCCCACATCCACGGTAGAGCCCACTTTTAACACGAAACAGAGACCACACCATGCAGCAGCATGTATTAGCTGACTATACTTATGCCAAGCACCAAGTCTATAACTATAAGTATATATGGTCTATAGTCTATAAGATAAATATAGAACATCTTGCTAATACGCCTAAATCCATGATCTATCTCTTAGAGCCTTCCAGAGTCCAGAGTCTGGATTCCCAGACAGAAAAAAAGCTCATGTGATGCAATGTCTGTGATTTAGCATGGAACAGAACCTATACCCATATTTATATAGCATGACTGGATATAGATTCTGTTCCATGCTAAACCTGGGCAGACCTCAGCAGACCTGAATATGCTCTGTCTCTGTCTATAATGACAAGACTGTGGTAGATGGTGGTAGAAGAAACCCTGGGCATGAGCACTCTCATTTCCTCTGTATATAGATATATCCTAAGTGATCGATGTTTCGATATCGCAAGAAATACCTACATCAACCTAAATACATGTAATTTGTCAACATTCATCAACATTTGTCAAATTGTTGTTGTCTGTTCGTAACAGTTTGTAGCCCTGTAACCTGTAATTGCGACGGGAATCTCATAAGGTGTCGCTACAGTCGCGCAAAACTGTGCTCGTTCTTTGTCTACCGCACGGAACGACCAATCTCCCGTCTTTGTAAGGCGAAAGCTGACGTTTCGTGAAATTTTAAGGGGCGCGTCGACCAATCGGAAGTGCCGACGAAATTTACGCATAGAAATATCACTGACGTGTCCACAAAAGGGGAACTACTTCAAGGGTTCATGATTATTCCTGTTTTATACGAGCAGATAACAACAGCGCACCACGGATCGTGTTAATCGACAGTGCCACTAGCCTAATCAACCTGCGAAATTATGGCGTCGGTGTTAAATACATTCGTGAATTCGTTCTCGAACAGACTGTAAGTAGATCCACCAACGATCCGAAACATTCGTTACGAGAGTACGTGTCTCCTGCCGAACAACAGTATCTTTGATAACGATGTCGCGCTTTTCTCGCGTTTCAACTGTAACTAGCAGCCTGCTAAAGTCGTTTCATCTTCTTGCTCGCGTTTTCGAAAGTCGACGATAACGATGATGTAACTCGTCCAGCATTGCAGCTACGTTTCCTGTATGAAGAAAAGAACGAATAATCCGTCTAAATAAATAGCAATTTCGCGTTTCGTTTCGAATAACATTAATTATCGTGATATGCGTTTTTCCTTATCTGCGTTGTCAGTATGTTGCACGACCTTCGATCGTTCACATAGATTCCGGAACTTGAATTTGCTGGAGATATTTCACATCGCGAGACTTTCGTTTAACAGCACAGTCATCGTGATGTGTATCGCGAATATTCATAAAGAAGATTTTATCGTTGAAATCTCAGCACGATTTTATTTTTCAACCGATCTTTTCCACTGTTCCACTTATTCTTCAAGATATATATATATATATATATATATATATATATATATATATATATACACATATATACATATATATATTTATATATATACATATATATATATATTTATTTACTCTCTTGCGTGTTATAGCTAAGCAAAGATGCCCAGGAGGTAATGGTTGATTTATTTTCTTTACAGTGATGCACCAGTCAGACAACATCTGAAAAATGTTTATGGGTGTGTGTCTCTGGCGACAGTGTCCGCTGCCGTTGGAGCCTATGTCCACCCATACACGGAGCTCCTGCAAGCTAGCCTGCTCACTAATCTTATCGGCATAGGATTGCTCCTGGCTCTGGTTTGCACACCAGACAATGGAAAAAACCAGAAACTACGGCTCGGCTACCTGCTGGGAATCGCATTCATGCTGGGGCTTGGACTGCATCCCCTATGTCGAATGGTTATCGCCGTTGACCCAAGCATCATAGTCACCGCGCTAGTAGGTGAGTTATCAGTAGACAGCGGATTTTATGCCGAGTAGGTGCAATTTAAGGATGCGCGGGCCGACAGCGAAATCTTTTTCTGACTTCGAAGAAAATGAAGAGGCTCCTGAACAAGGATAGAGAGCTCCTTGTCTCTTCTGCAGGGATGTGACAGAGAGTAACCGAGTAGTTTGAATTTTCAATGAACTCTCTCCTATTTCCTGAAGCGAAGAAGCAATATTTTTGGATGCTCTATGCACTGAAATGTTCTCCGTATTATTTCGGTGCCCCGTACAGAACTCTTTTTTGGAAAAAGTATACTGAAAAAATTTTCTTCTATAAAAACATACGCTATTATTGTTTATAAAGTTTCAAGAGACAAATTGCAAAAAAGGGCATCCAAAAATATTGCTTCTTCACTTCAGGAAATTGGAGAGAGTTCGTTGAAAATTCAAACTGCTCGGTTACTCTCTGTCTTTGTCTCTCCTGCGAGCGACATATCTCCTCTCTGTCACATCCCTGCAGGAGAAACAAGGAGCTCTCTATTCTTGTTCAGGAGATTCTTCATTTTGCCGCAACTTAAAACAGTAAAAACATCAGAAGAATTTTAAAATAGTTTCATATTATTTTTAACCTATTAAACATATTACAAAAGGAAATAAATTTCTATTCAATTCAAGTATAACATCTTTATTTTGCATAAAGATCCGCTAACTAGATATCAGAGTAGCAATTAATCCTCTTACCACCCAACAGGTACTATATACAATGCTTTTATCATTACCTTTCTTCCAAAACAGATTTTAAAGATTTTTCGTTTATAATGTTTAATCTAAACTATGTATATTCATAAGTATTCCATAAATGTTTTTTGTTCCCTTGAAAATATGGAAATCTTTCGGAAGAAACAGAAAATTCTTTTTTTTTCACCATTAACTCCTTAAGTGGTCAGGAAAAATCAAGAAAGTGGTCCAAAAATTGTCAATCATTTTTTTGTTGATTATTGGTTGGATACACTATTCTGAGGTAAAAGAAATCGATATTATTGACAAAAAATGTAACATACAAAATATACGAAGTTGTGTAAATTAGAATTGCAAAACAAAAGAATAATCAGCAAGAAATACTAACAATTCTAACACGATTTTTACAACTCTTATACGATCTCGGGCTTTCAATGATTGGCTCAAGGCTGAACTTCGTATCAAAGAAGCAGATTTCTTTCTCCCTGCTCATAGACCTGTTCATATTTCAATATACATTTTAGTTATCCTTATCGCTTGCGATTGTACGTGTAAACAAACAGTACGTGTAATCAATCACTGCGGCCGAATCACAGGCTAAGGGGTCTGCTAGCGTTACCGAGCGTTGCTTCCTGTGGATAGTCACTTAAGGGGTTAATTACGAGCTCTAATTTATGAGAAAAATGAGGAAACACAATAATGCTTAAGGGGATAGACTCGTTTCTAAGATTGCAAGAGTGCGATACGCGCCTTCTCATTTCTCGATAATGCAAAGATGGAGTCTTTCAGTAACCAAAAGCGCTAGATAAAAGATCAATCTCGGCCGCAATCGCCCTCAAGAGTCCTATTTTTACTGTCGCAGCTTTATGGAAATAGCTACATACGCAGCTTTGTGCTCCCGAATAATGCAAATTACGCCTCGTAAACGTAAAATTATTTAAATAAAAATAAATTTTTTAAAAATACCACGTTTTTGAAACAGACTAAAAAGTATAAAATATAATTTAAATAAAAATGCATTTTTAAAAACGGACTGAAAAGTATAAAATAATTTTTCCTAGCCCCACATATACAGGTTCCTAACCCCATACAGATTGTGAATTTTGGATAGCTATGAAAATACTTGTAAGATTTAAAACGAAAAACGTAAAATTGTTAGTGACTTAGGTAAACTATTCATAATTATCTATTGCATGCGCCCCACGTTTTTCGTTTTAAATCTTACAAGTATTTTCTCTCATAGCTATTAAAAATTCACAATCTGTATGGGGTCAGGAACCTGTATGGGGCTAGGAAAAATTATTTTATACTTTTTAGTCCGTTTTAAAAACGTGGTATTTTTAAAAAATTTATTTTTAATTAAATAATTATTTTTTGCTTTTTAGTCTTGTGTGTATGAAATTTTTCAATCGATTTTAAACATTTTGATGGGATTATAACAGAGACATGTAGTAAATTTCTGGCGGTATTGCGACCGTGTCCTATCGAAAGCAAACGCCATGGTAAAATGTCAAAGATAAAGGTTCGACGGAGAATCTCGGTGTAACTGTTCTTTCGCGCTTGGTAAACAAACATTATAATATAATAATACGTCGTAACTTTGTAAACACCGCACGGAGCTGGAACGCACTCCGAGTGTGTACTAACAAGCGTCGCGCGGAGAGGTGTAAAGATAAAATTTTTTTTTAATAGTTTACATCTCCTAAACGCATAGGCTTTTTTAATATGTATTGCATTGTGATCCAGTTCTGAGCTATGTTTAAAATTTCAAGTCTCTATCTCATCGGGAAGTTGATTTAAAATCAGTTGAAAAATTTGTACCGAACAGACAAACAGACAAACAAACAAACAGACAGACAGACAAGAAAGCGAACTAATAAAAACGTGGTAAAATAGGACTTTTTAGGGCGACTGCGGCCTAGATTGATCTTTTATCTAGCAACATTCGCACATTCCGCAACCTTGCAATCCTGCAAACGAGTCTACCACCTTAAACAATGCTGCAAACGTGGGATATTTGTCAATGCTTGAAATACTAAAAGAATATTGTTTCAGGAACGACCGCCATATTCGTATCGTTCAGCATCTCTGCTCTTCTGGCTGAGAGAGGACAATGGCTCTACCTGGGCGGTATGCTACTTAGCTTGCTGAACATCATGGTCCTGTTCTCTTTCGCCAATCTCTTCCTCCGTTGGACGTTCTTCTACCAAGCTCAGTTGTACGGTGGATTATTCCTAATGTGCGGCTTTGTACTCTACGACACCCAGTCGATCATCGAGAAGTTCCACATGGGCAGCAAAGACTTCATTTTGCACTCTCTGGATCTTTTCATGGACTTCATTGGTATTTTCCGTCACCTCCTCGTCATCCTTACGCAAAAGGTGAGCAAGTGAAAAGAGCAAAGGTGGAAAACATCATTTCGGCTGGGAGATTTACTAATTATTCGAACGTCTTGCAGGAATTAGCAGCAAAACAACGTAAAGATAAACGTAAAGATTAAAGAGGGGTAAGGAGAAAACAAAAAAAAAATGTAAAATATCATACCATTCAAGTAAAATCCATGAACTAGAGGTCTTCATCTAATCTATCCATATGTAAGACATATATTTACTACGGTAAAGTGAACTTAACGTAATAATAAAGCTTATTCACTACGTGGAAAAATTTTTAGGAGGGCGTTGGTCATAAAAACGCAATTGTATTTATTTCGGATAACTTAGTTATGTCACTTCTTTTTTTTCAATTATCTATTATCTACTAGATTTATATACATGTATACATACATAGATATAAATTTATTGTACTATATTTTTATCTTTCAATAAACAAAATTTCCCAGCGTTCCTAGGATTTCTTTCATTCTTGCGGAAAGCGGCGACGCGACACGGTAAAAGACACGTGGCAAGGAGTTGTAGGATCACGAACACAGAAAGAGTAGGGGGCGAAAGTCTTATTTATTAAAACGTAACTTTACACGTACGATTATATGTATCATCATTTACATGCGCATATATAAAACACAAAGTACGCGTCCACGCATCGATCTTCATGAATATAAAAAATGTACGAGGAAACAAATCGATGAGAATGGAGTTGGTAACACATGACTTCTCTGTGTTAGGGGCGATTAATGTACATTACGTCGAAACTGTGTACAAAATGTGTACAAGTATGTCGGATTTCGTGATTTTAAACAATCACCCTTTTTTCGATACGTTTAATAAGGACGTTGACGATCCCTGTCCCTGTCTCCTCGTCTGAAACATAAAACAACAATTTAGAACTCCTTGCGTTTTACCTTCGATATCTATTAATATGTGCGAGTGCAGATACTAACCCGCCACCTCCTCTCATCGGGCCTCCACGACCGCCACGTCCTCCCCTATCACCGCCACGGAATCCGCCTCTGCCACCCCTATCACCTCCGCGACCACCCCTGTCGCTTCTGAACCCTCCTCGACCACCTCTATCACCACCGCGATTGCCTCTTCCTCCGCCACCGCCGCTACCGCCACCACCACCGCCGCCACCACCGCCACCGCCACCGCCACCGCCACCGCCGGCGCCTTCGGGTTTCAAACTTTTACAGAGGTTGCACTGAGCTCTCCAAGAGAAATTAGTGTTGCCACACTCGGGATTCGGGCATCTGTTCAAACACAAGAAGAACACGATAAGCGTTACATCTCAAATACTCAAATAGTTACGGAATACGTATTACAGTAATGTCTCGATTTACGCGACAAAAATGTACGCGATATGTTTGTGAGAAATCGATCGCTATTATCACCGAAGGTACACCCTTGGAAATTTTCACATTTATCGAAACATTGTACTTTCCTTAACCCTTATGTAGCCAACCAAAATGTGTAGATTATTTCAAACCTTTTGTATTTAACATATTTGCACACATTCTCATTTTAAGACTATAAATTAATATATTAGCGAGCGAAGAATAGACATTCAGAGAAATATTGTAATATTTTTAAAGGAACATTAACAAATTGTTGAAAGAAATGCAGTAAATGGGTACCCGGGTACTCAAGATCGGCTACACAAGGGTTTATCATGATCGACAAAAATATTAATCTAGCAAGATTCAGAATACTTGTGAAATGTACCTCCAGTCTGCTCCGCGGCCACCACCGTCGCCGCGTCTATCGTCACCGCCTCCACGGTGATGATCATCTCTGTCACCGCCACCCCCCCGACCGCCGAAACCACCACCTCCTCGGCCTCGGCCACCACCGCCACGGGTCCCACCGCTGCGATTGCCTTGCCAATTACTTTTATGCTGGGCAATCTGTACTTTGATAGTACGTCCTTTGAACTCCTTCCCATCGAACCAGCTAATCGCCGAACGTGCGGCGTTTTGGTCGTCGTAAGTCACGGTGGCTTCGCCCTTCGATTTGCCCGTATTTTTGTCTTTATACATCCAGACTTTTGGCTTACCGGTTCGTTTATCATGCTACAAAACAGAGGACGACAAACGTGTAAGTAATCTGATGTTTCGGCTGAAACAAAATATTGGGCACGAGTACGATTTCCGTGGCCTCTCGTTTTGAGGCTATACTTGTGTTCTTGTGTGCTCCCCAAATATTGTAAGAGAATGTACTCACTTTGATTATACCAATAGCTCCGAAGTGTTGGCAAATTTCTTCCTCGGAGATAGATGGATCCATACCAGATACAAATATAGTATCTTCTTGCGTAACCATTCCATCGTTGCCACCACCACGGTCACTGTAGCCCCCTGTAATATGATCAGAGTTAAGATCCGATCTGCCACCACACTCTTCGTGGTAGAAATAATACTTGCAAATCTACTTGTCCCTAAACCTACTCGAATCTAAACTAACAAGTGGAAAACTTTTGTGTCGGGTTAAAAATTATAGCAAAATCTTTACATCCTGGGCGAGTATCGAATTTCTCTAATCATCCGTTTCGCGATCGAAAGTTGATTTTCTTAAATCGATTCGTGATTACACCTGAACGTTTCGGAGTACATTCAACCGCATGAAATATGCAAATACTTTGCACCTCTCTCTCCTTGAGGAATGACCAGCACACTTAAAACTTCTAATCCGTTCTAACAATGAAACTAGATTCACCGAAGTTTTATTTTCGATCGTCTTCATTCCCCAGAGAAAAGAATTCCTCTCGCTACGTGCACGCATATATGTATCATTATTTTTCTCGCAAATTCATGTATGTCTAGAAACATACAATGCTTGATCGTGACGTTTGCTGTACACCCCATGAATATTTGAATTTTGTCTGGCCTGCTTACACATACTTCCTCCAAGAATCTTTAGAGATTTGTTACGTTGTCGATTCACAAGTATTTCTGTTATACTCATAGAACACTTGTAAACACCTTCATTGTTCAAAGTTACCGACTTTTTACGATACACACATATTTGTAAATATATATATATATATAAATATTTATATATTTATACTTTTATTCTTTCTTTTTTGACCCGTGCATTAACGAAAGTATTAGTACTCATTGCCCTGACATTCTTAGTAGCATTATAACGATATGTAGAGAACACAAGGTTGCAGCTTAGCATACAAAAGGGCTGCAACATTTATTGTCACCCTCATCTTTTCCCTAGGAAACATACTTTCGGGGAAGCCTCAACCGATTTGGGAATAGGTATTCAGTTCACCAGCTGCCTTTTTGTAAGATTTTTGTTTTCCGACACTCGTTTCAAAGCATTGTCCGTCTAAGCAGCACAAATGCTGATGGAAAAATACACGTAACTTCGGTAGAAAGCTATTGTATAATACTCCCTGGGAGCTGTAACATTGTCAAGCGCATAGCGCGTGTTCATTTTCAACGGACGACTATCAGGTGTAATATATATTATAACATAATGCAATATACACTACAGAATATAATGCAGTCCGTCTTTGAACAGAAAATTTTGCTAGTCGTTGGGACGACAAAACGTTTATCGTTCACTATGGAAAAAGCAATTGGTGATCAAAGAAAGCAGCTTTCACAATGCCGTGGGTAGAACATTATGGTAACGACTCTCCTTTTTCGTTTTCTGTACGGTACATTGAACTATATCTGACTACACATAATTGGTCAGAGAGAACTATATATATTGTGTATACCCCTAACAATGTTGCAGAGCAGCCCTTTCATATAATACAAGTAACCGAGTATTTAGATTGTAAATATTAGAGTGAAAGCTTGAATAGCACCAGACTCGTACAGACAGTCTGGTGCATTTACCTTTGTTATAACCACCACGGCCACCGCCACTGCTAAAACACAGAAGCAGATATACCAATGAGTTGACTCATGGACAGACTGATCGATCGATCGATGCATGGCGAATCAAATGCTGCTCGCCACCTCTCTTCTTGATGCACCTACTGTCTAAATGTCTGTAGTCATATTATCTTAATACTAGGAGGATAAGAGTCACGTCTATCGTCGTGTTAGTCGGTCCCGTCCGGCATGCACATAAATTACCTAGACGTTGCAGTAGCAACGAGAAAAAACCAAGAACATAGCAGTGCATTCCACAAAGGTATCAATATATCACTTTGCCCGCGACAAAATGGTCAAAACAATCCTCTGTTAAACATTATTATACGCCTATACGCATCAGATATCTGCGTACATGTATATATGTGAACGTACGTGTGCATGTATATATACACGCACACTCGCATCTATATCGTATGTGTAAGTTTATCGATAAGAGATTACCGTTAAGATATATTGTATTTTAGTGAACAGAGGAGAAGAATCGTGCAAATTATACGTTCCATGAAAAAATAAACGAATGGTATATTTGATATTTGCGTAACAATGGAAAAATAAGGTATAATCGGAACGTACGAGAAAGAAACAGCCTGGCTGCAAGGGTAATCGTTAAAATTTCAACATAGAAATGATATCTTCTCGAATTACACGAGTAACCGCAATCTCTTGCAAAACTTTTGAACGTCTTTAAATTGTCTAGTCGATTTCAATAACCCTAAGATAATAATACTTGAACAACAGTGGCCCCAGTGGCAGTGTTACACTTCGTTACAGGTACGCTCGTGTTGCGAAACACCTCGATACGTACGACGTATCGTGCTTTACTTATTATAATAAATACGAAATCGGAACGTATCACACACTATATAACCATTTTTACGTCATTTGTCATATACAACCTGTTTTTACCTTTACCAGTTATACCTGTGTGTTAAACCTGTAGGCACACTTCAAACATATTAACGCCCAGAGGGCATAAAACCATTTGCAAAGAGACAAATTGTTCAATATTGTCATTAGAACTTCATTTCATACCTTGATTAATTCAATGAATGTATTACCTTATCACCGATCATTATCGCGTCGTTAATCATAACTGAATCTCTCTCACGGGCCTTACAACTTTCCCTGCTTCGTCGTTTCTTTTTTTCTCTCTCTCTCTCTCGCTCTCTTTTTTATGTATACAAATGTAATATACAGAAATATACTTACTTGTATCCACCGCCGGAGCGGTCATTGTATCCCCCGCGATCGCCATATCTACTGCCACCACCTCCTCCTTGGCCTACGTAAATATATTTTTGTTTCGTTTAGAAAATATTTTCTATTCGTGCGACACCCCGTATATTTCTTCTCGATCGTATTCGAAAGTCGTTTCTAGTGGTGGAGAACTATCGAGGTACTATCGATGATTTACTTTTATTATTGATAGTTATCGGTAGCGAAATTTCGGGGTTGGTATTTGTACGTTTTACACGACAAATATTGTTAAAATCCGGTGAAACTAATAAAAGAACTTGATAAATGTTTTTTATCCTAGACTTAACCAACAATATCAAAATTCATTAGATAAGATCTTCAAATATGGATGATGAAAACATCGATATGTCATCTCCAATTTAAATACAAACTTCATTGTAAATGTTTAAAATTCAAAACTCCAAATTGTTTTACATTGTAATACACTTATCAAATCATAGAAAATTTAAGAAGACAGTGTAAAATTTCACACATATTTTTGCAGGTCGTTACGAAAATAAAAATTGTATCAAATGCAACATCTGAAAATTAATTTGTAATGGTATCACCATTATATCCATTACTTTTAACACGTTCCACACCACATGTACCACCGATGGTATATGCTAAATTTTCCATTCAGACCGCGTGTACGTATTTATTTAATGCGATAAAAACATATATTCTATAACAAGTTTAAGACTGTAGAATATATTTCCACATAAGCAAATAACTTTGTTTCTTCACTTTGTTGAAGCAAGGGAACCTGGGAAAGGGTTGCTTTCTGATTCGAAAAAAACGTCGACATTGCAAACTTGAAAGGGTGGTTTCTCAAGATAAAAGTGTGCTCTATCGCTTGGTATAGTTCGATTTTCCGCTGGACCCTTGTTTTTTGAGATAAATTCAAAAATATCCAGAAAAATTGGTGCGAAAATAGTGTCTCTCCGTCTTCAATGTTTAAACATGTTTAAACAATCATAATGTATTAATATTGGATATCACTGTATTCGTGAAAGTCTACAGAATCTTTTGCAGAAAATAACAATTCAATATCTTTTATAATAACATCACACGATTTGTTTAAAGTTGAAAAATACTTTTTTTTCAAAGTCATGTTTCTCAAAAACTGTGCGTCCAGGAGAAAAATTAAGGGCAGATTCGGAATCAGCGCAAGAAACTCTATAAGATCCACTCAACAGTAATTAGAAAACATAAAAAAAGTTGAAATTTGTTGAACAGTGTTACTTATGGATTGATGAGGTAATGAAATATTGTGTGATAATATATCAATCTTCAGTCAAAATATCAAATGACCTGAATGAAAAGTCCAGCAAAAACGGCTTGGCATGGAATGTGTTACATATGTTCCTTCCAAATGTATATCAAAATATATTGCACACCATCGCTATCGATAGTTGACAGTTCAACTATCGGAAACTATCGATGGTGCAGACTATCAATAGTCCTCCACCACTAGTCGTTTCAATTATTTTCCATACCTCCACCATAGCCTCCGCTAGAGTTATTACGGTTATAACCACCACTGCCTCCTCCTCCACCTCCACCTCCATGTCCATAACTTCCACTATAACTGCCACCACTGCCGCTATTACTTCCAGAACCACCTCCACTTCCGTAACTGTTCTGGTTGTAACTGTTTTGATTCTGCGGCTGACTGTAGTCTTGCCCACCGCTGGAATTGTAACTGTTGTAACTGCTATAGTTGCTTCCAGTATTTGGTGGAGGTTGACTATACTGATTATAGCTGCCACCACCGCTAGAAGGCGGCGGATACGACGTATCCTGGCCACCGGTAGGTGGTGGCTGGCTGTACTGATTGTACCCCTGTTGCTGGTAGTTTGAATATTCTGAAATAAATGATGCAACGTCTCAGAATCCATAAATGAAATCATACGAACATCTATAAATCTTTAATCGGTTTTATATCTATATTACGAGCGAACAAAAATATACAACCTAATACATTTGCGAACAAGCTATTAATAAGCCAAAGCAATTAAAGTCCCTTTTGTATAAAATAAATATACTTAACCCTTTGCACTCCATTGTAGAGTATGACTCGACATCAGAGAAAGAAAAACGTAAATACAACGGGTTCTTATATGTATTTTTCCTTTATTTAATTTTTTGTTGAAAGCAAATATAAGTTCCACAAATATAAATCACAACAAAGTTTGAGAGCTATACCTAATATAATTACTAGACAAAATTATTTAAAATAAGTAGCAGTCAAGGAACTGTCCCTTGAAGTAAATTTCAAATAAAACACTTCAACTAATAGGGAGTTTGTTGGCAACAAAATTAAAAAATAATTCTGAGAGCAAAGAGTTAATACCACCGAATAACACAAAATTTCTATTCCAGGGAATTGATTCGGCAAGCTAATACGTACTACATACAAAGGGTATTAAGATATCTGCAATTGAATTTTTCAACTTTATAGACAAGAAAAAATGATGCATATATTTTTTCCATGACCATGCTCTCTCTTGTATTGTATTAGATTTGTCTGTTTATATGAATTGATTGCTGTGTATTAAAGGGAATACCGAATAACACAGAATTTCTATTCCAGGGAGTTAATTGATTCAGCAAGCTAATACGCATAAAGGGTATTAAAATATCTGCAATTGAATTTTTGAGCTTTATAGAGAAGAAAGAATGATGCATATATTTTTTCCATGACCATGATCTCTTATATCCTATTAGGTTTGTCTGTTGATATGAATTGATTGCTGTGTATTAAACGGAGCAGAAATGAAATTGAATTGAGCAGATACGACTATATATATATACATATACAGATATATCTGTAAATCGAGTAACAAAATGGAGTAGAAAAATGGGATGAGACGCTTGAAACGCCGATCAATAAATCTCATACGTATGTAGACACACGTAGCGGCGAGAGTACTATAATTATTCTATGTCTTCCTACATTGGGTCATGGTATTTCGTTCGATCTGTCTCTTCAAATCGCTTAGCGTAAAACCGAAAGCTCTAATCAATCGTGCGGCTACATTATGAGACGTGGCGATCGTACAAATACCGACCAAATAAATTGTCTATTCGAGACGAGTTCTCTCGATAAAGCGCGATTTCTCAAGATTTTCTATGGATAATTCATTGATGAAACGTTTATCGCGGCTTCGTGTATAATGATTCTGTATTCTTTTTTACTTACGAGTGTCCGTCATCGTGCCTTCCTCCGGTAATCGAATCGCTACACGGTAGAAAAAGCACGTAATGGCGGGAATCGAGCGACTTTCCAACGACGATTCCAAACGACTCGAATTCAATGGTTCAACTCGGCGTTTTACTACCGGATGTTGAACGGTAACAACGGAAGCGATTGGCTCTCAGATGGCGTTGTTGCACCGCTCGTCCCTTCAATTGATTATCGTAGTAGCACCGCTCACAAATTTGAATTTCTTATTACACTAGTCTTGTTTTACCTTTTATACATATAGCTGGCATGTTATGTATACACAGTGTGTCTACCTACTATAGTATTCCTTCGAATGATGTGACTTTCGTCTATGTGGATAATGTTACTTTTTTATCCCCACTGCTATGGGGTTCCCCCTTGGATGGTCGATCGCGCTATGAAGAAACACGATCCGAGCTCAGATATCGGTGAGGCAATACTGGGAAATACTAATGCAATACTGAAACTTTCTTAATTTTAGTTATTTTATTACGAAACCTTTATCAAGGGGTTCGTGAAATTTTTCTGATTAAAACAAGACCAAACACGAAAGAAAAGCATATATAGCAGCCGGCGTAGATCAAAAGTTCAGAGGTCAAAATTCGCATACAGGCCTCGCATATCGAACTGTTTGAAGAACCGATCACTGCATGAACAAGACGTTGTTAGTTTCATTCATAATTTGTCCATTTTTAGTTCCACTTTCCTTGGGGTTAAGAAAGACCAAACTCTCAGACCAAAGAGTTTCAATCATTTATTTACCGATACCACATAGCGAGCTATTATCATATTTTAAATCAGTAAATATGGTCCGAATTATGCCATATTTAGACTCATTTTAATCGAAAAAATCTCACAAATATGTTGGTAAAAGTTCTGTAAAAAAAGAATAAAAAATAAAAAAACTTTCCCATTTGCGTTGACATTGTAATCGATACTCAGCCTTCTGAGCTCAGTCCTTCTTTATCGTTTATACGCTGTCCTTCTCTATGTTCGGCACACGTCAAAGAAAGTAGTACCTCTACGCTTTTTGAGACTCCATACTAGAGATCGCGGTTTTAAACGTGTACTAAAATACATGTGAAATAGGAATCTCTACTCCATATCCCCGAGGTCGTCACATCATTCGAGGGAATACCCTCGAACGGATTCGCCAACATTAGTTTTCTTTTCGAACAGAAATAAGAAACAACGACGCTTCAATTTAAGAATTTTTTATTTTCGGTATCATAATACTACACTTAACTTAAGTTTTCAGTGCAACGTATAATTTTGGTCTTATCTCGCGAATAAAATACACTGCTGGTTGTTGATAGTCGTTATTACAAAACACGGTCCTCGATGCAGTGTTATTTGTTTCTCCTTGCCGTCGTTTCGATATATATATTTACACGAAGAGTAACAGTACTCTTTGTTTATGCTAACGATTTAAATCTATATCCTATTAACTCATCAAGATGCTCAACTTCTTTACAATACGCTTATAAAGATCAATAATCTCGTACAAAGATTACGAATCGGTAACGAACGATTCTTTTGCCTTCTCTTGTGGGCGAAAAATGAATGGTCTTGATGGGTTAAATGGTAAATTGCGGCACACACATACCTCGCACGTACACGTGTGAAACACATACATTTTACACAGTCTCGAGTCTATATTACATATTGATAGTGTACAATTGCCGTAAGAAAAAGGATCCACAGTTTTCGTTGAAGATCGAGCGTCGTCGTTTGAAAATGTACGACAACAATTGTGAACGAGTCTATGAAAACCGGGCGTCAACTTACGATTCAACAGAACTTCCATGGAAGATGCCACTTTGCCCGCACAAAATTGTTCGTGTATGCGCGTTCTTAAACAATTAGAAGGGAAGAAATCAATTGTGCCCGCAAAGATCAACGCCGGGTCGAAGGTTTGGTACAAACAAAAAAGGTAGAATTAAAGATCACGAATTGGAATGTTGAGACGGTGTTAATCCTCCGGTGTGTTCGGGGCTGTGCTTCTGCTTTTTTCTCTTCTTCTCTTTCTTACGTTTCTTTCTGGCCTCTTTCTCTTCGTCGTGTCTTTTTTGTTTCTTGTGCTTCTTCTCGTGAGTGTCCGAACCACCAATGTCCGTTGTCGTTGCTTCTTGACCGCTAGGTACTTCGCCAGGCTTGTGTTTATGCTTTTTATGTTTGTTCTTGTGCTTTCTTTGCGGAGCTTGATTCACATACCGATACTGCTCTGGTAACTGCAAACACGCAACATTCTCTTTACTCTCTTTCTGAATTATTTTGTTTTGTTAATCTGACCCAGTAGTCGGCAAACTGCGGCTCGCGAGCTGTGTGCAGCTCTTTCGCTACTTGAATGCAGCTCTTCCACGAATGACGCGTTTAAAATTAATTAATCTCATTTTAATTTAATAGTATTTTAATACAATTTTCAATCAGTCAGTGTGTCATATCTAAATTCAAATAAAGAGCAATTTCTACTCTATTTTTATCACAATAGACTGCGGATCTTTATGCAAAATAAAAATTTTCTGCATTGATTGCAAGGAATGGAAACTAAATTGAACGTTATTTCTTCCCTTAATGATTTGAATAGAAGAGAAATCATGTATTGACATATTCAATTTAAAAAATTTTCCAACAATTTTAAATTTCATCTACTCAATTTTGCTATAAATGCATAAAGATCCGCAGTCTATTTATCAATAAATAAGATTATTATAAAGTAAGATATCTATTTGTATTCAGTGTATCTAGTTTTAACAGACTTCTAAAAACAGGGTTCTTGTAAAGAAATTTGGCTCTCGAAAGAAATCTAAATCGTTGTACTGCTGATATTTGGCTCTTTTGTAATGAGTTTGCCGACCGCTGATCTAACCAACCGAATCCTTTACTTACAGGTCCAGGATGTAGGCGAAAACCAGCCAATTGAACGCTGGTCAGTGGTAGTAATTCCTTACCGACAATCGGAGGCTTTTCTATGACGGATCTTAATGAACTGAAAAGCAGAAGTACTTTGATCTCTACTGTACATGTTTCAAGTTTTTGTACACTCTACTGCAGGGAATTCCAACTTGTAGCTCGCGAGTCATACGCGGCACATTCCCCGCTTTGGCTCTATCCCCACTCTTAGACTTCATTGTTGCTGTAGAACAGTGCTGAGCACATTTCTGTGGTTGTCAGGAAGAACGCAGCATGTCACATACTTTCACTTTCGAGATATTGCCATTTAAAGTTTTGATGCTTTGGCATAGAACATCGATTAAATTGCATTATTTTTTTAGCCTTATTCTATATATTCTATTACTTTTATACTACTCTGAAGCTTTAGTCTGGTAAATACATAAATCCTATACTACAAATTGTGACATGCAGCGTTTTTCCTTACAACCACAGATTTGTCTCAATTGAGACGAAACCATCCCTACCGTAGCGTTCACTGTCCCCTTCCAGTAAGCATCGTTACGTTGGGGCAACAAAGACACGAAACACCTAGCGAACACGACGGAGGTGCGTTCTGCACGAAAGAAACGTTGATGGGGGAAGCAAGCGTTGGAAGGGCCCCAACCGTGCCCAGCACAGCCAGAGAACTTCGTCCCATGTGCTGCTATGCCACCCACTAGCTCTATGGCTGTACGTAGCAGTGGGAAAAGTTTTCACTAATAGCAGTGACCTTGACGTTCTCTGAGGGAAACAAGTTGGAACTCCCTGCTCTACTGTAACCTATTCCACTAATAGATATACCTGTTATCTAAATGACCGGGTCTGTCTATGATTCCAGGTAGGGTCGGTAAAAAAGAAGAGAGTTGTTCCTTGAGTTTCTTTCCACTAAATTTACTATAAGAATGTTCCAGACCATAATAGTTCATTAAATTTCTTGCCCCTGTAAGGTCGCTTTCTCCTGTAAATTGAGAGAACGGATTAGACGATATCATAGTATTACATCTATTTTAGTTTTAGAAACGAGCGACGTACCAGGGGGCTCCTTCATCAAGTAAAAAGGCCCGCTATGGACGATCGAAGGATTCTTTCCCAGGGATATGGTTGTTTTGAGGGTCCCCGTCGAATCCTGACGCGAAACAACAGGGGAACGCGCTCCCCTGGGTGACGACTTTGGCGAATATTGCTCCACTTTGCTACGAAACTGATCGCCCATCATCATCCTTTGATTTTACTTCATGGCACCTTCACTACAATTAATCGGCTCTGATATAGAGCAGAAACAAGACGGTTAGAGTATCCTCTAAAAGTAATCGACGAGCGTTTGTGCTTTGCTAAAGCATCTGAGAACAGCTCGGTGCAACTACAGCGATGCACGGTAAACACATAAGTCTTCTATTATTGTGTACGGGCACCATGCAACACAATTGTAACAGGGATACATAATTCGATAAGTTATACAATCAGAAGAACAGTCGAATGCTCGAGAAATAGCTTGGAATTTCGTCGAATTTCAATGTGTAATTTTCTTTTAGGAAACATTTTTTACGTATGTATATATTTATATGAAACAAGATAACGATCGTCACCGGAATTTCCTCGTCCGTGAATTGATCGAGGTGCCAATTGATCGTTTCGTGAACATCTTGATCGTATCACTCGTTCGTAGGTTACAGTTCGTGTAAAGGGAAAAACGATCGTTGTCGGTAGCAAGGCATCACGAGCAGTGGTGTTTTCTGTGTCTCTAAGGTAGAAATCAATCAAAATCGTACGATGTTACGGTTCACGGTGAAGTACATACTGATATGAATACGTCTAGACGGGTCCGTGTACATCGATTCATTTAAATCCATTAGTTCTTTGGGTATCTCCGTTAACCAACAAACCCTCCCTCTCGAGTTCATCCCTTACCGAAGCACTGATCGATTTACAAATTTTTATGTCCTGTTTCTCTTCCGTTTTCAGACGTCACACACCACGCACATTTGATAGCTTACACTTTAAAAAAGTAGGCATCGGACTTCTAGATTGAGACATGTACTAAGTACACGTACGGGATCAGGGATGTAGATAAGAAACCGCATACAACACAGAGTCAGATGCATCGTGAAATAAACGTGTTCGAGCGAGCGTGTTGCGTTTCTTATTTTAGTTAATGCTAATCGAAACGACGAGCGAGAAACGATTTAAGCATTTTATCCTTGGCTGATCCTTGTCTCATCGAATCTTTTTGCAAACGTGAAATCTATTTTTGTCCATATCGGCAGATATACTGAAACGCTGATTTTAGGTGCGTTTTCAATACATCCTTCGATTCTCAATTTTAGGCACATGTATTGTTTGACAAAATTATCTGATGCAATTTATCCGACACTGATATAGAGGTAGCGTGAAAATCAAATAGTCGGAAGAAATAAAGAAATGTAAACCTATTTATATATTTAGTTCTCATTTAGTTATGTTTAGAAGTCTGCAACAGTGTTCCGATTGAACCCACCGTTTTTCGCGCATGCGCGACAATTTCAGCCTCAGTAACGTAACCATTTCGATGAAATCGGGTAGCTTGAGCACCCCGCAGACTTTTAAAAAATTTTTAGTGCATACATATAATAAAATATTAACAATACTTACATCGTTCCGCGTCACATCTCTCGTCCATCAGTCGTCCCGCCAATAACACCGGTACATTCCCGCCAATATAACTGCCTCAAGGCGTCAGGGCCCTGGACGCTCTGCTGCGTCATTGTTTACTGCGTTCAATCGGAACACTGGTCTGCAATCTGCAATCGGTTGCAATACTTGGTTCCGATTCATTTGAATGAATGAATGAAGAATATGCAAGACATGTGGTCAAACCGTCGACTTGCATACATACGACAATAAACAAGGAAATATTGACCGAACTTACATTCAATATAAATGTAAGCTTTCCTTTCAAAAGATATTGTGCATTTGAATCAATTCATATGAACGATATATATACCAGCAGGTAAACCTGCCCACCTTTGTGGTTCAATATGTATATATTTACATTTAGTTATTTTGTCGAATTATTAATTCAACAGTGATTTGAGCGTTGTCTTTTTAATGGACAAAAATCAAACGAAATCATTCAACGTAACATCAGAGAGCTATCTTAATTACTTATATAAATAATGGTAAATAATTAAAAATATTATATTACAAGACAAGAATATAACTGTAGCGAACGAAAGTGGCGCTGTCTATGGTGAAATCTCAAAGCTCGTTCTTTTTTTTATTATCTAAAATCTAAATAATTTCTTATGAAAGCATCTTTATAATTTCACTGAGAAGTAAAAAAAAAACCTATAGAATCAGTAATAAATTTATAGACTGTAATAGTATTTCTTGATCGAAACGTTTTATTTAATAGTTGCAACAACCTAATATCAGAGCTATTATTACATATACAGGATGCGGCCGAATAACATGTACTAGCGGACTCGAGGTGATTCCTTATAAAAAAATAAGAACAAAATATGGAATACAATTTTTTCACTTAAAGCTTAGTTTTCGAGAAAATCGAGTTTGGAAATCCTATTCGTACGTATGCTGTTACGACTAAGTTACGGTTCGTCGGCTCGACGGTACGAATAGGATTTTCGAACTATAATAAAATGATATTCAATAATAAAAATAATATTTATTTTTATAAAAATTTCTGATATTTACAGATACAGTATAACTACAGCTACGAATATCTGTTTCGGAATTACATATACATATTCTCAAATTATGTACAATTACGTAATTGTGCATTCATAATTCTTCCAGGTTTCCGAAAATTTGAACACCTTTTCTCGTTGTTGATCGAAAGTTTCTTTCCTCGGTTTACGCCATACGTCATGATCTAAATCTAACATTCCACCAATAATCTCCTAGAATAAACCAAGAAATATCGTTCTCTCGTAAATAATTGTTTTGTCTTCCTTAAGTTTATTTAATCAAACAATTACCTCTGCAAAATTTTTTGGAAACAAATGTTCATCTTCTATGATATGCGCATATCCTTTGCCTATTTCAAACTCGACCATGAAATAAGATAAACCATTTGGTACAGCTTGTTTTATGTCCTTGTGTTCAAGATCAATAATCTTTTTATTCATTGACCACTCTGTTTCACATTCCAATAATGCTTTCTGCAGGAAAATTAATATACATATAATGAGTAATAAGGATTTTTGTATTATATACAGATACACATATATATTACCTTGAAGTACATAGGAATTAATTCACCTATTTCTTTTGGTAAGGGAACACATTCCAATTGCATGTGTATAAATTTGTGACGATTTTTGTAGATTTCATAAAACACGGGATACTTGTTCTGTTCCGCGAACATGTTGTACAAAGCTTGTTTGTATGCCTGAAAATAAGATAATTATATGAAAAACTTTATGCAATCGCACAGATGCGGTGTTCAAAATGATATTGCACCTTTAACTTTCCCCAAATATTTTCATCTAGTTGCAATTGACAAGCAATATGTTGTACTGGTGTGATCATACAATGTCCTTCGGTTAAAGAGGTATGCGCAGGAAGACTCAAACATATATCAGAATCCATTGCAACGATCATATGTTTTAACATGTATTTTGAATCGATACACCAGTGACAAGTATCCAAACTTTTTGATAAGCGTTTATGCTCCTTGATAGCAAGAGAACGATCCTTCTCATCCCGTTTTGAACTCTTTTGAACTCGCGTAATTTGTTCTTCGAATATCTCATCCATGTTCATGGTCTGCAAATCAACATATTTATTTTATTCATCAATATTACACAGAATAATATTAAACTAAATATACTTCGCTTGTCCACACATACCCTAAATGCAACTTTAGTAAATGCAGCATCATCTTCGTTTGCAGACCTTCCTTTCTCTCGTTGAAACTAAAACAATTCGGAATTTCACTTGTCTATAACAATAACGAAACGAATTGGTTTATCTAAAGAAACTACTTACTAATTCTTGCAACGAATATTTGTCGTCGTCGAAGTAATGCAGCGTTCTTTTTCCTGCAGTGTGAGTTTGTGCAGTTTTTCGGTTCGTTTTTCTTGATGAATCTGTAGACTGATTATGCTCCAGCGGTCTTGTAACACCTGTTGATGTATATTGCTTATTAATGAATCTTTGTCTTCGAATTGAATTTCATCAATGATCTTTCGTACATACCTTTCATATCGGTCCTTGTAAGGATTACAGTTTGATCTGTTTCTGACTCATTTAACCGAATAGCATTCGTTGCAAGTTCCCTAGCTTCCTTTAGTTGAATTTTTAATTCAGCAACGAGTTTCTACAAAAAAATTATGCAAATTATTAATTATCAATGCTTTCTGTGGATGTAAGTATAAAAAGGAAGTACAAACGTACAGTATCACCCATTATTTCTGCTTTAACAATTTTTGCCCCTAATTTATTTAGATCCAATTCTGGTACTGCATTCGTTTCTTTATTACCACTCATATTATTTACATTGCTGTTGAATTCAACACTGACGGTTTTCGATTCAGAAGCATTCGATTGAGTATCTTTGACTTTATCCAATACCGTTCCTTTTTGCCATCTCTTATTTGTAGTCGAACAATGTGCATTGTACGAACTACTAACAGAATAATCGTCGTCTACACAGTCCACAGGTCTTTTATATGTCTGTTTATGCTTTCCGTATTGTGCATTATTTCGCCTACTGTGTCGTTCGTTTCGATCACTACTTCTGGATCTAGACCTATATGTTCTCGATCTATGGTAATCGCTTTTCGAGTTTACAGAATAATTTAAACATTCTCCGCTAGTTTTGTATCTTTCGCTTTTCTTCACATGATTTTCTAGCTTGTATTTTTCATTATCTCTTCTATCGTATTGTTTCTTGTAATTGCCCCTTGAACACATTTTTTCTGCTTTTGATATCATTGATTGAATAACTTCTAAAGACTGAAAATATAAATAGCAGTTTATTAACACTACTGTTTCCACTATGTCGTGAAATCACGTTACTCACCTACACATAATCTCACAAAACTAAACAATAATTTATACTTACACCCCATCTCTGAGCTGCAATTTCTTCTAAACTTTTGCCTTCCCTTTCCGCCTCTTCTTGCGCACGCCTAAGACTTTTCTTAAGCCAATTCGCGTCCAAAGTTTGGTCCCTATTCGTACTTATCGAATCCACACTGGGCAGACCATTTCCACCCTCCTTCCAATAAGGATTTAACTCTTTATCGCTTTGTCCCAATTTGTCTAAATCACATTTGTGTTTGTCCGAACTAATAGACGATGGTTTTTTATCACTAAAGACACAAGGAAATATACTATTTACAGTCATCCAATCTTCTCTTTTACAAGATTCTTCTTTTCTCGTTGATGTGGGTACATCTTGATTTGTAAGGTCAGTTTGGATTACGGATTTTTCCACCCATTCCTGTTCAACTACGCTATCGTCCTAAAATAAGATTACCGTTCTAAACCATAAGACATAAATAAACAGTAGCAAATACTCACATCACTCGAATTTGACGTATCGTGCTTCTTTCGCTTTTTATGTTTTTTCTTATCTTTCTTCCGCAATTTATCGTTTTCATATTTCGATTTGCATTTTTCCTTCTTATGTTTCATTTTCAAGATATTTCTTCACTGTAATCGAAGTAGTATGTATCCAAACACGTATTGTTAGTGTCTTACAACTTTTACATTATAACGTGAGACAATAGTGAGACAACGTGAGACTGTGAGAGTGAGACCAAGTGAGACGTGAGACGTGATGAGATCAGATGATCAGATGAGATATTGTGCGCTTTTTTCGCGCATGCGCGACGATTTTAGCATCAGTAAAGTACAAAGTTGGGAAAAATGGAGTACCTTGGTCACCCCGCTAATTTCGCTAAATTTGTTATGATTTGATTCTGAAATATGACTGTATTACATGTGTGTATTATATTAAAATTGAATATATATATATGTACATATAATATATACTACATAAACTTCTGAACTCTTCCAGTACTTTCCTACCAGTAATAGTTTCCCACTACTTACCCCACAAAATTAACTTCTTTCCACGACAGAAACGTAGCGCGTGAAGACCAGTTTTCGTTCGTCGCTGCTGGTCGCTGAGCATTGCTGAGCATCTTCGCCCTGATTGGTAGTACTCCCATTCCATACGCTCCCTTCCCAATGATAGCACATCTGCGCATGCGCGCAGCGGCACTGAAGTGACGTGACGTCGAATGATGCAATGCATGCTACCAATTGTACGCATTGTTTACAACAGTGCTTCGATTGTGCACACCTTTTCTCGCGCATGCGCGAGGAAACAGTAACGTATCTACTATTGGGTAGCAGAGCGGCCAGAGCCCTGAGGCAGTTATATTGGTGGGAATGTACCGAAATAATCTTACCGGACAAAAAGAATCCAGGACGCGTCCTACGAGTTACAAAATATACACAAATATACACTTGTTATACATTCATTTTTCAGAATCAAATCATATAAATTTTTTAAAATTCTGCGGGGTGCTCAAGGAACCACATTTTATCGAGAAGCTTACGTTACTGAAGCTGAAATCGCCGCGCATGCGCGAGAAAAGGTGTGCACAATCGAAGCACTGGTTTGCAACCTGTTGCAACCATACCGGGTGTTCGCACTTCGCACAGTGTTCAGTATCATTTTTGCGGAAGCTGTTTTTTATTTTGCGAGTTTTTGTGAAACATTCACTCAGTGAAGGTAAAATGGAAATTCCTGGACCGTCTAACATGTCTCCAGCTAAGAAAAATCCGAAAGGCAAGGTAAGCTTACATTATACATATTTAATTATTTATGTATCATATATTTCAATACTGTAAGCTCGTTTCTTTTTTCAAAAATCATAGTTTTTGTGATGTAGTTACGTGTACAAAACTTTTTTCTGTTTCTAGTTTGTCCGATCTGCTCAAAAACAGATGATAGTTAATCTGCAGAAATCTATAATTGCGGAAAACCCAGACATTAAATATAAGGATCTTGTGAAAATACTTTCTATGAAGACAGGTATTGGACGGGAAACGGTATCTAAAACTCTCTCGGAATATAAGTCTACAGGCACCCTGACATCACCGAATACAAAAAAAGTACGCCCAAATATTTTGGAGAAGACTTCGCAAGAACATATCAACGCCATAAGGGAGAAAGTGCACAGCTTATCGTCCAATCAGGAAATTCCAAATCTGCAGAAAATTTTGGCAGCAGTAAACAACGACGAAAATCTTCCGACGTACAGCCAGACGTCATTGTATCGTTTGTTAAAAAAGATGGACCTGGGGCCCTCCTTTGCTTTGAGGTCAAGAAAAACACCAGCGGTTACCATTAAGAAATGAATGATGATACATTTTTCTAACGGTTACGCACAATTTTGTCCATGCTGCGAGATAGGGCAGTCATCGTGATAGATAACGCTCCTTATCACAGCATGAAGAAGGAACGATATCCTTCGTTGAGCTGGAAAATGGACGACATCGTCACGTGGCTGGAGGGTAAGGGGGAAACGGTCAATCCAAGACAAGTCATATTAGGGCACGGAATACAACGTACAATGTAGATAGTGCCATTGAAAATGTGTCCTACGAAAATTGGCAAAATTTTATTCGTCATACCATAAGGGAGGAAGAGAGGTTCTTCGAACTGGATTACATTCCTGATTCAGTTTTGGAAGAAAGTCCCGAGTGGTCAAACGCGTCTGATGACTTGGACATTGGCGTGTGAACTATTAGTAAACAATTTGTAAATAGTATGTAATATATAAAAACAAAAAAATTATGTTTTAAATTGAATAAAATATATAAATATATAATTCATTATGGTTGAAAATGGTCACGATTTCCTATTCCCCATACTTTCATGCTAATTCGTTTCATTTCTGTACACCGTGTATGCGCTGATATATATACTATGGATACTGGATACGAGATTCCCATACGCCAGCCCACGGTGTATTATAGAGGTGTTCGGACTTCGGACTTCTTTCGGGAAGGTGTAATAGATAGAGCTTAGTTCTCTGGTCGCCGCCAGATGGAACGCTAGGCACCTTCACGCTTTTCATGTATACGTGTGAGAATGAGGTTGTGTGTAGCAGCGTGTCCATGTAGCCCATACTAAGTATGTACGTGAACAATCTCATTCTCAGCTGTTCTCAGCGTACATGAAGTCATGAAAAGCGTGAAGTGTGAAGGTGCCTAGCGTTCCATCTGACGCTCGTTAGAAGAAGATTTTGCCAGTTTGCAAGAGGCGCCATCAAATGTCAGACTATGAACTATGCTTCCCTCCGCATCCCGCGATCACCCGTGGAGCTCTACGCTTTGCCTCACTTCGCCACGCGCAGACGCACCATTGATATATATATATATATATATATACATCAGTGAGACGTACACTAAAATAATATCAGTGTTCCGGCATCGACATTTGGCTTTGGCGGCGCTGGCAAAAGAAAGTGCCTTCTTTTACTGGCTTCAACGGCTGTACTCCTGGAATCTCGTATCCATAGTATATAGTCAGTGACGTAAATACATATAGATACGTTCCTGGCGAAAAAAGCGCACATCGCACAATATCTCTCACTGACGCTCAGTCCTTTAGGTTAGGTCCTTGAGCGGAACTTGTCAATGTTTTGTAAGTATCCGCGCACATAACTTATTGCGTTTAAATTTAAAATAATAATTCTAGAATGTTTGTTTTGGTGTTAGCATTGTTGATCGACAATGGCTCATCGAATCATTAAGAAGTATCCGAGGGCTCCTCCCGGCCTGGCAAAGGAAGTCAAACAACATTTTAATTATTTGCTTGTACTCGATTTCGAAGCTACTTGCAAACAGTATGAGATATTAAAACCCCAAGAGATCATTGAATTTCCATGTGCGGCAGTGTCTACGAAGAGTTGGCAAATCGAAAATGTTTTCCACGAATACGTTAAACCAAGAGTTCATCCGAATCTCACTACTTTTTGTACGTCATTAACCGGCATTATACAGGAGATGGTAGATAGTCAACCACACTTCCCAGAAATATTCGATAAATTCCAAAATTGGCTGGAAGAGAATAATTTCTTTAAAGGCGAGAATAAGAGTGCTTTTGTTACGAGTGGTCACTGGGACTTAAGGGTGATGCTACCCAGTCAATGTAGATTAGAAAATATAACGTTACCACCTCGTTTCACAAAATGGATAGACCTTAAAGAAAGCTTTTTCGATGCGACAAACAATTATCCACGAAGTATGCCGAACATGCTTACTCGATTTAATCTTCCTCTGGAAGGACGTTTGCATTCTGGCATAGACGATGTGCGAAATATGGTGGCTATAATACAAACCCTCTATGAGAAACATAACACGGTATTTAAAATAAACTCTGTACCCGATGTACTATTACAACATCTAAGGAATAATTATATAATACCTCAAAGGAAAAGTTGAACATTCGTTTATTAATTATAAAATATATTGCCCATATAAAAATTGTAAATCTACAGTTATACTCTGACGAATAAATATTAAGTAAAACTATTAAATCTAACAGCGCGATTCACATTCGTTTAACGTTCACTTTGATCTGTACATCCAACTTGTTATTTTCTGTGTAGATCTCGAGCACCGCGTTAAAGCTACGATCGACTTTCCGTTTGCACTGTATTTTTAACTGAAAATCTCTTCTCGTAGGTATCATACCCTCCGCGGGCATGACGCTCAAATATTCTGTATTCGATAAGGCGGTCTCGAACACCTGAGCGACGGTGCACGTAGTTTTTATAGTTATGATTGCCTCAATCTTGGTCGGTGGCGTTAAAATTACAATAGACGGTGAAACTATAAAATTATCAATGTTCAACACATTTTGAGACGTACTGTTCGCTAGGAGCGTGCTGAAAATTTTATAATTCAACATGAATTTGTGTATGGCGTTTTTCGGATTGAGGTGGTAGACTAGTTTCCAGGATTGCAAGGGTGCGGGATGCGCCTTCTCATTTCTCGATAATGCAAAGATGGGCTTGTTCAGTAGTCAAAAGCGCTAGGTGGAAGATTAATCTAGGCCGCAATCGCCCTCAAAAGTCCTATTTTTACGTTCACGAGGCGCAATTTGCATTATTCGGAAGCATAAAGCTGCGCGCGTAGCTACAGTATTCCTTCGAATGATGTGGCTTTTGTCTGTGCGGATGATGTTACTTTTTTATCTGCACTACTAAGGGGTTTCCCCTTGGGCGGTCGATCGCGCTATGAAGAAACACGATCCGTGCTCGGATATCGGTGAGGCAATACTAATGCAACGCTGAAACTTTCTTAATTTTAGTTACTTTATGTTACGAAACCTTTACCAACGGATTCGTGAAATTTTTATGATTAAAACGAGACCAAACACGATAGAATTGCGATTATATTTACTTGTTTAATAAGCGATGCAAGTTTCGAACGCAAAGGTGGACAGCATGTGGAAAGAAAGAGACGCGCAGGGTCGTAGCAGCCGGTGTAGATCAAAAGTACAGCGGTCAAAATTCGCTTCCAGGCCTCGCATTATGCGAGCTGTTTGAAGAACCGATCACTGAACAAGACGTTGTTAGTTTCATTCATAATTTCTTGTGAGATTTCGTTGGTTAAAAAAGACCAAACACGACAGAATTTCAATCATATTTACCGATATCACAGCGAGTTATTATCACACTTTAAATTATTAAATACAGTCCGAATTACATATACCGTATTTAGACTCATTTTAATTAGAAAAATCTCACAAATACGTTGGTAAAAGTTCTGTAAAAAAAGAAAATGAAAAATAAATCTCAATCCTTCTCTGTCGTTTACGCGGTGTTCTTCTCTATGTTTGGCACACATGAAAGAAAGTAGTACCCCTACGTTTTGTGAGACTCCATACCCCCGAGATTGTCACATCATCCGAAGGAATACTGTATTTTCATAAAGCTGCGATAGCTACATGCTGCCGAATAATTAAATTAACTTTTAATTAGCGCTTTTGACTACTGAAAAACTCCATCTTTGCATTATCTAGAAATGAGAAGCTGATGCGGGATGCCCGCATCCTTGCAATCCTGGGAACGAGTCCAGCCCCTTAAGTGCTTCTATCAGAAACTTACTCGGAGGCTAAAAAGCTTTCACCGTTTCCATCGTAAATGTGACTATTATCGCTGCACAAAGAATAAAACATTTGAGATTCGTCAGCGTCATGCTGAAAAGCTGCCAGAGTTTCATCAGCGCACACTTCCATTGTAAGCATAATCTCGTTCCGACGAATTCCTTGGCACAAATCTCCCAAATTTTGCTAAATCGAATCGAGCGAATTAATAAAAGGATGTTAGTCGAGTTGAAAGTAATGAACAGAGTAACGAGTGATTACCAGTGAATCTCGGATCGTATTTATATCCGGCATCATTTGTTCACCAGGGAAAGCTTTGCATATCGGATGAACTATACTTTGAAACGCTTCGTTTTCGTTGCCGCTTAGTTCACCAGTTTCCCTCATTTTATTGTATAATCTACAAATTATTCAATTACCGGTTAACATCAATTTCTCTAACTTCTTAGAGCAGAGGTCGGCAAGTTTTGCTCGTTTCGCCTGTTTTTCGAGAGCTACGCCACCTTCTTTCCGGCTGCGTGTCTCGCTCCCCGTGAAGATCCTAGTTTTCAAGCCACCCCATATGAACTGCGCGCGGTGCATTAGAGCGACACCCGTATCAATGCGAACAGTGGTGTCCACTCTTCCAATCGACATTTCGGATTTACCAAGCACGTCTAAACATACGCGATAATGTTTACCTATATCTGAATAAAACTTCGACGATAAAATTAATAACTATATTTTCCTATAGTTTCCGAATTTATTTTTCAAATGTAAGTTCTATATTTATTTTCCGTAATTATCATGCGACATAGTGGAATAGACCTATAGTCTACAGTACCTCCTTGGTAATGTGGAAACCTATTGATACGGTTGTTGCCCTCAGGGCGGAAAAGGGACAAAAGGGGGCCTAGCCCTCGAAAGTCGGCCGCAATGAGCACTTCTTGCCGACCTCTGTCTTAGAGTAACTCATCTTCAGTTATAGTTGCCTTAATACCTGCGAATCCGCCAACGCGTTGGCTCATCCCCGTTGATAATAAGTATCGTTCCTACATGCGATACAGCCGCCCGTTGTAACTGCGCTAGATCTTCTTTTCGAGGGTTGAATTCGACAGTCACCCACTGTATTTCTTTCGGATTTAATATTAACTCGGTAGGGTTTACGCGCCAACTTGAAACCATAGAAGGATACACAGCTGAAACAAGCCAAGAACGGATGAACCTGACCGATCACCGATCGGACAATATACCCTTTTGTTATTAATCTAACAAACCTGTTGGTATCAATTTTATTTTACAATAGGAGCACAAGTCCCCGGTGTTCTGTAACCGAAGTCTAGCGTTCAAAGAACGACCAGAATTTAGCGTGCCTACGGACAACCACATCTTCCCATTTGTGTCTTTGAAAGCTTCGGTAATGTCGATGCTGCTATAGCCTCCGTAACCGTACAGGAATAACTAGAATTCAAACGTGTTAGATCGATCAACTTCCTCTTTCCGATGAAAATAAATTGGATTTACTGATTTTATTTACCACTTTCGACGGCCGGGAATCATTATCGTCTCTTCTAGGTTCGTAATGTCTGAATATAATTCTGCCAGTAGCTGCACCCAAATTATGGGGATTAAATACAACGGATAATGTTCTACTTTCTAATCCTTGCAATACCAGCACCATATTTGTGTCACCCGCTTGTCTGTCTCGTAAAAACTGTAATCAAATCAATTTTTCGATCAGTGGCTTAAGACCGGAAAAAATATTTCAGGCAAAAGTTGAACATCCTATATCTTGACATCCTACCCGAAAATTCTTCTCATTGTCGGATATAGTAACTTGAAGCTTGATCTTGTTATTACTACTGTTGCGAATAGTGAATTCCTTGCAATTAGATTTCCCCGCTTTTATGCTGTTCCATACCAAAGCAGCGTGCGTTGTTCTTATCGGGATTTTCTCACCAGCAACCGTTGAACCTGACACTGAACTGAGAGGAGAGTTTCTTCCGGACATCCCCGACCTGTTCAACAACAATAGGTTTAGAACAACAACTGTTTAGAGTTTAGGAGAAACATACCTGCAACTTACTTATTCGAGATCACGCTGTGAGGAGACGATGGGGAACTTGCAGACGATAACTGTTGAGGTGTTTCACAACGAAGATAATGCTCGTTCTCTACCTCCACAGAAGTACTCGATTCCCCGCATACAGAATATTGATATACATTATTGCTAGCCGTGAATTGTATTTTCGCGTGCCTATGGGAATACCAAAATGAGATCATTTAGGATGCTACATCTCCATGAAAGTTAAAAGACAGTCTTTTTAGTTTCGATCGGTGAATACTTATAAATAGACCGTGTATTTTATGCATTTATGACGAAAATGACGATTGCAACCAACTGGAGTGAAATAGAAATGTATTTTCTGTCTTAATATGTCTAGTAGATTGAAAATGACAACAGTATTTCCAAATCCTTCTAATGTTTTTACTGTTTGGAATTACGCCGACTCATTTTTATTATAAATCCATAAAATCCGCTGTCTACTTATGATAATGATTACTGGAGTAAAAGTATTTTCAGCAGCGTTCACTCACATTTTCGAAACGTCTGGATTCTGTGGTTTGTATGTAACATTGAAACAACCGATCTTGTTAGGGAGTAAATGTAAATTTTCGGGTTCGACTGTGAAATGTTTCAAGCTTTTTCCAGAATCCTTGTCTACGAACGAAGCAAACACTCGCACCGGCACATTTCCCACGTTGATCATACTCATCGATTTCGGTTGCTTGTTGGATACCACGAAAGGCATGTCTGTGTCGATCAATTGTATCTTACAAGTCCCTACTTGTACTTTTAGGGCTATTTCTTTGACTATTATGGTATCGTCAGGGCCATTTTCTACATGTACTATCAAGTTCCCATCGTAGCATTGCAAGGATCTCTGAGACGGATCTGGATGCTTCTGTAGAATACCTTTGGACTGGACGTTTGTCGTTAAACTTTCTTGTGGCTTTAGCGTTACCCGTTGCATTTCATTGCAATTTTCCAGGCTGAATACTCGCGGTTCATCCTGCAAAAAATAATACGGGAAGTAATGGTTTATATATAGGTTAATTTTAAACGCCTCAAGATAAATCATTTATTACCTGCGATATAGAAAGTTTCACGCATATGTCAACGCTGTTTTTATTCTTGATTGTGACAGGAAGAGCGGCTGTACCATTCTCAGCGATCGATTGAAAATCTAGTTCACTCTTTTGAGACGGATTCGAGACGATTACATTTAATTTTTCAGGTTTAAAGCAAATTATGTGCTTCATGATCCATTCGGATCTTGTGACCATATCCGAGACTGTTATATTTAAAACTGCTATGATGGGTTTACACATTTTCACCACCGTTACAGCGATCTGAAATACATCGATTTTAGTTTTAATATCAATAACCGAGAATGTTAACATTTATTTTTTCGTCCTTACCTTGGCATTTTGTTCCGAGTTTGGTTTGATAAGTATGACATCTTTTGGCAATACCAGTTGAATATTTTCCTTGTCCCCTTGAACTTGATTTATACTCAGAGAACATATCACCCATCTGTCGCTTTTGTTTAACAGTTCGATGTCTGTTTCTCTTGACATGCCAACGATACAACTGCACAGTTCCTCCGTACTTTTGCCAATAACAACACCTGCAAGACTAAAATGTTAGCGACTCGTCGGGAAATCAAACGCATACGAAAGCATAGTGATTGTAGTGTTGTGATAGCATACTATTTAACGGAATATCAATTCCTCGAGAATTTGAAAGATCCTGTATAAAAGATTCTGTTTTATCTTTATAAGAGAGATTCTCCTCTTTTATAATTCCCTTCTTCCCCGTTTCTTCGATTTTCGAATTAACAGATTCTTTCTCTTGTTTGTGTTTCACGTTAGTTGGCGAACCACAAGGCAACATGTTTCGTTCTTTAGTGTAATTTGAAAGGGAGAATTTTGGAACTTCCAAAGATTTAAGATCTAAAATTAACGATCGTTCTTAAGCTAGTTCGTACAAAGAAACAGCGAAGTTCTAAGTTCAGACTGTACCTTGACCGTACGAAGACTTTGTGTTTCCGTTACTTATGTTCTTTTTCAGATCTTGGCAAGAAGGCCTACCGGAATCCGAGTGCTTAAGATGCAACGTCTCGTTCGGAATCTTGCTGTCTAACGACAATTTCGAAGACAGATTTAATTGTGCAATATCCTTTCCAAAACTCTCGATGCTTCTACTTGAAGTTGCAGGCATCGAATTTCTATTCGACATCACAGTATACGTGTCCCTGTCCGCCACATCTTTCTTCTGTGTGGATTTCTTCTTTTTCTTTGCCATTATAAGCTGATCCACTAACCTTCGCGGTGTATTACTATCGATATCCTGTAATGCTTGAGCAATACTAGTTAAACTCATGATACTTTGTTCTTCTATATCTTTCGTCGCACATGAATCGTTTTGAAGAATTTTGTCCTTCGCAATGAACGAGCCAACCGAAGACGCTACAAAATCAGTATCGGTAGTTTAGAGAAAATTTGTCTTTTACAGTTAAAGTAAATGGTTTTGGAGTTAAGGAGGGTAGACTCGTTTTTCCAGGTTTTTCAGTAGCCAGAAGCGCTAGATAAATGATCAATCTAGGCCGTAATCGCCCTCAGAAATCCTATTTTTACTGTTTACGAGGCGTAATTTGCATTATTCGAAAGCATAAAGCTATTTGGTCAATCGGAAAGTTCCATCCGTTTTTTTACAAAAAGTATAGCTTTATTTATGAAACAAAATGAAAAAGTACGTTAATCAAAATATTGTCCATCGTTAGCGATGACTTTATCCCATCTTTCGGGCAGCAAGCGAATTCCGCGGCGAAAGAATGATCCATCTTTGGAGGTTAGAAGATCCATTTTTCGACATCTTCGTACGAATTAAATCTTTTGAGGGCGATCGCGACAGATCGCGATAGATTGATCTTTCATCTAACGCTTTTTACTACTGAAAGACGAGAAATGAGAAGGCGCACCCACACCCTTACAATCCTGGAAACGAGTCTACCCCGTTAAAGTAATGTTAAAATTAGTCGATCATACTTTCTGTTACGATGGTCGAGTCAACTAATGGCACAAGATTCTTCTTTCTCGGACTATGTACAGACAATCCTAAACTTGGCCTTTCGACCCCGCCACCTGATAATGCTCCAAAATTACCGCATTTGCTTTTGAAATATTCATCGACGGACATTTTACGGCCGGAGGAAGATCTAAAATTACAAGAACCAGCTCGCGATCGTGATGTGAAATAGTATTTGTATTTAAAACTCTTTTAGACACTCACTCCACTGATAAATCCAGCTCACCAATGATACCCGAAAAACAGGATAAATTCAAATACTCCTTTTCAGCGACATCCGTTTCTGGAAGAGCGTACGAGTAATTTTGTTGCCACGATACTTCATCGGCCAGCATCTGACTGGCCATTTCAGAGGCAGGTCGGAATTCTTCGTTGCCAAACTGAGCCATTAACTCGGCAGCGGTTGAATCGAACGTTATTCCATTCACAGTTTTACTTGACGTCGTTGATGAATGTTTCTCCGTATGTCTGCTCAATCCAGATGAACGTGCACTTATTTCATTCGGTTCAAAAACAACCTGAAAATGAACCTCTATTGAGAAGGTTTTCAAACAGTTTCTTTTTTAGAAAATGATATTTACACTACTCGTCTTGTTAACGCTTGAACATAATGTACTCTCATTTAGAGCATTTGTCCGATTAGGAGATTTCCCCTGACTGGTAATCGTCGAAGATGTTACATTGCGGGACAAGTTCTGTATGTTGACATTATTTTCTTTGTTTGTATCTGCAAGCATCATTGAACTTATTTACAATTTCTTGAAGGGCATATACAGTCGGGGACAATATTAAATGGACACTATTAAAAATCTCATAACTTTTTTAAAATAGGTCCAAAGGACTTGAATTTTTTCTAGAAGTGTAATAAGAAGTAAGAAGTATAAAAGTTTCTTGTAGTGTAATAGAAGGCATTTTTTAAATTATCGTTACAGGCTCAGATAAAAAGGTTGAGGAAACATCATTATTATAATTTTGTATGATTCCTACCAATTGCAATCCAAACAAATTTTTGTTTACTCATTCTCTTGCAAACTAGTCGGCCTAACATTTTTAATTCAAGTCCTTTGGACCAAACATTGAAATTCAAGTCCTCTGTACCATTTTTTAAAGAGTGTCCACTTAATACTGCCCCAACTGTGTATACAATGTGCTCCAAAAATGTATATATCTCTATATGGATACCTGTACATAGATACATATAGATTTTACCATGTGTAAGAGACGTTGTGCTAATGCAGCTGCATCTTTGAAGCAGTTTTCTAGCAAATTCACGTTCTGTGTCTAATGTATTCTCGCTTTGCATGTGTAAATCTTCAGTAGGGCTAACTTCGGCTAGAACTTAAGAGGAAATCAGCATTCGACGATAGTTTTAATCAAATTAATGAGAGAGGAGAAACTTACAAGAGGATATGTTGTCCAATATACCAAGAGACGATTCATCAGACTGTTGTGATACATCGCCTTTCCTCGCCGTAGATCGTTTATATATAGCTTCATTAATACTCTGATCAAGGAACTTATTTTCCAATCTACAAAACATGTTAGAATCAAAAAGATGTTGATACAATGCAATCGAGAATTGCTTGCAGGAAAAAAGACTGTACATTTCCTGCTACATCCTATACATGTATATAGGCTTTTAAAACAATCTCTCTGCTCAAACTAGTAATTGTAATTATACAGTGAGTCCCACAAACTCTGTCCACACGAATATCTCATTTCAAACAATACGAGAAAATGTTATGTATAGGAGTTGTAGGGTTTAAGAAACTACATAATATGGTATAAATGATTTTAGGACAAATACACTTTAGTACTTTTATACTGAGAATACGCCAATCTATCGAAATCGAGCATAAAAAATTAGACATTCCATTTAAAATAAAACAATGGTCTATATCTTCTATATGCATCCACACACAATTGAAAGAATACCATTTGTACCATATTGTGTAGTTTCTTAAACTCTACAATTTCCGTAAGTAACATTTTTTCGCATTGTTTGAAATAACCAAGATATTTAAGTGGACAGAGTTCGTGAGACACTGTATATTTCTTGTACGACTAATACTCAATATGTATATAGGTAAGTATATATTGTTCAGAATGAAAAAGAAAACTGACTTACGTGCTTTTTCTTTGTACAGTCGATGTTGCTTGCGGTCGAGGAGTGTTCAGTAAAGTTTCATCGACGAAGTTCACACTCGTGGATTTTGATGGTGTAAACATTGTTGAGCACTTTGTTTCTCGTCGATTTCAGTGTGCAAATGTCATTCGAGAGATGAACACTTACGTACGGAAATTCATGAGCGACGTTTTACTCGCAGAATCGACGAAACGAAGGGAAGATCGTACCATATTATTCTGAACGTTTTCTTTGACAGTTGAACGATTTTAGCGTTCAAATTTGAAAGTGCTCCGAAATAATTCTATCCATAGACAAATGATACACTTTACAGATCGGTCTCGCGTGATTTCTACGAGAACAGCGCCACTCGTGTTTGAACCTTATACCAAATATACTTATAGACCACTGATATATATACTATGAATACGAGATGCCGTGAAGCAGATTGAAGTGGCTTTACATGCCAGCGCCGCGTAGTTAGACACCGGTGTACTCTTAGACCATATATACTTATAGACCCGGCATAGGTATAGTATGTGCATACGATGCCGTGTTCCGAGATTAAAGAGTATCTGATGCCCACCAGCCTCGTTTTGAGATAATTTAAAATGGTGGATAGCGATATAAAAGCGAGATATACAAACATATTTATGTATTATTTCGTAAATATTTGGAGAAACGGTGCAAACTAGTTGCATAAAGAATTGTAAAGAATGACAGAACCGTGATACAAATATATCTTTTCACAGGTGAGTATTTTATACTTAATATCGCATAACCTATAATAAACAAATTTATTTATAGATTTCCGAAAGATCCACAATTAAGAAAAAAATGGATGAAAGCAATTCATTGTGAAGATTTTGAGCCCTCTGTTCATTCAAGTGTTTGTTCTAAACATTTTGGAAGTGACTGCTTTGTTGGGAATTCTTGGAGTTCCAAGCGCGTAACTCAATAGAAGTGATGAACGTCCCACGCAGTCCCATGCATTAAAATAGAAAATGAAAGTGCAAGGTATAAATCTCTTTATAATTAATACTTGAACTTAGTCTGCAATAGATTAAATTTGTATAATTTGTTTTCAGCTTAAATAATGAAATTGCCGATGAAGATGATAGTTTTGAATCTGCTGTTTGTACTGATGACGACAATTTATCATTTCAAGAGATACCTTTGAAAAGGAAATTGGTGATTTTCTTAATTCTGATACGATAGCTGACCATGAGAAGCATGTACATATCATTGCAACAACTTTAGCAAAAAAGAACAAGCAAATTAAAGCATTACAATGAACAAACAGAAGACTACTTCAAAAAGTTGAAGATTTAAATGAATTATTGAATGAATTACGCAGGAGAAGCGTGGATGTATCACTAAAAGAACTTTAGCTAAAAAGAACAAGCAAATTGAAACATTATAACAAACAAGCAGAAGATTTAGAGTTAGATCTTTAACTTTTTTAGGCAGTCTTTTCTTTGCTTGTTGTAATGTTTTAATTGCAGGTCATATTAGGATAAGATTTAAAGTAACAAGAACTATTTTATTTTGTAACCAATAATTAAGAATAAGTATTTATGGTATTGTCTGTATGTATGTATTATCCATAAATAAATATTATTATTATTATTGTTTTATATTATATGTATTACATCAAATATAATATATGTATTGGTGGCTGGAGCAAAGGTGGGTGTGAGATTTCAAATTTGCACATTTGGATTTGATGGGAGAATAGTAAAAGCTCTCACATTCAACATTGCTCCAGCCACCAATTCATATATTGTTCTTACTCTACTCTTTTTTAAATAAAGTAAGTTGTGAGGAAATAAATACAGATTTCATATTATCAACTTCCACATTAAAATTTAACTTTTCCCAAATTATAATCGACAAAATGAGTTAGCCACATTTAAAATAATAAGAGTAAAGTAAAAATAAACGAGTAATAAATAAAATACATGTATATATGTATATTACAGTAACAGTTTTCATAAAGGTTAGGCTGTGAACTATCGATAGTAAAAGTAAATCATCGATAGTTTTCGATAGTGAGAATTATCGATAGCCATCGATAGTATGTACCTCGATAGTTCTCCACCAGTATTTACTTCTCATTGCTTCTGTTGCTTCTCATTTCCTCTCTGATACGCAAGTGGTATTTACCTTATTGTTACCAAATTTTGTATTAAATTTAAAATGCTCTAAATATTTGATGAAACATTTATACTTGTTATAAGTATACATAGAATCGATAATGTACGAGTTGCTTATTTTACTGAATCAATAAAATATTGATTGATCGAAAATACGTATTACTTAAAAAATAGAATATAAATTCTGGCAATTTGAATATTTGCATACCACAAAATGCACACAGTATAATCGCAATAAAACCGCCATCGATTGCCATGTGCACTGTGCACAATGGTGCTTATATTACAGTGCCATAAAAAGAAACTTACGGATAACGATTATTTAAATCAACTGTAACAGAGTAATGCTTGAAAATGAAAAGTATTTTTATAGTATAGCATGCCAATAAAGGATCATACAACAGAATCATGCAGCCTGCACAAGTGGTAGTTTCTTCTCTGCTTTGTAAGGTTACAGTCTCCTAATGTCGTCGGACATCTATTTGTTAAAGTTTATATTAAACGTTACGATATATTGACAATACAATGGAAGAAGATATAGTAACAATGCCGGAACGAAAACGCTTAAATTATGAGAATAAAATTATACTGGCTCCTATGGTGCGCATCGGCACGCTTCCTATGCGCCTTCTTGCGCTCGATTATGGTGCTGATATAGTATATACAGAAGAACTAATAGATTGGAAGTTACTACGATCATTTCGTCGTGTAAATGGTAATCAAATAATGCTTTATCAATGCTTTCGTGGCTGATGAGATGCTATACTAAATATGTTTTGTTTTGCAGTTATTTTAATACGCTCCGTGCCGAGCCGTTTCTGCTCGATTTTTCATTCAGGTTATTTGCTGTATTCTATACTGCATTTTTTATAATGCTTCATTCTTGTGTTGGGAATATATTCTACAGTCTTAAACTTGTTATAAAATATATTTTTTTGGTGCTTTAAACAAATATATCAGTGTGTACCGCCACACAGTGGTATACATGGTCTGAAATTTAACGTGTATCATCAGTGGTGCGCGTGGCACGGAACGTGTTAAATGGTAAACATTTGTAAACACATTGTACATTCCAACGACTTGTTTCCAGATGTTTTGGGAACAGTCGATTACATCGACAAAACAGATGGCACGGTGACGTTTCGTACCTGTGCCAAAGAAAAAGACAAAGTAGTCCTACAGATTGGTACTTGTGATGCGACGCGAGCCCTGAAAGTAGGAAAAATGGTAGAGCAAGATGTTGCTGGTATAGACCTTAATATGGGATGCCCGAAACTATTTTCCATGCTGGGGAAAATGGGTGCTGCTCTTCTACAGGAACCAGAAACAGCAACAGACATTCTGAAAACGCTGGTGGACAGTTTAAACATTCCAGTAACATGTAAAATTCGTGTACTGCCGGATCTACAAAAGACCATAGAACTTTGCGAGCGTTTGGCATCTACCGGTATATCAGCCATAGCAGTCCACGGTCGGACTGTAAGCGAAAGACCGCAGCATCCGAATCGTAACGAAGTTCTGAAAACAATTTCCAGTAAACTCACAATACCAGTTATAGCGAACGGAGGCTCGAGAGAAATACAGACATATTTTGATATATTAAAGTAATACCATCGTAATTTATGCTATCGATTTCTCGCGAAGCATCTCCTATGTTCTTATTTATAAGTAATTGTAGGTGTTTGCAGGTTTAAAAATGTAACTGGATGTAGCAGCGTCATGCTCGCACGTGCAGCCGAATGGAACTGTTCCATATTTTGCAAAGAAGGTTTACTACCTATGGAAGACGTAATAAAGGCGTATATCAAATATGCCGTGGATTGCGACAATTCGCCTTCCAATACTAAATATTGTATACAGAATATCCTTCGTGAACAGCAGAAGTCACCATTGGGTAAAAGATTTCTGAATTCGCAAACCCTCGAGCAGATCTGGTGAGGATTGTATCCGATCAAATATGAAACGATTCGGATCACACTGTACCAGATGTAAGAACATCGATTATGCTGTTTCAGCGACGTTTGGAAATTGAGCGAATACTGTCGTACAAAGAGGAAAGAGTTCGAAGAAAAAGGTTTGCTAGGCAGGTCACAGGTTTCACCCATGAAAGAGGACGAAACGCGCAACGATGATCAATCGTGTAACAAGAGAAAGCTATCGGAAGAAGAGGACATAGTTTTAATGCATTGTGCGTTCTTGAGAAACAATTACGCGACGGACCTTGAATTGCCGAAAACTATTTTACATAAATGGGCACAAACTCAAAGAAAAAAGATCCCGCAATACGAGACTAAACAGAAAGGGAAACTCTTTCGTTCCGTTATCACGATGGACGGAAGAAGGTACGGATCATCCTTCTGGTAAGTAGATCAATGTGTATCACATTACATTATATGTGTATATACATATAAATAGCTCCGTTAGACTTGAAGATAGAAGAAAATGTTAGAGAGTAACGTGGTACTGTTAAAGGAGGCAAATATAGTGATATAAAAAAATGTTCTAATTGCTGTCGTTTTTAAGGTATTTTGAAGGTCATCAATGATTTTTAAATAGCTTCACATATTTTTAACTTCATAGTGTCGTAGCTGATGTCAAGACGAGTAACGGAACTATTTAGCTGGCCTGTTTCTCGTGAATCACCCGGTATAATAATTTTATTGTTTAAATATTTTTAGGGAGAAAAACAAGAAGTGGGCAGAACAAGGAGCTGCATTAGTTTGTCTATTTTCGATGGGCCTGGTCAGTGAGAAAGCTCTCGCTGAAAGTGGAGGTGTTCCTTCCTGATATTCGTTGGCTAAAAACTAAGAACGACTAATCAAAACCAAGCAGCAGTACTTTTAAAAATTCTTCACATTTGTTTGCAAAACACACACGTATTTTTTTATTAATTTTGTTGTTCGTGCAAGAACTTCTCTGTTACGTGATACTGCACACACACAATGTTTATATTTATTAATAAAAAATATAGATAAAACATACAAATCGTATATTACATATTAAAATCAATGAGACCTTTTTTTTAATAATATTATTTTTATAATATTGAATAAATACTATTCTATGATGATCCATTCTATAATATTGAATAATTATTCAATACACACTCGAACTATATATGTATCTAGATAGAGGCGGCTGAAAATTATTCAAGGATCTCTCTATCTCACTCTATCTTCATTCGTAGTTCACCTCTACGCCGATAGAGGCATCAGTTTCACTCCTGCGCAAAATGGCGCAAATCGCTATGGGTGATAAATCCTGAGTACTTGCAGTTGCAGTTCATTCAAGTTCATTGCAGTTGCATAGTTGTATTTTAAATTTTGCAATTCCCAGTTGAGTATGCAGCTGCAACGTGTTGTAAAAGTGAATAAAACTCGATTAAATCAGTGAATAGAATCGATCTAAATTCATAAAGTTTCTTTAGAAAAGAATCTACAAAGGAATAGTGTGTTAGATTTGAATGAATGGAAATCAAAATTTCTCATAGTGTAAGAAAAAACTTTATCGCCGATAAATAATGGGTCCGCCGAAGCGGTTTAAAAAAGATAACGGTACGTAATTTATAATTCTTTTAAATCGAATATCGTATTTTTTGTAAATAGCGATGTCTGGGCAAGTGTTAGGTTATGTGTACACGGATGACAGGAAAATCGAAGCTGTTCATTTTTACAGATCGTGGTAAATGGAAGAAACGCAAAGAAGATCCCGAAGAGTATAACGACGATGATTCTATAGACGATAACGAAGCAGACGGTGTACCAGACGCAGCCAAAAATGATGTTGAAAAGCAAGACGAAACAGCATTGGAAGACGAATTCGGCGCAAAAGATTATCGTTCTCAAATGATTTTGAAGCCTGACTGTGCGTCAAGACCACTTTGGGTGGTAAGACATTGATATTAACGTTTCATCACTGAAAGTATAAAATAACGTTATGCGTTCAAAGAAACTTATTTATGTAGGCCCCGAACGGACACATTTTCTTAGAGTCCTTCTCACCTGTTTATAAGCACGCTCATGATTTTTTAATCGCCATCTCTGAGCCTGTGTGTCGACCGGAACATATTCACGAGGTAAAACAATCGTTGTAAATAGCAAGCGTTTATCTGTGGTTATCAGGAAGAACGCTACATGCCACATACTTTCGCATTCGAGATATTGTTGTTTAAAGTTTTCATCATTAATGCTTTGACATATTTTTCTCTCGCCAGGCCCATTCCCCTTCCGTCTCTTGCCCAGCTTTGCAGCGAAGCTCGCCTTCGCACTCTTCCCACTAACATTGGCGTACCATATGTGAGCTATGCTGCGAAGCTGGGCGAGAGGCAGAAACATAAGGGGCCTGGCGAGAGAAAAATATGGTAACGCTGCATACGACATCGGTTAAATTGCATTATTTTTTGGAGTCTTTCGAATTTGTTTTCACGACTTTTTTCAAGTAAATACGTAAATCTTGTACTACAAAACTCTATTAATGCGTAAACTCGAATTTTTTGAAATTGTGCCATGCTGCGTTTTTCCTTGCAACCACAGATGTAACGATTTGAAAGATTTCTAATAAACTGATTTCATTTTTCAGTACAAGCTAACCGCTTACTCGTTGTACGCGGCTGTTAGCGTTGGTCTTCAAACGCACGATATTATAGAGTATTTGAAGAGACTGAGTAAGACTACTATTCCTGATGGTATTATAGAGTTTATAAAGTTGTGTACATTATCCTATGGTAAGGTGAAGCTAGTGTTGAAGCACAATAAATATTTCGTCGAATCACCTTACCCCGAAGTATTACAAAAGATATTGAAGGATCCAGTGATTCAAGAATGTAGACTGAGAAAGAATATAGAAGATGAGAAGGACGAAATAATTACGAACGTTCAAAGCAAAACTAAAACTCCACAGGTAATAACTGTTCGTTAACATTGCAGTAAATCGATTAATCATGTCGTACAATAGTCGTTTCCTTTCTAGTTCGGAGCAAAAGCAGTGACCAATGTTCCAGTTCCAGTTGGAACGACCAAAGTGCCTGAGATTACCAATGATCAAGTTCCTCCAGCAGAAACTGCTATAGTACCAGAAGACATAACTACGTTCTACGATAAAATGGACAAAGAAGACGAAGACGAAGAAGAGGAACAAGAGTTAAAAACTGTTAGCTTTGAAGTGAATCAGGTACGGAATTTTGTGAATTTATTTTACAAACTATATTTCGCTATAACAGAAGCTTGTTGCAGGAAAAAATTGAAGTGATACAGAAGAGATGTATCGAATTGGAGCATCCGTTGTTGGCAGAGTACGACTTTCGCAACGATAGCGTGAATCCAGATATCAAGTGAGTGTAGCGATCTAAACGAGAATTGAAAAGCAATCTGTAAAGATTATCCGAATGCGTTTAATGCGATTTCAGTATCGACTTGAAACCGTCGGCAGTGCTCAGGCCTTATCAAGAGAAAAGTTTGAGGAAAATGTTCGGCAATGGACGCGCCAGGTCCGGTGTAATTGTGTTACCTTGCGGTAAGCGACTCGATTGCGAATAGCACTCTCCAACAGATATTTGTTTATTTTTTTTATGTTCAGGTGACATAATGTAATTTTTAGTTCTTAAAAAAGTTCTTAAAAGTTCTTACAAACTATTCGCAGGTGCGGGTAAAAGTTTAGTCGGTGTAACAGCTTGCTGTACAGTACGAAAACGCGCGTTGGTACTATGTAACTCTGGAGTATCGGTGGAACAATGGAAACAACAATTTAAAATGTGGTCGACTGCCGACGACTCGATGATTTGTCGATTCACGAGCGAGGCTAAAGACAAGCCTATGGGTTGTGGAATTTTAGTTACAACTTACTCTATGATCACGCACACTCAGAAGCGTTCGTGGGAAGCCGAACAAACCATGCGATGGCTTCAAGAACAAGAGTGGGGAATCATGGTTTTGGATGGTAATTGAAGCTTGCCGTAAGGTTTCCGTCGCATCGAATTTTAGTAAATGCTTGTCGCAATTTTTAGAGGTACACACAATCCCTGCGAAAATGTTCAGAAGAGTTTTGACCATTGTCCAGTCTCATTGTAAATTGGGTTTAACCGCGACTTTGTTGCGAGAGGACGACAAAATTGCCGATCTGAATTTTCTCATCGGTCCGAAACTGTACGAGGCCAATTGGTTAGAACTCCAAAAGAGAGGTTTCATCGCGAGGGTGCAATGCGCCGAAGTTTGGTGTCCTATGACACCAGAATTTTACAGAGAATATCTTGGGTGTAAAATGAGCAAAAAATTGGTAAATAATTGTGCGTTGCTTCAACGCGACAGCGACCGGTTTTGAATTGTTTCTTCTTTACAGTTGCTCTACGTTATGAATCCTAACAAATTCCGTTGCTGCCAATATTTAATACGGTATCATGAAAGACGTGGCGATAAAACGATCGTATTTTCAGATAACGTATTCGCTTTAAAGCATTACGCCATTAAAATGAATAAACCGTACATCTACGGTCCCACTAGTCAGGTGAGTAGAGCAGTGATAAATAATAGACTCCGG
>CM052318.1:14572967-14598100 GCA_028455605.1 Lasioglossum malachurum | reverse complement strand
AAACAATTACATCGAAAGTGTCATCGGAATGGAGCATCGGGCAACGATGAGACAACAATCATGATTACATCGAAACTTTTATGATAGAACCCCTCGTATCCGAACATCCACTGGGGTGTCTTCGTGTCAAACTATTTCTGAAACGCTGTATGTACTTAAGTAGATAATATTTAATGTGAAATTGTTACCTTTTATGCAAACGCTTTTGCGCCTGCTCTTCCATGGGTCCGTATACGGGAGATTCTATTATGTGTAGCTTGTTTTTTAAATTACGAAACTTTATCACCGACGCGACGGATCGAATGTGTCCCTTCGACCGTGACGTAACGCGAGAAAACATTCGAAACGTAAATTTCTTGCGAAACATCTGGTAGGAAGGTTTCTATCCTTTTCCCGTGACGGGACGAGGGACGGGTGGGATACCTGGCAACGAGGTCGGCCTTTAAGTCCCTTCCCATAATAAGGAATAATTGATGCGTTTTAATGGAACTATTCCCTCGAGGAAACAGTTGCGAAAGTGTATCGTAGCCGTTCGGACGTGTGGTGACATAGTGTCTCATCGGTCTGTGAAAATTTCATATTCTTTATCGCTGTAATAAAACTCGAGTGGTACTATAACCCGTTATCTCGACGATTTTTCTACTAGGCAAACTCGTGTAAGTATAATCAGACTCAGTATTTATATCGTCACGTGTAACAGATAAGGGAAACTGACCTATAAAACAAATCAATCAGTATATTGATCGTTTCCTAAATCGTTTGTTTGCCGATAACCTAATAACACTTTGACGCGCCGTTCCTTATTTACCTACCGCATTAGGTTATGTTCGGGCAATCAGGTGGTAACGAGATGCAAATATTTTATTTACACAAAGTAAACACAGTATGAAAAAGAAAGGTGTCGCGGAGCGGTAATATACATATTTACGTTGGGACCGCACTGTCTTCTCGTTAATCCGGTGTCGATAAGATTGGGAGAAAGTGGGATCGCGTTAAAACCTCGTGCAGATGGCGTGGGCGTGATTCACGTTTGAAAATCGTTTGATTGCGAAAATATCTGTCTTCATATAACGGCGGAAGCGGCTTGTGATTGTAATAATTAACACTAGGTTCATTTTTACGGGTTCTAATATTCTTAATTTGCGATTATTAAGATTGTAAAGATGCTTCCCTGAGGAATTATTTACCAAATTTATTTCTTTGGGTATATATTATTGGAAGAATGGCCAAAAATCTGGATAGACATATTCTTGTTATGTTTATAAAATAGTGTGAGATAGTTATTTCTAGAGCTTCGTAAACCTAGTGTTAATAACGATATATAGAATAACTGAACAAATCGGATCTGCACCGTTATCTGTTTACTAATTACCTAGGACCTAGGCAACAGATGCCTTGTAGAATTGTCACGCGTCAACCAAATTGCATGGGGCAACAAGAAAGCTTATTGGTGCAGAGTAGAGATCGTGATTTTGAACGTGTATTAATAACTAGACAGCGGATTTTATGCATTTATGACAAAAATGAGTATGAGTATGACAAAAATTATAATTTAAATATACTGTTATATTATTTTTAACCTATTAAACATATTAAGAGAAAAAGTCTATTTCATTGCAGATTGTTGCAATTCGGGTAGAAAATTTTTATTTTGCATAAAGATCCGCTGTCGATTAATAACACACGCGCGTATACGCGTATTTACATACACATACTTACTTCAGTGCGTGTCATTTTAAGTACACGGGTACACGTGTACTATTACGCGTGCAAGAATGCATCTTCATTTTAATTTGTACAATTTTTAGAACACTGATATTAATTTACTTATCGAGACTGTGGCTTCACAAATTCCGCAATTGCTGGCACAACAATAAATTTAAGCATCATTTTTATTAATAAAGTTTATTCAATACATTCTCTGTTTTGATACAGAGACACTGACATATTTACGTTTTCTGGTAACAGTCGATTTCTTTTGGAAGTCAATGTATTCCCAGCAGTTGAGGAACACCTTTCAGATGCAACTGACGTTGTAGCTATGTTTACGACAGTTGCCCCGGATTCGTGTTTTCCAACAACTAAGAATATTGCTATCCCAAAAGAAGTTGTTTATTATCGGAACATTAAAACATATGTCCTCTAATATATGTACCTACAAATTAATACGAGTTAAAATGCGGATACGTTAATTTACGTGAAATAGGGTTCTCTAGTGCAGAGTCCTATAATTTCTTTCGAGGCGATTATCAAAGAAAATGGTCAGGCTTCTAGTATCTAAAATGTCAACCAAATATCCCCCCTTTGATCGCATAATTTTGATCCGCTTCGAGGCTAATTTCCGTGCTTCTTTTCTACTGTTTCGCGTAAACGAAATCTTCATGGAATCACGTTATCTTCTTGGAGGGTCCAACCTCGTCTGTCCCGTATTCGTAGGCGTGGGTTCGCGACAGCTCGTCTTCACTCGAGAAGAATCTGGTGCAGAATAGAGGCGTTCACGTAACATTGTTGTCCTCTGACCCCGTCTCGAGGGTAGTACAAGTGAGAGGCCACTTTTCCTTCCAGTTCTGGACGAGTACCCCGTTGTTGTTTATGCGGGACATTTCTTCCATCAGCCCGTCCCAGTACAGCCTGTTACATATGACGATGTTATCCTCGCGTGATGCTTTCGCGCTCTCTAGTGCATCTATGTTGCCAATAGAGGCGTCTCTTTGTTATGGACTGAGGCGGCAACCTACAACCACCCTGTGGATATACCGCCACAATGCAACTTGGCTGACCGTTCCGTGTCGTCACCCCGCCCTCCCCCGTCCACCACCGCCAAATCGGAAGCACATCGTAGTTCCGCGAACACACACACAATATACATACTCGGACGCTAGCGAAGGTGGCAGCCATTCGGCTGAGTTTCACCACATCACCGACCGTTTCCAGCAATACATACATTTCATCGAGAACATTCGATCTTCGACGCTGATTAAATTTCCGCTACTGCTATTCATCAGACCCTGACGCTATCCGAACACACGTTCGTTGCGATCGTGATCGAGGTCGTAAGATTTTCGGATCACAACTATAATGTAACAACGTAGTAAACTGATTGCGAGGGTCAATCTATAACCTCCTCCTTCGTTGCTTGGAGAACAAGATGTTTCCGTCGCGCTGTGGCTAAATATGATCTCAGATGACATAACGAATTCCGATCGAATCAAATGGAGTTTTATTATATTCAAAGTTTGTTTGCGGTTGTTTCCACCGTTACAAGACCGAGTCTAGTCCCGCGAGGAACGCCAGTTGCGCAAGCACATTTTCCGCGTTTCTTTCTTCTTTTCGCTACATTCCTTGTCACGTGTCACGACGCGACGATCGGTTTGCTCGTTCGCGGAATCGACTCTTCGAACGATTGTTGTTCGAAGGAGGAAACCATTTAGTTTTCTGATCGTCGCTTTCTCTGCGACCGGGTGTTTCCTTGCATACCACTACCTCACGTCTATATGTATTTATACGAATATATTTTTGTTGCTTTCTTCTCGAACGAACGTTCTGCGATTGTTAGATAATTTTCCACTGTTTCTCCGAGTGATCTCGCGTCGCGCGATTTGAATTCATGCAACAGGCATTTCTCTTGGTCGTAAAAGCTGCCATCCAGCATAAGATCCATGGCGAATACTAATTGTAAACTGCACTAAGACGGATCGCGTTATAGTCTAACGAATTGACGTTTGATCTCATCGTTGTTTCAATTATGTAGGCGAATGCTGGCCGTTTAACGCTTTTTGCGAGAATCGTAACGAGACGTGTCGCACAGTAGAGTATTTGCCTCGAAAAGTTGGCCAAAACTATTTCAGCATTATTTCAAACCCTCGCCGTACTTCGACGAGTCAGTGATGAAGATTTTAATTCAAATCTAACATATATGAATGTGTCATGTGTTTCTTTTGTAGACGAAATAAAATTTTGTTCTTTGTGATCAATAGTTAACCCTATGCACTCCGAATTATTTTTCAATTTTGTTGCCTACCATTTTAAACGTTTTATTTGAAATTTACTTCCAAAGACAGTTCCTCGACTGCTACTTATTTTAAATAATTTTGTTTACTAATTACATTAAATATAGCTTTCAAACTTTGTTGTAATTTATATTTGTGGAAGTTATATTTGTTTTTAACTAAAAAATAAATACATATAGAAACCCGTTTTATTTACATTTTTCTTTCTCCGATGTCGAGTCAAACTCGACAAAAAGTGTAAAGGGTTAAGCATTGAAGTAAATCTGTAGCTAAAAAGTGTAAATTTCTTTTCCTCTTCTGTGACATTTTCGAGGATGTACACAACCCACAGTCTAATCACTGCACTCGTAAAGACAATGATACGGCAAGGGGTTAAGACTTGCGTGCGTAGCGTGTAGTGAGTCATTGGATTCGTCTTGCCGTCAGCTACAATAACATGTAATAAAAAATACATAGTGGTATTTAAAAGATTCAGTTGATTATATTTATTAAAAAAGAAAATGTTTTAGTTTTTTGCATTGAGATTTATAGATGACTGAATACCGATTAATTTTTTGCGAAACAATTTTTTGTCGGACTGGCCGTAGGACCTCGATTAACTGGATCCCGATTATAAAAAAATATGCGTTTAAATATGATTATTTCGAGTATTTGTCATTGGATTCGTCTTGACGCGTGCTGCGATAAAAAAGAAAATGTTTTATAATTTTTTGCATTGGGATTTATAGATGACTTATATTTATAGATGTCCGATCAACTTTTTTCTGAAACAATTTTTTGTCGGACTAGCGGCTGTGCTTGAAAAATCATGATTACTACAGCAGGACCTTGATTAACTGGATCCCGATTATAAACAAATATGCGTTTAAATATGATTATATTATGAAGGAAAATATATTTTCAAAAATAAAAAATTTACTTTGGAATATATAATGTACATTTTAATTATTTCCTAGGGTCTTATCCATCGGGCCTTAATTTATCCGGGCTGTTTGTCTCCCGATCAAACCGGTTAATCGAGGTCCTACTGTATTGCGCATTTTTCAGTGTGACAATGTGACTCCATACATCGCATAAAAAATAATGTAATAGCCGTATCGGCACATCTTGGCAGCCAATTCTTTCTGCATTGTCAACAGAAACCTTTACAGTTTCCAATGGCATAAAAAACAAACATCGAGATTCATTTGGAAGCGTAAAAATTGCTTGAAAATTCTACAAACGCGAAATATTAAAGTACGTAATAGGTCATCTTCAAACTTGAATAAATTCAACCAGGCAAACAATGAGGAAGTGAAAATTGCAGAAAATTAAAGAAAAAATTAATACAACATCTTTGTCACATATAGACATCCGATCTTTATGTAAAATAAAAATTTTGTACCTGAATCGCAACAAACTGGAGTGAAGTGGAAATTTATTTTCTTTCCTAATATTCTCTTAGTATTCTTAAATTTTGCTAATGATTTTACTTTTTTAAATCACACCTATTCATTTTTGTCATAAATGCATAAAATCCGCTGTTTACATATAAACGATCCTAATAGGCGAGCGATATTTCAGAAACGGACGCGCAGAGAAAAATGAGTATTACAAAAGTCTGTATTTTCAATAAATAACAACGAGTACATAAATAAAAAAATAATATATTCCAATCTCAGACATCCAAAATTTTTCATCTTACGCAAGTTTTGAATAATTGTAGTTTGGCCAACTTTTATAGACAAATAAACTGTGCGTCGCCATTTACAGAGTTGGGCAAAAATTCAATCAACGATTGACAACTAAATTTCTACTTTTATCGTTAATCGTAATATTAAATAAAATTAATTAAATGCTTATTAATCGTTAATTGCGGTTAACGATTAAACACTTATTAATCATTAGTTGCGGTTAACGATTAAATTTCTACTTTAGTCGTTAATTGCGATTAACGATTACATTCCTTTCAATTGTAATCGTCAATCGGATAATTGATTAATGATTAACTGCTGAAATTTCGAAATGAAATACGGAATCAAAACTGTATGAGTACTGAAAAAATGTAAACTGAATTTAGATGTATGTCATTTGGTCTATAAATGTGTTGGGCAATAAATAAATTTATTTAAATAAAAATTTAAGTTATTATTTGAGCAAGAGTCTAAATGAATTATTTAAAATAATAAAGTTAATTGTTATTTACAAATACAATTTCAATTATTATTTGTATTGACTAAGAGGAGACCAAAAACTATTTATTTGATTTCCACCTACAATCTAAATAATAAATAATCTTTTATTTGCAAATAATAAATAACAAATAGATCACTTTTGGAATTATTTAAATTACTTTTATTTAAATAAAAAGTTTAGTTATTATTTGCAATCGAAATCACACGTTTATTTATTATTTAATTATTTATTATTTAAAATAAAATTTGCCCAACACTGTAATATAATACAAACTCTGTTTACGTGCTTTTATGTTTTTTTCCGATGATTTCTTTTTTTAATCAAGGATTAACGATTAAGTCAATCGGCGATTTCTTTCTTTAATCAACGATTGACGATTAACTTCATCAATCGATTGATCCAATCGTCGATTTTTCGATGATTTCTTCCTTTAATCAACGATTGTCGATTAACGTCATCAATCGATTGATCCAATCGTCGATTTTTCGGTGATTTTTTTTTAACCGTACAGATTAATCAATCAATTATGATTAAAATTTTAATCTATCAATACCCAACTCTGGCCTAGCACGACTGTGTAATCCGTATACGAAATATTTTTCTACGCTTTATTCTCTATAATCTTTTCCACGCTAGCGCGAGACAAGATTTAAAGGAATGCATATATTATACGTACATATACGTATGTAGCGTTTGTGTTCGTATATGATGTAAACGATATTTCAAGGTGACGAAGTTTTCGCGTAGGTATGTACGTTGAGCCATTACTGTAGAGCAGAGGATTCGGTATTGACGCTTTGGGGACCCAAGGTCCCGTATGGGTCAGTATCGACCGGTCGGTAAATTGAAAGTTGGTTAATCGAAATGCGAAGCGTGACGGAATCAAAGGCGCCACGCGTGACGTGCGTCCAGTCCTTGTTATGATTTAACTTACGCTACTATCTGTCCTTATCTCGAGTCGAAAGACTTACTGCCAGCTCTCGATGCCGTTCTTGAGATGTTGAGTGGTGACAATTTAGATCGATCGATCGATCGCCATCGTGATCGCGTGATTAACGCGACCAGTGATGCCAGAGTCGCGCTCGCGCTCGCGCGTTGGAAAAGGAAAGTAGGAGCAATAGTTCGTCATAGTGGGGGTATCGTTTAGTACCACGGTACCACGACTCTGGCATCACTGAACGCGACGTGCCATGCCACTGATACGAATCGTTGGAATTCGGCATCGAACACCAGCATAACCTAGCTTTCCGGTTCCAGTGGATGGAAAGGCAAAATGACAGTATGGTGAAATGGTAGAAAGACAGATGCGCAAACCGTGGCGGGGAAACGTGATTATCAGAATCGGTCGCGCATCGCATCATGCCGCGGTTATTGTCCTCGAATCATTCGATTGCGATTAATTGTAAGATTACGATTACGCGTGCGATTAGAAATTGTTGACACGAGCGTTTTTACATGGTGCGTGAACGATCGCAGTGTTTCAAGTAGGAAATATGTGCAAACAAGGTTTGTCACCTTATCTCCATGTAAATACCGGAGTGTCGCGCATTCATAATAGGAGATTCGATTTCGATTATCAACCCGAAGATGTAAACAGGAAAAAGAAAGGTTTGCCCTTGAATATCCGGGAAACAAATATGGAAATCTTTTAAACGTAACCTGAAAATTTAAATACATATCAGTTTTTACAACTAAAAAATTTTATCGTATATAAAAATTCGAACATCGAGCTACAACAAACGAAAGCTACGGTCAAGGCTACAGTCTACAAAATTTCATAACTGCGAGGAATTTTCTCGATTCTGTGCAAAATCTTCCAAATTATTTATTTTTGGAGTGTTATTTAGATCAGGCTTGTCAAACTCGTTACCACCAAAGGCCTCAATAAGTATGTATTATAAATTAATTCGGGGACCCCAATGTATAAAAGAAAAAGACTCGAAATAAAAAAGAAACTCCTTTTTTTAATTAACATTGCAGTTACACATACAAAAATACATGTAAAGTACAGAAGTTGTTCTTTTTCAAGTTTACTTTATTTGAATAAAATTGTTCCATTTTTGTTTTAAAGAAACTTGACAACGCTTTTCAGTAACCAAATGTTCAAGGTTGATTGGAAAAGTGATTGTACATGTTGGTCTTGATCTTTCGGCAATTTTACTATTTTTTTACATTGAAAACAGTTGCTCGCGCACATACACAACTGTGCAAAAGAAAGAAGCACATAGTACATAATTATAAGATACTAGCTATAGCCCTCCGGGCGGGTTGCCCGGGCAATTTTTCCAATTTTTCTTTCCCTAAAAACCTTATTCGGACTATTACGAACATTTAAAAAAAAAAAGTAGCCAAATCGGTCCAGCATCGCTCAAGTGATGCGCTTACCAACAGCATTTTATTTATATTTATTATATATAGATAATAGATAATGACAAACAATATCTTTATATAGAAATTGTATTGTACAATGATTGATTTATTGCATGAAAAGTATTAGATAATCCGCGATAACAGATATTCTCAGAACTGTGTTCAAACAGTGCAATTCTTTTTCAAAACTTACTGTACTCTTATTTGATTTTTTGCAACGAAAGTTACTGTCGGTCAAATCGTGTCGATGAACACATATGACTACAATTTGACCGTGTCGATGAAAACATAGTGTCGATCAAACCGTGTCGATGAAGACATTTGTCGACGATTTGGCCGTGTCGATGAAAACATAGAGTCGACGATAGTTACTGTTGGTCAAATCGTGTCGATGTAAACATATGACTACAATTTGACCGTGTCGATGAAAACATATAGTGTCGACGAAAGTTACTGTCGGTCAAATCGTGTCGATGAAAACAGTGTCGGTGAAATGGGTTGTCGACGAACCAAGGGTAACCCTAAGACTGAAGCCCCGAGGTTTATTTCAAAACCTGAAGTCTCCGGGCAAAAACCGAAGGGGCGGCAACCCTGATGCAGGCACGGGATTGCGAAATGCGAACAGCGATCGCATTTGAGTAAAAAAATCATCAGGAAATAAAGTCGAGCACGTGTTAGTTCGCGGAACGCGCATTCGATCACATAATAACAGATTATATTAAAATTGTGGAAGGATTATATATTGTATATCTTTCGTCACCGATTAGCCCGTTGTAGTCGAAGAAATGTCCCGAACCTGACGATCTCAACGATCTCTCTGGGCTTTTCCGGTGATTCAGTTAACCGTGTCTTGTGAATCACAAGTTGTTGGCGAACTACCGAGCCACTCGAGTTTCCGATAATCTTTTGTAGTAGATTACGTTATCGCGTAATACTAGATGCAATGCCAGACTTGTCGCACGACTTTTTCGATTCTAACCGATTGTGCTCGCGACCGGTGATTTATCGATCGTTTTTTACACGACACCGTCTGCTATACGCCATTTTTTGATCAGCAGAAACAGTAGGTACGGTTTCGCGTGCAAATTCGAGATGTTTAGTTGTTAGTCGTGTTTTCGAAATACTATTCGTTACTCTTTGGTCGGCGAAGCTTAACCCCCATGGACGTGTAACCCCTTGAATCGCAAACTAAAGCTTGAGACAGCAGAGTTGCTCAATAATCGATTAAAATTTTTAATCATGATTGATTGATTAATGTGTACGATTAAAAAAAGAAATCGTCGAAAAATCGACGATTGTTTCAATCGATTGATGAAGTTAATCGTCTAAAATCAGGGTTCTTGTAAAGAAATTTGGCTCGTAAAAGAAATCTAAATCGTTGTACTGCTGATATTTGGCTCTTTAGACTAACGAGTTTACCGATCACTGGTGTAAGCTGAGAGTTTATCATTACCAAGTAGCAAACAATTGTTATTAACCCTTAGCCCTCGAATGGTGACTCTGAGGCGCCACTAAAAATTGCTGTACCATTATTCAAAATATTGTTCACATTATTAAAATATGTGTATCGGTATCTAATCAATAGACGCGAGAGATCTTTATGCAAAATAAAAACTTTCCATCTGAATCGCAAGAAACATGAGGTGAAATAAGAATTTAATTTCTTTCTTTGTATAGGGTGTTCATTTGGAAACTTTCCAGCTGAATATCTCGAAAAGTAAGAAAAATATTAGAAAAGTGTAAAACATGTGTCCAACGATTTAGACGGGGAAAGAGGGTGGATAAAAAAAAGTATCCTACGAAAATTGCTGGTCTTTTTAATGTAGAACTATTCCAACAGATACCTTCAAAAATGTTCGTTCAGAATTTGAGAATCGTCTGTATTATTGTTTAGAAAACAACGGAGAACATTCTGAATACTTGTTATAGTTATAAAGAAATTACAAACTTTCTCGCGCAGTATAAGTATGACTCGCACTACTTCTCTTTAAATATCTCCGAAGCTAGTGCGCGCATAAAAAAAAGTATCCTACGAAAATTGCTGATCTTTTTACGTGCAATAACATCCCATAATAAAAAATATAGGTTTACATTTGGAAAAACAAAGTTGACCTTCAAATGACCTTGAAAACGCCACCCAAATAAAAAACTGATACTGCCCCCCTCTTTCCCCCTCGAAATCCTTGGACACGTGTTTTACACTTTTTTAATATCTGTCATACTTTTAGAGATAGTCGGCTGGAAAGTTTTCAAATGAACACCCTGTATATATTCAATATATGTAGATTAAAAAGAATATAATGGTACCTCTAAATTATTCTAATGTTTTTGCTGTTTTAAATTACACCTACTCATTTTTATCATAAATGCATATAATCCGCAGTCTACTAATCAATTGCCAAGCATTTAAGTATTGTATGATCCATAAAATTTAAAGCTCATAGAGAGGGAATGGAAATATTCTAGATCGGAAGAATTGTTTAACCCTCGCAAGGTAAGGTCTTATAACACATAAATAGTGAGGTCTTAGACCCCGACAAATGAATTTCACAAATAACCTCGTTTTCACCACGTTTTTATTTTAATTTTGGGATAAAGAATAGCGCAGGATAAAAAGTAAACAAACAGAGATTTAATTTTATTAATATAAAAATTCTTATCAAAAATCTGAAGCTACATTACTACCTTGCAAAGGTTAATTTTCAAGCTAAAATAGCTCCAAGTGCAAAGGGTTAATAACGCCGATCGTTTCTACGATTGAAATAGGCGAAACTAGTGCGAATCGTATAAAATTCGCGTGGCAGTGGCGTGTTAACGGGAATACAATATTTTGCCCCGGCGTGCGCGTGCGGTGTCGCGAATTTTGCGTCTGTTGCGTCTCACAATCAGTTCGAAAGGGAACACGCGGATTTCCGGCGGTCGAGCGCCATTATGCAGATTCCTCTAACGATGGAATGGCTCGCATGGGCGGGAAGCCGGACCATACTCTGAGACGAGGCCTTCGCGAGGAATCTAGGGAAATTACGCTTGTCCTGGACCCAGATAATTCGATCAAAGTTTTGCTTTTCTCGAAATCTTTTAATCCCAGATTATTTCTAAGCTATCGTCCATGAAAACGACGATGCCAAATCGAAATCCGAATCCAATTCTTTTTATTACCACGCTTATATATTAGCTTGCCGTGTCGTCGTTGTTGTATGCGTAAAATCTTGTAATCGAATTTTAAACCACTTCCCGATGTGCTAGAGACTTTAAACTTTAAACATAGCTCAGAACTGGATGATAATGCAGTATGGAAAAACAAATTTAAAAAAAGAAACTGTGCTTCTAGGAGAAAAAAAATTTTTATATTAACCGACACACCTCGCGCCGCGCGACAATCGGTAATCATCATCGCATCAACTATTGCATGCGCCCCACGTTTTTCGTTTTAAATCTTACAAATATCTTCATAGCTATTAAAAAGTCACAATCACAAATTTTCAGGACTATCTGTATCACGTTAGGAATCTGTACGGGGCCAGGAAAAATTATTTTATACTTTTTAGTCCGTTTTAAAGACGTGGTACACATTAAAAATTTTCTTTTATTTAAATAATTTTTCAATCTGGAGTGAATTTGCTCACTGTCATCCTAATCCTCAATGACTTTATCTATTATTTCTCATTGTTCTGTGACTTGCTGGAAGAACAGTTATGCTCTCCGCCAATCAGAAGCAATCAGAAAAATCACGAATCACTGTGAATAATCACCGTGATTGGAAACGAACGTGATCGAATTACGAGTGATCAAAACATAGCGGGTCACGCCATCTTTAGTATTCACGCGTGTGCAGATCAGGGTTGTCACCTTATCACCATGTAAATACCGGTAAATCTACAGATGTAAAATGCAAAAAGTAAGGTATGCCCTCGAATATCCGGGAAACAAGTATGAAAATCTTTTATCTCCTTGCCGTATCAATTTCTTTACAGTCACAGTGATTAAAACGACTTTATCCCCAAAAATGTCGTAGAAAAGAAAATTTATACGTTTTGTATGGTTACATTTATTTTGATGCTTAAATATTGATTACTAGACTGCGGATCTTTATGCACGTAAAATATGCAAAAAGCATATGCAAATATGCACTAAAAATATGATCAGAACTAATACAAAGAAATATTTATCAGTTGTGTTTTAATTAACAATTTATTTATATGGAAACACAATACGTGTCAATAAGTTGCTAGTAATTTTCCCATGTCTGTAACACTTAGTTGTTGGTGTTTGTCAGTTAATATTGACTTATATACTGAAAAAGTACGTTCTACATCACAGGATGTGATGGGAGCATATTTATATTTGCTCCAATAGGGTTGTGGAACTTCATCGCTTAATATCCTCACGAGTTTAGATATTTCGCATAGACCACGATTCTTTTGTACCACTGCATCTATTTTAACACGAATTTGATCACCACATTTACCCAGACTGTTGTCCTGACCATTTAATATAATATATATAAGTAATATAGCCCATTTTTTTTATTCAAGCAATGAACTTTAATCAATAAAATATTTTCCACTTTGTTCGATGATCTTTTGCCATCTTTCTGGCATATTTCTGGGTTATGCCAAGAGCAGATAGTGAAAACATTATTTCGCCAAGACTCATTTTGAAGGTTACTTAAAGGACATAAAATGACAGTTAAAAAAAAAATGTTTCAGACAAAGGTTCCTTGTTTTTTTCAGTTAGAATCCGAATCCGATATAAAAAATACCATGTTCCATTTGAAAAATGTAACTTCCAGTCTCAATCACCTGTTTCCGCATCTGATTTATAAAAGAAACACTTTGACTTTTTGAAAATAACCTATTTTCTAGATTATAAATGGGTGGTACGGGTGGTCTGGGACACCCGGTATACGTGCATATGCACATGGTAGAAAACATATGCAATATGCAAAATAATATTTGCATATCGAAATATATATTTACATAAATACCCGCAATCTCTATTGATTATAAACGAATCTTTTATTTCATTTAGAAAGAAAGGCATAACTTTGTTCAAAATCTTCGTGACGAATCTTGTGATTCGTTAAAATACGGCGAGGGGTTAAACAGAACGATTGAAAATTGTAAAATGTCGGTTTTTATTGTAGAATTAACAACTTTTACCGTATATAAAAATTTCATCGTAAAGCCACAACAATCAAAGCAAAGAAGTCAAGGCTAGATTTTAAAAAATGTCATAACTGCGTGGAATCTTCTTGATTCTGTGTGTGCAAAATCTACCAAATTATTTTTTTTTTAATTGATATTTAGATTACAGAAATTCTTCAATGGATTCCGCTGTACGAGACACTCTTAAAAATTTGCAAAACAATACAAAGAATAACAATTGATTATTATCTCATTTTTTCTACAACCCGGAGATTTTTCCAATAAAACCGGAGAGGTGGCAACCCTGGCGACGCTCGTCATTTTTACGAAAGGTTAATAATTAAGGATTCGTTCCGCATCGTGGAAACTTTACACAGTATTGTTGACATGTTCCATCGATTGCAACGTTTACACGCTTATAGAACGTTACTCTACTCCACTCTATGTACAGGACATTTATACATTTATATGTACATATGTACAAAGCAGGAAAAGAGTGTAACTATGTGTATTATGTTTCTTCTCATCGATGGTTCGGGAGACTCTGCCGTTATCAATAATCACGGTCATTCGTTGAAGATAGAGCGAGAGAGAGAGAGGGAGAGAGAGAGAGAGAGAAACAACTTATTCGATAATATAAGAATAGAAAAAACAAAGTTTCTCATCGCCAGAATTTTTGTAAAGTTGTAAAGTTGGTTTGCTTAACCCGTTGCCGTACCATTTTCTTTGCAGTTACAGTGATTAAAACATCTTTGCCCTGAAAAATGTCGTCGAAGAAAAAAGAAAATTTATATTTTTTGTATGGCTACATTTATTATGATGCTTAAATATTGATTACTAACGAATAATATTTTATTCCATTTAAAAAGAAAGGCATAACACACATATTTGTTAGACTTTGTTTAAAATCTTCATGAGACGAGTGTGACTCGTTAAAATACGGCAAGGGGTTAAACATAAACGATTGAAAATTTGAAAATATCAGTTTTTAGAACGAACAACATCTATTGTAAATAAAAATTCAATCACAAAAGCTACAACAAACAAAGCAATAGTTTACAAAATTTCATAACTGCGAGGAATCTTCTCGATTCTGCAAGATCTTCCAAATTATTTATTTTTGAAGTGATATTTAGATCAGACATGTCAAATTCGTTTATCATCAAGGGCCTCAATAAGTATTATAAATTAATACGGGGACCGCAATAAAAAAAGACTTTAAATAAACAATAAACCCCTTTCTTTGATTAACATTGCAGTTACAAATAACATAGTACAAAATAATTAAACCGACTTCCAAAAAATGCACTAAAAAGTATGAAAATTGAAAATTTTCCAAATGGCAGATGTTGCTGATTATGATTTCATTGGAATATGATGAACTTGGAAATGAGTAGGTGGGAAGAGAAGATATATTAGATTAATATGTGAAAGCATGTAGAAGAATTTATGGATTTTCGTAATTTTCAGTGTCGAAAATTTTCAATTTTGCGCCGCCTCCGAAAAGATTGTATTGTATTTAAGTTCGTATGTATTCACATAAATTAAATGGAAATTATTTCATACTTTTTAGTGCATTTTTCGAAGTCGGTTTAATTATTTTGTACTATGTTATTTGTTCGTTCATTATTTGATCCTTCAATATTTTTTCTATGATTCTATCATTGAAACAATTGGCTTGTGATAGCTAAAATATGATATAAATATTCTTGATTCAATTTTGTCTAAATGTCTTGTAAGTACTGCATCGAGAGTTGTTCCTGATCTTGTTGTCGCTTCATTAGGATTATTTACCATTTCCAATCTTAAAATTTACTTCTAAACATTACTAGACTGCAAGAAGTCTGCCGCGCGTGGTTTTCCACGCGTATGTTCCTTTTTATTTTTTATTTTTTTTGAAAAATTCAAAAGACTACATACGTCATGTGGTTGGGCATACCCTATATGCTTTCGGATGAGCCTTTTGTAAATTTCGTTATTTTTGCGGTAGGACGCACCGTTCCCGAGATACAGCCATTTTGGTAAACCTTTCGTTTAGGGGAGGCAGCTCCGATGACCTTCACCTTGACATATGTTATTAACAACAATATTCTTAACAACAACATATACAAAAAACTATTGCTAATACTGTATTGCATTTTTCGTTTTCGTGGCAACGTAAACCTGTTCCGGGGCCGCATCCAGGGCCGAATTAAGCCCCGTAGCAAATGCTACGGTAGCAAAGGAGTAGCAAATGCTACGGGCCCCGCGCTTCTGGGGGCCCCGCGCCATACAAACAGAGGCCGATTCATGAGCGCCTGTCTATGCCAGGGGGCACAGATAGTTTTACTTAAAAAAAGCTCTTTCATTGTGTTTGTCGCAAAGGTGTGCTACATTAGCACACGAGCGGCTCTGATGTGAAGTTTAGGGCCTCGCCATAACATTTGCTACGGGCCCCGCGCTGGCTTAATCCGGCACTGGCCGCATCTGTTTATTTTTTGTTTGTAAACATGTTGTGGAGATGAGAAGTGACCATACCACACCCACCCACCCAGTGTTTCACACGCACCCAGTGTTTCTAAAAAGAAGATTCTCACATTATACATTACAAAATCAACTGACAATGAGACCAATACGGCATACATGTATTATATTAACGCATTTGATTGTAAAACAAATTGGTATTGGTTTTAGTTGATTTTATATTGTTTAATGTGAGAACCTTCTTTTTAGAAACACTGGGTGGGTGTGTGTGGTATTGTCTGTTGGTTAGGTTGGGTGGGGGTATCTCGAAAACTAATTCTGATTGCATGAATTTGCCATTACTAGTACAAATTCTGTATGAAGGCTATATAGAATGCAAAAATTATGCGATCAGAATTAGTTAGGGTTAGGTGGTGGGGGCGGAGAGGACCGGCCTAACGGCCGGTCCGACCACGCATGCGAAAATCCAGAAGTAGTCTTTCAAAATTGAAAGCTCATCCTATATAGAGTGACACTCTGTTCTGTTTTCTCTCTGATCTCCAGAACGTGTTTACAAACAGAAAATAAACAGATGCCATCCCGGAACAGGCTTACATTGCCACGGAGCATGCAAGAATACGTAAAATTCAATACAGTATTTGCAATAGTTTTTCGCAAATATCTCGAAAACTAAGAGCGAGCACCGGGTAGTTGTAATGACAAAAGTTGTTCAGAATGTTGTCCTCGACAACATATGTCAAGGTGAAGGTCATCGGAGCTGTCTCCCCTAAACGAAAGGTTTACCGCCATTTTTTATTTAAGACTAGCTCGGATAACCATCCCCACCACTTCCGTTACGCATTTTCGTGTCGCGAATTAGGCTTACACCATGCAAAAAGAAGATTCACTTAAAAAATATATTACATTTGGCTCGGTATTTTTTTTCTCTCGTCCCGCCAATAATACTGGTACCTTCGCGACAATATAACTGTTTCAGGGCCCAGTGCTTCACTACCTCGCCATCATAGAGACGTTACTGTTTTGCCCGCGCATGCGCGAGAAATCTTGGACCACATCGCATCACTGTGTTTGACATGCCTGCTCTAAACGGTGATTCAGGTTGTTCGCGATATTCCAGTATCTCTGTCGATGCGTTAATCATTCCGATTAGAATACACACGACTACCGTGATTCACGATGTTTTCTCCGTTAAGCGAGCGACAATAACAAGGCTAAAGTGTCTCTGGTCTCTTATCGCTCACGCCTCGCTTTCTCAACATCATTTTTCTGTCAATCGTTTCTTTTATTACTCGAGAACACCGCCCGTCGCTTACCGCCACGATCCTCGCGGATTTACTTACGCAACACTGTCTTCTCTACAACGGGTACCTTGTGGAAACGACAATGGTTTCCTGCGGAAAACGAGCAGCGGAAGTCGCTTCTTCGGAACAGTGCTAAAAAATCCAATTCTAGAAATATCAAATCGAGAAAGGTTTTTGTGATAAAACATTAGTAATGTAATGTATTATAGTTCGTGATACTGCTCACAATTTTTACTAAATATGTATCGTTAGCCTCTTGTCCTACGATTTATTTTATGGTTTCAGTGATAAGAACTTTTTTGTAGTTCGGAATTTCCTAAAAAAGTTCTTCTTCACTTCCTAAAAAATTTCCTTCCTAAGGAAGGAATCCTAAAAAAAACCAATGTTTTCAAAATAAAACGGTCAATTGCTTTGACGCAGCGTGCATATGGTCGATATTTCAATGTGCCGACGGTACCCACAGCGCCAACAATATGTACATCGTTTGGTTGCAAATTTTCGTCAAGGAGGGTCAGTAAGAAACCTCCCCAGTACAGGAGGACCAGAGTTGGGCATTAATCGATGAAAATTTTAATCATGATTGATTGATTAATGTGTACTTACAATTAGAAAAAGAAATCGTCGAAAAATCGACAATTAATTCAATCGATTGATGAAGTTAATCGTCAAGCAGGACCTCGTACGTCGCGGCCCACACAAATGAAATCATCGGCACATTGAAATATCGACGATATGCACGCTGCATCGAAACAATTGACCGTTGGTTTTCAAAATAAAATTTGATAATTTTTGTTCGCTGTCCATATTATATCCTAGAAGTCTTGTTTACAACATTCTGAAACAAAAAATTGGTAGAATGTTGAAATAAAAAAGTCATAAAGAATTCAAACCATAAAGGTCATTTTGCGCCACCCTGTACGTATATTTATTAGACTCTGTTCAGAATCTTCATCACGAGTCTGGTACGATATTGTAGGGCAAGGGGTTAAAACTTGAACGCTTAAAATCGAGTATAAAACTAGACACACATTTTCTTAACTATTAACAATTTCCACGAGGTTTCCTCGTTAAATGTTTATCAACGTTGTTTGCACACTACTTCTGGACATATTACACTTGATATAGCAACCGATTCCACGCATTTCCGATAATCCGATGAAAAAATTGTTCGGCAAATTGTCGAAATTGTATCTTAAGCGCCGCGCCGCTCCGGCGAATCCAACGTAATCGAATTTGTTGGTAGAAGGCGTTGGATTTCCAAGAAAATCACTTTATAAAGCAAAAAACGCACGAAGAGAATTTCTTCGGCATCAAAGACTCGCGCGATTACATTTTTCATTCTCGACGTACGTTTGCACGCAGTATCTTTTCCGTGGTTGCATTTTGAGGAGCTAATCGTTGATTACGAGGCAGGAGGAGCGAGGTTGGCGGAACGGAACTTTCACTACTGTGCAAAAGAAGGAAGCATCCAGTATAATTATAAGATATGGACCGTTTATTTGGAAGGTGGTGTAAGGCCATTTTTTTAAAAATGAGATATCAGATAATTTGTGATTAATTTAGTGTAAACTTTTTATTTGTAACTAGTTAATATTTAATATCTTAAAAAATGCCAATGCTTTGTCGAATTTAAAATTGGCCAATAAAAGAAATTTCGTAGTGATTGATTATGAAGGTAGTGTAAGTCCAATTTCCATACACATAGGTGGCGGGGTCACGTGGTTCCATTTGCTTTACTTCACGCGTCGAAGATAACCTTTCTTATTTTATTTTCCTCCAAAAATGTGGATAAAAAAAAATGTCATATTAACATCAGATAGTGATAGAGGTAAGAAGAAATAATAAATCAATATTATTTTATAACAATTGAAAATATTTGATTTAACTATAAATAAATTCACACAGAAATAAAACCCATGAATATGTTTATAAGAAGTTCTTTTGTTTAAAAGAAGAATCTTAGACTCGGAGGATGAAGACAATTCCACTAAGAAAAACATGTATTTATTGAAACATGAACAGAGAAGAAGAATTATGGAGGTAAAATCTTCATCAGATGAGGATATTGTTAGTCAAAACTTCGATTCTGCAAAAGAAAATAAAGAAAATATAGCGAAATGCCGGATAAGAGTATTATACAAAATAGGTAAATCTATTCCAGCAAAAAAATTGAATCTAAAAATTGTAACTGCTCGAAGAAATGTATACGACGTCTTCATGAAGCAGAACGTAAAACAAATTTTTGATCAATTCTGGAATATAGGTGCTTTTAATCAGAGGTGGGCATTATTTGGCGTAACAAATATTTCAAATACTATTTCATATTTTAGATTTTATTTTGATTAAAGAAAATAGTATTTTAAATAAGATATACAATTTCGAAAATAAAATATTTCTATCTTAATAATCTGAAAAAACTGATACTGACTCCCTCTTTCCCCCTCGAAATTCTTGGACACGTGTTTCACACTTTTTGAATATCTTACATACTTTTCGAGATATTCGGCTGGAAAGTTTTCAAATGAACACCCTGTATATTATTTTAGTTAAATCCGCCTGGAAGAAATTTATATAATCAAATTACATATTGATAAATTAGTAGAAACATTGCCAGACTTGACATAATTAATTTATATTTTTGGATTTTCGAAGTAACAAGAAATGGACTTTTGCACCACTTTCAAAATAAACGGTCCATATAATGACAAACAATGTCTTCATCATGATTGATTTATTGCATTTAAAGTATTAGATAATCCGCAATAACACATATTCTCAGAACAATTCAATTAAACAGCGGAGTCCTTTTTCAAAACTGTGTGTTGTGTGACTGTGTTCTTATTTAATATTTTATGCTTTTCTCTCTATATTAAATATGGCCGGATGCGCGCGCGCTTCTTTTTTTGCGCAGTGGTGTACTTAACTAGAAAAATTGAGTCAGTATCAAGCTTCGCTATCGGCAAGTTAATTACGCGAAGAGAGAGAATAACAAGAACAAGATGCAACCGTGCACGTATATACACATGTAATAACCATTGGTTCTATGTCGTGACTCAACGGTTTCATTGGTTGGAACGGCGCGCGTGAGATCATTCCGCTTTTTAATTATGCACGGAATCGTTCTGCCGACAAGCTTCAATCCGATATCACGTTAACTCCGTCTCCATAGCATTAATAGCGGAAGATCTGTTCTTGCAGTGCCTCGTTCAACCATCAATTAGCCAATTCAATCTCGTATGACCACCACCTTATTATCGAGCTATCCAATTTCCGCGAAAAATACACGCTGTACGACGAGTATCGAAGTTCAAATTGTGCTCCGTCCGCGAATTGCCCCTGTAGGAGTTCGTTTTGTCGAATCTTCTGTCGACGGCGCTGTAGTCTTTCATTCTTCCATGGGAACGACAACAGCAGCAAACGAATTTTTCTTTCTGGAAAATAACTTTTTACATTTCTCAAATTGTGGACCGAAATATACGTCGTCTAATATATAGGGTTGTATATTATGTAATAGACGGGGTCATCTAACGTTGCCAACTCAAATATCTTTGTTGTATTTAAAGCCTATGAAGTCTACAAATATGGGGCTTCGAAAATTAGTGAGTGACTAACGAGTAGACCGCGAATTTTTAATGGTTAATGCAAAATAATAATGTTCTGTGTCTGTTATATAGACTAGGAGCTAAAGGGTGTTTTTTAAGTCCGACAGAACTTGAAATTGTAAAAAATAACACAAAAAATTTAATTTTAATAAAATTGTGGCTGTTTCCGTTTATCCTCAACACCAGAATTGGATGAAATTTTGGAAATAGGTACTTTTTTGACTAAAATGATGATTGCCAGAAGGATTTTTGGCGACTCGAAAAAAATTTTTTATCATTTCAATGTTGCTCTCTACCTTACCGACTTTCTATCTTATGTCCGTAAAATATTTCATTTCGTCCAATTCTGACGATCAGCTTGAACGGAAACACATATTCTTTTATTTGTTATTTTATTTATGATGTTATTTATGATTTTATTTTAATTATATACTTGTATTTTTACCTACAAAAGAGAGAGAGTCGGTAAGGTAGGGAGTGACATTGAAATGGTAAAACATTTTTTTTTCGAGCCGCCAAAAATCATTCCGAGAATCATCATTTTAGTAAAAAAGACCCTATTTCCAAAATTTCATCCAATTCTGAGCATGGACGTAATCGGAAACACAGCCGAGTAACCTCCTCCTTTTTCAAAGTCGGTTAACACTTTACCTACCGGAAGCCTATTAATAGGTTTTTCAATGACTGTGCTGTACCGCGAAAGGAAACATAGAAATTTTCTTTTACATTGCGATTTTAAATGAAACTATTGACATTATTTTAATTGCAAATAATAACTAAACTTTTTATTTAAATAAATTATTATTTCTTATTTGCAAATAAAAGATTGTTATTATTTGTATTGAAGTGGAAATCAAATAAATAGTTTTTGGTCTTCTCTTATTTCTTATATTTTGTACATACAATGAACACGTGCACCTTTTCACGTATATCGCCAGTGGTCGGGCCTGTCCGGAGGGCCTAGCTGCCTATAAAAAATACAATTTAATTTATTATTTTTGTCAATACAAATAACAATTGAAATTGTATTTGTAAATAACAATTAACTTTATTATTTTAAATAATTCATTTAGACTTGTTCAAATAATAAATAACTTGTTATTTAAATTGTTATTTAAATAATTATTTATTTAAATAAATTTATTTATTGCCCAACACTGATTGAAAGTGACTTGTTAGTTGACAATAAAAATTTCTGTTAATATTAAAGGCTCCATTAAAAAGTGTTCAGCCATGTACCATAGATTTTTCAAAATTATTCAATAATCACCGGTCGGTAATGTGTTAAAAAAGAATTTGTTGGTACTTGAAGGTCGAAAAATTGAATTTCGGCCACAAAAAGCGGATTCCTGAACTACTGTGCGACGTTTCGCTAACATGCATTTACGTGGAGTTCGACACTTTTATCAATGGCATATAACTCGAGTAAGATGAACTCGAGTATGATATTATAACAGCATCGTTGGAATTCGTTTCGCCAATCGGCGAGGTGTCCAGCCGCAGATTGAACTGCTGTTCCGAGAGGGTTAGATACAAAGAGAGAGAAAGAAAGAGAGAGGAAGAAAGAGAGAGAGAGGGTGTGTGTATGTGTGCGAGTGTGTGGCTGTCAAGATTGAGACCACTTTGATCTGAATTGCCTCCGCTATAAATACGGTGCAACGAGCGCGCTTAACCTTGTAACCTTACTTGACGCGACGCCAAACTTCTTTTTTAAATTCCGCCGGTTTGACACACCGCCGAGCTGTCGCGCGTTCCAGAATTCCGCCTCTCCTCTCTCTCTCCTCCTCTCCTCTCTCCAGGCTCCATACTCTGGACCAAGCTAATCGGTGACCTGAATTCTTTCTTTTTTTACGAGCCACGATTACGATAACCGGAGACTCGTTGGCTCGGAGTTCGGGGGTCAGGCGCCAAGGTCACGGCTTTGAAAAGATCTTTTAAATAGAATCGACGCCAATGGCGTGGAGCACCGCTTGTTTAAACTTTTATCGTTTCAATTATTCTAGACACGGTTTCCATTTGTTAAACTTCTCGCATCCATTTTAATATCCGACGCTTTGTTTAACCTTTGCAAGGTGATGTGGGGTCTCAGAGAGCCCAGCTTCAGATTTTTTAAAAGAATTTTTGTATGAATAAAACTGAATCCGGTTGTTTACTTTTTATCCTGTGTTATTCATTATCCCAAATTTATTAAAAACGAGGCTATTTATATGAAATTCATTTGTCGGGGTCTAAGAGACACCTCACCTTACTATTTATGTGTTATTAGTCCTTATCATTATGTTATTAGACATTACCTTGTGAAGGTTAACGGTGGTGATCTAATCCTTACATCGGCCGTTGACAACGCACGTCGATACACTTCGGACATTCACATGTTCTTCGAACGGAACGTCGAAACTAATTCATCGCGTTTCGTCAAACATTGCCACGCCATATCACAGTGGTCTGGATTGGAAAATCGTGTGCCATTTTGTTATAACTTTTGAACCACACAGTAGAGAAATTGCAATGACTAAAAATATTTAAAAAATAGTCATTTTTAACTATAGGTAATTAAATATTTTCTGCATTTGTTAAACAATAATTTTTTATTAATTTTCATTGATATTTTTGATACAAAATTGTTAAAAATATAATCTTACAAACTATTTTTTACTTTCTAAATATATGTATTTTTTTGTACCAAGTCGTACTAAGACATTAGCGTTCATTTCCTAGTGTAACATCTTACAGTACGACAGTAATGGTGTTTTAGAATTATTTAAATTGAAATATCTCCTGAACTACTAACTTTTCGACATACATAGGTTAGCATTTTTTTATAAGGAATGTCCAGCTGCATCGATTGATGTATTAAAAAATAACTCATTCCATTAAAAAAAGTAAGGCTGACCTTCGTATGTCATTTACGCGTGCACCTGCAAAAAAGCTATTAACATCAGATTAATGCCCCCTCGAATCCAAGCAATTTCCATGTGATGCATTTTTTCCTAACATCAATAGCAGCCGCGTTATTCAGGTGGCTGTATTTAAAATTTTTAACACTAAAGAATTACCTCGGATGCAAGATTTAACACTAAAATCTTACATTTTTCGCTATCTGAAGAGTCATCTGATAATAATTTGTACCAAAATAACATACCTCGCAAACATTCTATTACCAAATATTTGGATATCTAATGTCCTTGTGTTTTGCCTATTGTGCTTCATCAGACAATTGTCTGATGGGTAATGTTGATTCCTCAATAACGGCGGACCCGTGAAGAAGTATTTTGTGCACAGAAACAGGCACGTAATACCAGTTCTTCACATTACGCGGCGCGCTGCAAATTTCGGCATAGTGACTGCACATATATTGTTATAACTTTCGTAGTTGCAGGTAGTAGCACTCAAAATTTTTATTCAATCACCTTCAATAGGTTCTAACGAATACATCCGTGCAAGATTTATTGTTACCTGGCTTTATTCCGTTTCGTAGGTATAGTTGAATGAAAAAGGGTTAAAATTATTGTTATTACTTTCATCTTTTGCATACGTGTAGCTAAAAGGCTGCTCTTTCACACTACACCAGCAGATTTAAACTATTCCCAATCAATCACAAAATATAGTGAGGCCAAGTACGCCCATTTCAGCTGGACATACAATCCTTCTTTTTTCGTTCTTTTCAACGCTCTGGAAAAAAATTCTGAGTGACTTAAAGCCACCCGCATGCATGTCAAAACTTACTTCAGACATATAAGAATTTATATTAAAAATTTCAAAAAATTTCGACGAAGTCGAAAATTCGACTTTAGTTCGCGTTTTCATGTTTTCGTGTTATATTATTTTCAATCTTTTAAAAATATTAAGAAAAAAAAATAAATTTCTATTTCACTGCAGTTTTTGTTGCAATTCGGGTAGAAAATTTTTATTTTGCATAAAGATCCGCTGTCTAATTATTAAAATAACACAATTTGCAAATGTATCTATACAAATAAAAATCAAGTGCTGTTCGTTGGTAAGCGCATCACATGAGCATGGCTGGACCGATTTGGCTAATTTTTTTTTTAATGTGCGTAATAGTCC
>CM052318.1:14504325-14566788 GCA_028455605.1 Lasioglossum malachurum | reverse complement strand
TATAGGGCAAGAAAAATTGGAAAAGTTGCCCGGAAAAATGGAAAATTCGGGAAAAAATAAAAGTGCTTTTTTAATCATATTTCAATACAACAAAAAAACGATCGTCGCAACTTTTAATCAATAAATCAGTATTTTAATAGGAATTTACATTAGCGACGTCTGTTTGCATTATCGACATTATAAACACCCGCCATTTAGTTTATTTCTATCCAAATTGATTTCGCGCTACGCGCGCAAATGTCGTTCGACGTTTGAATTGAAATATTTGGTTAGTATTTTTAAATTATTAAGTTTTTTCTTTGTTTTTTGTTCGTGTATTTTCAACAAAAAATATTGTATACCCACAAGCATTGTAAAATAAAACATAAATGTCACATCTGTGACAGGTAAAAACATGCTTTTAAAAAATACTGAGCCACAGCAACGCGTGGCGGGGAAAGCTAGTTTACAATAAAAATGGGTAGATCAAATGCAAGACAGCCAAGACAATTAAGTTTAAAAACGCTTTTACAGTATTTTCACTCCATGAAATGATTAAAAAAAGAATTAACTGTCTATGTACATAGATCATACAACTTGCAATTAATCGAAACAATTTTTATCTGGCATAAAAGGTCGCTGTCTAACTATAAGAAAAATGGGAGCATACGAGGATCGCTCGTTGTATCATCGAGCGATTGTGTAACGTAATCGCGCTTTCTACTATTTTGCAAACTTGCGAACTTCATAAACGCGTAAACATTCTCAGTGGCTTGTTATAATAGTAATGGTAAAATAACAGCGTTTTTCCCCGCTTCCCCGCTGCGAGATCCCCCTCCCCGTCATCGCACACGTGTGTTCTTTTGTTTGTTTGGATTCGGGGAAGCGTGGCGAGCATAAACTCGATGATTCACGGCACCCCACGCGGCTGATTCATCTAACGTTTCGTCGTTTCGGGATTTCATGGGGATGCATTTCGACGTTGAACGACCGGCTTCGAAATTTATGCGAATTCACGGAAGTTTACGTAAATTCGCGCGTATCTGGGCCACTGTCTCGGTCGCTGGAACAATTTCTCAAGAATTTCCTTACTTTCTTGGACTGCGGATTTTTATGCAAAATAAACGTTGGCTTTATTCACTTGAACTTATACGAGCTGTATACAAAATTACGTTGAAAGATTTCTGGGACCATTTTTAGCAAGTTCTTCCTTTGCGAAAATGTTCTCCGCGGCTTTGTTGAAGAGTTATTACCGAAAAACACGGACCAATTAGAGTGTGGCGTTGGCGTACGGATTCCGGCTCGGCCAATGACAATGACGCTCTGATTGGTTTATGTTTTTCGTTGATATCTTTTTATTAAAGTCGTGGAGAATATTGTCGCGAATGAAAAAATTATCTTTCAAGGAAATTCGACATTTTTGGGACACCTTGTATGCAAACATCTGTTTGTTTTCTTAATAATTTTGATAAGCTGGAAATAATCATCTCGAATGGTGAGTCACCACTAGAAATTGCTGTCCCGTTAATTCAAAATATTGCTGACACTATTAAACATGTTGGGGGGTATCTAATCAATAGACTGCGGATTTTGTGCATTTATAACAAATAAAAAGAACTTTTTAAAAACCACGCTTATATTAAAATGCACTAAAAAGGAGAAAATAATCTTTTCCCTGGTTCTCTCCATAAAATACCGAATCCAGTTAAATGATTAACAATATTTTTCCCCAAAATTTTAAGCAATTAGTTCAAAATTTATTCTGTTATAAAATTAGTGTCAGTACAGATAGAAAAATTTAATATAAATCTAAATAAAATCATGACATTAGTGTGTGTGCGTGCGTGCGTGCGTGCGTGCGTGCGTGCGTGCGTGCGTGCGTGCGTGAGAGAGAGAGAGAGAGAGAGAGAGAGAGTCTATAAAAATAAAAGCGTGGAGCGCCCACGAAGATTACGTCAATATTTGTAGTTTACCGCTCCACACTTTTATTTCTATAGTCTCTCTCACTAATGTCACGATTCTATTTGGATTTATATTAAATTATATAATAATAAAGAAATTTTGAACTATATATATATATATGTTTATTTTATACATATATGTATAACAGTCTGAACCTCAAAATAAAATATTTCTATTTCAACAATTTGATCCACAAAATAAAATATTTATATTTTAACAATCCGAAACACGAAATAAAATATTTTACTTTTTGCATTGTTATAATTTATAATACTCTGAGAAACCGCAGAAACATACAATCAATCTTATCGTTAAAAAACGCGCGATTTACACTCATAAATGTACTGAATTCGAACCATGATTTTCACACAGCAATAATATTTCGAATTAAAATTGAAAATAAAGACAAAATATAAATATTTTCAATATTCTTTAAATAAAATACAATTTTCAAAAAAATTACTGACTCAAATAAATTATTTTGTTTTACAAAAAATTATATATATACTGCATCAAATAAAATATTTTATTTTAAAAGTTGTATACACACACATACTTTAAAATAAATAGGATTATTTACTATTTCCTATTTAAAAGTTACACGCGCATGGGGGGGGGCAGACGACGAGCAGCTGGCGAGCGCCGAGAGGGTGGGCGGTGAGGGGCGAGGGGTGAGATGGTTCGTAAGGGTGGCCAACCGCACGCGTATGCCTAATTCAGTCCCAATCTCGCGCCTAATCTAGCCGATTAATATTTAGCCTAAGCTCGGGCGTAATCCGATCCGCGTAGGTCACACTTATTACACTTAATACACCTAATTAACGAAGTTGACGTTCCCCCAACTCAGTGACCTCCTTAGTTGCATTATTTTAGTCCCCGTTTTTACAAGAATCGTTCTAACAAAACATCCACAGTCTAATGTTATTTGATGTCGGTTGAGTCTCCGATGGCGATGCCCGGGTCTGTTTCGACCCACAGTATCAAAGTCGAACTTTCTGGCGGTTAACACCTCGAGTGCCACGTCGCGTCAGACAGCGGATTTTACGTATTTATGACAATGATCAGTAGATGTAATTTAAAACAGTAAATAAATTAGAAGAATTTAACCCTTTCGGTCACGAAATATTTATTCCTGGAAAAAGATCATGGTTTTGCTAAGCAGTTCTTTGAATTAAATTATGATTTTTCAGTTGTATAAAATATCTACGTGGAGGTCCCCAAGGGGCCGGGGCTAACCTAAACCACACCCGAGACGGCTAATAAGACGCCCCTCTACTAATCTGTTCCAATTGTCACTGAGGTGCGTGATCCCGTTGTCCACATTTCTCGCGCACCCCTTAAATTGGGTCGTACCCACACCTGTTGGCGTAGCAAATTAAAAGATTGGCGGGTCTACGCGAAGCAAGTCGAAGAAAATTCGTTTACCCCGTTGCTCTACAATATCGTGTCAGATTCGTGATCAAAATTCTAAACAGAGTCTAATAAATATGTTTGTTATTAATTTCATTTAAGCCGAACTAAAATCCTTTTTTGGTTCTGTTAAATGTACAGCTGTTGCAGCACATATGGGCACAGTGGCGCACTCAGGGGGGGAGCCAGGGGGCCAAGTCCTGAAAATTAAAACCGCAGAATAGCCCTGGGTACCGTTGACAGATATTTTGGCTAAAAAAAAGGTGATCGCGCAAAACCTAGGGCTAGGTTCAACTCGCCCTCCCCCCCAGGATTACATCGTGGATGCGCCACTGCATAGGCATACCATAGATATAACAGTTCTAGTCACTGAAACCGTAAAATACATCGCAGGGCAAGGGGTTAATCGAGCTCCGCCGATTGCAAGAGTTGTCGCGAGGAACAACTAATTGTAAGACTCGGTTTGATTGCACAGCGTCTCGGAAGATGTTCGACGCAAGCCTAACCTGACAAAGTATACAGCTTGGCCGTGCGACGCGCGACGTCTCGCTATTCCCCGTGTGATTTATCCTCTTACACCAACTAGTACTGGTCAGCTGCGCTCGCGCGCTCGAGGTTGCTTCGCCGACGATTGCAGTCCGAAGACAAACGGGTGTCCAGAATGTTCGATGCGATCGAAGTTGTCCGGCGAAATAGCCTCGCTTCCCGCGGGCGCCGCGACGCTTACTATCGACGAAACAACGGAGACGAACACGAAAAATGTAGCGGATCTTTGTAGCCTTCGTAACAACAGCTAGTCCCGCCGCGTCGTCCTACCGAGCGATACTATCGAGGGGGTGACATTTTTCTGGATAATCACACGCCTTTTTTCCTTGATCGTCTCGTTCGCGAAGGACGACTACGATGGACCGACCTACGTGGACACTCGTGGTCCGTTTCTCGAAAAAGAAGAGATCCTCAAAGATCTCGAAAGAGACCCCCAAATATCTCGGAAGAGATTCCCAAAGATCTCTGCGCGCGATTATCCGAGATCTCTTTCGACGAGCAGAGTACAGTATTCCTGCGGATAATGTGACAAGAGTCTCAGAAAGCGTAGAGGTACTACTTTCTTTGACGCGTGCCGAACGTAGAGAAGGACAGCGCGTAAACGACAAAGAGGGGCTGAGCGTCGAGGCAGCCGGTACAGTTCAGAAGGCTGCCTATCGATTACGATGTCAATGCAAGTAGGAAAGTTTTTTATTTTTCGTCCTTTTGATGAGTCTAAATACGTCATAATTCGGACCATATCTACTAATTGAAAGTGTGATAATAACCTGCTGTGATGTCGGTAAATATGATTGAAACTCTGTCGAGTTTGGTCTTTTTTAACCAGGGAAATCTCACAAATAACAACGTGTTGTTCAGTGATCGGTTCTTCGAACAGCTCGCATAATGCGTGGCCTGGAAGCGAATTCGGGTCTTTAAATTTAAACAGCTCGATATGCGAGGCCTGGAAGCGAATTTTAACCGCTGAACTTTTGACCGATGCCGGCCGCTACGACTCTGCGCGTCTCTTTCTTTCCACATGCTGTCCTCCTTTGCGTTCAAAACTTTCATCGCTTATTAAACAAGTAAATATACTCGCAATTCTATCGTGTTTGGTCTCGTTTTAATGAGAGAAATTTCACGAATCCGTTGGTAAAGGTTTCGTAACGAAATAACTAAACTTAAGAAAGTTTCATCATTGCATTAGTATTGCCTCACCGATATCCGAGCTCGTATCATGTTTCTTTGTAGCGCGATCTACCGTCCAAGGGAGAACTCCCTAGTATTGTGGTGAGATAACGAGAAGGTCCCTGACAACAGTGTCGCCAGATGAGGGGAGGGAGCACAAATCGAGGGGAAAAGTTATCCTCTCTCTGCCAGTACCGAGCGTACGCACGAAACACGTCACGTGACCGGGCCACGGCGGAAGTGGGGAATAGCGTCGTAGAAGGGGACAGTAGAGTGAGGATACAAGTCTTGCCCCGCAGACTTCTTGTTATCTCAATTCTCAACACAGTAACGGGGATAAGAAAGTAACATCATCCGCACAGACGAAAGTCACATCATCCGAGGGAATGCTGTATAGTTTCTCCTGATGCAGAAAGGATCGCGGTTTCCGTTGATTGTTTATAACCGAGCGGCAATCGTTTAAGCGCGAAAGAGTGTAGTCGAAAGCTAGGCAACCGGAGCAGCTGTGATCTGTTTTAGATGGGATTCCGCAGCTGTACGTGATCGCGACGCGATGCGATGCGTCTCAGCGTTGCATAGCATCCACGCCACACATACATTCTTCATAGCTTTAATCCGTGCGTTGCGACTGGTGCGAAGTGCGACATGGCGCCGAGGCGATGACGCCTCTGCAATAATACGTTCAGATCCAGGCGACCATTCTCGACCGTTCTAAATAGATAGATACATATGTATGTATGTATATGTAGTCTGTCCAACGAGACGAGACAGTGATACACCAGCGTGCGTCCTTTGCTAACTCTATTCGGTGTACAAATAAGTTCGGTGCCTTTACATATATTCAATTGGTACATAACCCAGTGCTTCGATTGTGCACACCTTTTCTCGTGCATGCGCAGCGATTTCAGCCTCAGTAACGTAAGCTTTTCGATAAAATGGGGTTCCTTGAGCACCCGCAGAATTTAAAAAAATTTATATGATTTGATTCTGAAAAATGAATGTATAAAAAGTGTATTTGTATATATTTTGTAACTCGTAGTACACGTCCTGGAGGCTTTTTGTCCGGTGAGATTATTTCGGTACACTCCCGCCAATATAACTGCCAGTCAGGGCTCTGGCCGCTCTGCTACCCAATAGTAGATACGTTACTGTTTTCTCGCGCATGCGCGAGGTGTAACTCAACAAGCAATTTCAGTTCGTTTGAAGGGGCTTGGGAGCTTCGAAACGTAATGTGTATTCCTTTTTTTTATAAATAAAGATCAACATTATATATATGCCCGAAAGGCACCGAAGTTATTTGTACACCTAATATCTATATGGGTAACTCCAACTATGTCGCACTCGAATGGTTGCGTCCACGTCGATCGCCTCGTCCCGTTGGACAGACTATGCACACCACGCCGGACACATATCCGATCAGTGATATCGTTCGTTTGTCTTTTCTCGTCGTCTTCTCGTTTCTATGTAAATACAGTCTAGTAGATTAAAGCGTTAATTAATATATGATATTGGTATTGATATTATTAGACGACGTTGCTAATAATATGAGTACCGCGATATTATATGAGTGTACATAGGCGTCGGCGTCAGAGACTTATCGTTGCTTTTACTTAAACCTGTTCCTCGTTTCCAGCGAAGGACTCTTGTTCGTTCGATACCGACGAGACGCGCTCGTTTCGTTTTCTTTTCTTTCGTTCTTTTAACGCCCCGAGATGTATACTTAGCGTCGCAAACTCGTTAGTCTACTAGTCATTTGAACGAGCGTAGGGTTTCGTTCAACCGAACAATTGGAGTCCGAACCGGAATCGAAGATGGCGGATGGTTCACGCGGGGTTTAACCTGTTAACGGAGTGGCTGCAGTAGCCGGGAGCCATTGTTCCCTGCTTTATTGTTTTTATTTCGCTTCCGTTTAACCCCTTGCCGCACAATATTCTCGATTGTTGGAACTTTTTCGTTTTTCATCATTTCCTATACCCGCGTCGACTTTAACGCTTCAGTATCGATTAGACAAGCATCGAACTTGACTTTGACCTAAAAGAAAGGAATAGCGTTCGTATCTGCCAGATAGAAGTCCGACTCTGTGTAGGCGGCAAGGGGTTAGCCAAAATTCGAATCGAACATGAAAGACGAGCGTATATATGTATATAATTGTATTATTTGTTACGTTGTATATACAAAATTCAAGGTCACCTTAATTTTTTTAAATGGAACCACCCTTTTTTAGACACCTACCTTAATGTGTTTACTACAAGCCTCACTCGTAATAAACGTATTCTACTTTTGTATTTTAAATTTTATACTTTTTCGCTCTGTCCGTGACCTTGAATGACCTTGAATAATTAGTCACTGCATTCTCAATGAAAAGGACTATCATTGCAGGTGTTTAAAACAGTGTGGTCCCATTAAAAAAAATGAAGGTGACTGATATCTCTACAAAAAATGACATAAAAACAAAAATTTTTTGTTTTACCATTCAAATTTCCTCGTGATATTTAACCCACTCAGTGCTATATTCACTCGAAAATAAAACATTTCTTCCGACCTAGAATATTTCCATTCCATGATTTTTTAAATTTTATGAATATAAATATTATTTATGTTATTAATTATGTTATGGTATCTAATCAATTGCTAAACATTTAAGTATTGTATGAGGTATTATATCAATTTTTGATATATTGGGTTGGCAAGGTGAAATAGAGCCCAATTTTCTTATTCAGGCAATGAACTTTAATGAACATGATATTTCCCCTTTTGTTCAATGATTTCTTGCCAAAAAGAATAAATTAAAAAAATATTTTATTGATTAAAGTTCATCGCTTGAATAAAGAAATTCGGCTTTATATTACTTTCTTGCCGTGCCAATATGTATAATACCTCATACAATACTTAAATGTTAGTAATTTATTAGATACCGACATATTTAACAATGTAAATCATATTTTGAATAATGGTACAGCAATTTTTAGTGGTGACTCTGAGTACTAAGGGTTATTGTTAATATATCTGTGAAAACAACAGAGATATTTGAGGTACAAACGTTAGGTGACTCATTCTGTGTATTATATATTATATGTAGAGTGTTCCACATAATACTTTTCACGATTTTTCAAGTACTTGCGATAATCTGACAAAAAAATATTTTCAACAAAAGTTGATCAGTATTCGATTGGCTATACATAGGAATAAAAAAAGTTCCAAAATTTTCTTTTTAATTATTGCCAAGGCCACCTTCATTTTTTAAAATGGTATTTCAAGGTTATCCGAAGGTCATGGTATACTAGATCGTTGAATTCGTCTTGATACGGGCTATAATCCTGATAAGTCAAAAATACAAAGCGCCATTTAAAAAAATGAAGGTGGCCTTGACAATACTAAAAAAAAAGAAAAATTTCGCGAACTTTTTTTTATTGTAATTGCCAATCGAAAACTGATTGACTTTTGTTTAAAATATTTTTTTGTCAGATTATCGCAAGTACTCGAAAAATCGTGAAAACTGTTACGTGGGGGACACCCTGTATATAATTTTATTATTTATTATATTATATATGTACAAAATTCGAATCGAACGAGAAAGTCGAGCAGGACTCGCGAACGAACCAGTCTCCGGTTAACAGGTTAAGCGTTCGAATCGTCACGCGTCGCGTCGCGTAGCTCGCCGACGGAAAGTCGAGCGAACGCGTCCTAGTATTCAAATGTTTAGCACGTTTCCCGCGTCCCGTGTCCCATCGCGCATCGCGCGTCGCGATAGACCGTTGCGCTTTGTCTTTTCGATCGGTGTTGCTGGAATGGCAGCCGGCGCGACAGCCCTGAAAACGCGCTAACCAGATCGATTATAACGTTCAGCCGTGCGAAACGGACGAGCCGTTGCTGAACTCTTTGTACTTTCGCTTTCATTCAGATCCGCTTTGTTTCTGCCGTCGAGCAATGAAACACGAAACACAATATTGGACTGAAAGAAATTCAAGAGGGAAATGTCGCTTTGGACGTAAACGACTCGGGTTGCCTGCGAAGGGTAAAATTCCATTTTGTTGTTGTCAGTATACAATATGTCCATTGGGAATATATAGGCACACAATGAATAAAATAATTCTGCTAAAAATTATGAATAACAAAGTAATTATTAGACTGCGGATTCTTATTCATTTATGAATAAATTGGCTAGGTGAAATGTCAAACAGTGAGAAATTCGAGAAGTCTAAAAAAGCGTAATGTTATTGTCAAGTGTAAAAAGCTATTAATTCGGATCCGCTTTGTTTCGGTTTGTTTTATATTGGACTGAAAGAAATTGAAAAGTAAAATGTCGCCTTGGACGTAGTTTTTCGGTCCCCTGCACGCTTCTGAAGTTTTGCCATTTAAATTCGGGACACCCTGCATAATTGGCAATGCTTAGGATCGTTCACAGCACTAATTAATAATTTTAAAAAATTTACTTTTTATGCTACCTCGTGTAGACACATTAGTATTTCCGCTATACTCAATGAAACAGCTATTCAGTTAGTTTAATTGCCACAAAAGTACTTAAATGACAATTTGGATGTTCCCGGTCAGAAATGACTCCGGCGCAGCACTCGGAGGGTTCGTTGCACGGGAGCGTGGATCCGCTCGTACGAATAATCGCAGAAATTAAAATACGGATAGGTACTTCGAGTATCCGTGAAAATAGGGGCTCCTAATTTTAGCGTTGACCCACCGGAAATCCAATATACTGCTGAAGAAAATGGACGGTAAAAGGATATGGTTTGTAGTCGAAGTGATTGTTCCCGATGATCCGTGCCTAAACGCGCGCGAGGAAGCATAATCGCGTTAAATCCAGTCCCGACGTAATCCGCGTCGCGCTTACATTAACAGCACGAATTGTAGCGGCCACAGTATATGGCCATACGGCAGCCGGGGAGAGCGCAGATTGCCATTCTCAATTAATTAATCGATTTGATAAGCGTCTCGAATCAACGCGAAACGACAGGAATCGACGCGACTCGACTCGACTCGACTCGACTCGGTTGGGGTCGAGTGACTCGCCTGGGACCACCCAGCGACCTCTCAATCCAATCCTATTACCATCATTGTTGATAAGCCGCGTTAAGAGGATCGCAAATCGTGTTATTACGCGTGTGGGCGTCCGCTCTCGTTAAACATTCGCCACGGAGGTCTTCTTCTTTCAGTTAAGCGCCCTGCAACCGGAATGCCTCTCGTTAGCGCCCGTTGCACGTTACCCGCCACCGTTCTCTTCAATTTTCCAGAATCCTCCGCGCACAAGCTACGGTTGTACGAGGAGTGTTAAAAAAATAACGGGAATTTTCATTTTCCGGAAAAATTTCATTCCTTCGTCTACACCAGGGGTCGGCAAACTTCTTTTGGAAAGGACCAGAACGTAAAATTTTTAGGCTAGGGGGCCGGGTAGCAAGCTCGAAGATATTTACATGGGTGGCTAAGGGTGTAGTTAGTTTGGGACCGGCCAGGTCCGGCACGGCCAGTGCACAAGGATAGGGCGCCCGGCATCTCCGGAAATTTCCAACGCCGGGCGCCCTATCCTTAACCCTTAAAATGCTGAGTGGGGTCCTATAGGGACCTTCTAGGGTAGGGCACGACCCCACTCAGCAGTTTAAGGTGCACTGGCCGTGCCGGACCTGGCCGGTCCCAAACTAACTACAGTAAAAGCTCCTTCGTTGTCCAAAGGCCAGGGGTTTGAGCGGACAACGACCGTGCCCGGGCACTATTTTTGATTTATGACTGCGTCTTTAGTGAAACGGCTAGTTAAATGACAAGGAAAAGCATTCGCAGTCAAAAGCAGTCAACTGTCTGGCTTTAGAAATCTCCTTTTTTCCTTGCCAAATTCCTTTCCTATTGTTCTCTGTTCTGCGCGGGTCTGGACCAGCGTTACCATATTTTTATCCCTCTATCCCTTCCGGCCCCTTACACTTCCGCCTCCTCGCCCAGTTTCGCAGTGTACCTCTTATATAATAATTAAAAATCTTTACGCAACGCTTTTCTATATTTTCGTCTACGTTATTCTGAGATATATCCGCATTTTTTAAGACTGAGGATTTTATGCAAAATAAAATAATTCTGCATTGATTGTGAGAAGCAGTTGAATAAAAATTTAATTCATCCCTTAATAGCCGTTTTACGTTGTTAAACTGCATAACAACCTCCTTAGATTTTATATATTTTTCACTGTTTTATATTTCTCCCATTTAATTTCTTCGTAAGTGTATAAAAGACCGCAGTCTACACTTTGTCCCACGAGAGTCCGGAATCGCGTAAAGACCAGTTTTCGTTCGTCGCTACGCATTTTCGCCCTAATTGGTTCAAGAAAGTAGGGAGTGGGTAGTGGAGTGAGAGCTGCGCAAAACGAGTCCGGACTCTCGTGGGATAAAGTATAGTTATTATAAAGAAAAAATTATTTAGTGGGCCGCATTTCGAAAATTTGCATCATACTGAGAAAATCTACCACACGACCCTGTGAAAAACGACGATTCTTTAAGGTTCTCTTTATTTTTGAGAACAAAAAGAGTCACACGAGGTCATGTCTGGCGAATATAGAGGCTGGGGCATCATTACATTGTTGGTTTTGGCCAGAAAATCACGAACAAGCAATGAAGTGCGAGTAGATGCATTGATCTGATCCATTTTCTCAACAAGTAAAGAATCGCTGATCTTACCAAACACATGTAACCTCTCAAAAGCTGACAACAGACCAATAAACCGACCAATAAACCAATAAACCAATAAACAGACACTTTCCAGGCATGTTTACTAACACAACAACAAAAAAGATGGCATGAATTTACAAAATTCTCGTTAATTCTCGACTAATTGTACATATATACAGGGTTCGTACCACTTTTTTTCAATTCTTTGAAATGTGGGAGTTATTTCTGCCGCACCCTGTACTTTATTGTCTAAAGTCGAAGTTCACAGGTCAATATTCAGAGATTTTTATGATTTTCTTCTGCTAAATTCTTTCAATATCTCATAAAGGCTGTCGTTCCATCGGGTTTGTTCAGAACAGGTTCGAAGTTCGAACGTGCGGTGCACGTGACTACGCGAGGGCGAGAACGTGGAAATCTACGTTACAAAAGGGGTGGTTTCCTTTGAAAGTACGGGGGCGAGGTAACGTTTCACCGGTTTCACCGCACAGTGCGTTGTAAAGTCCGTTCTCTCGACAAGATTCCAATATCCGAAAATTGTAGCTGATACGAATAAATGTCTCAGATGAAAGTTCTGGAATATAGAGGAGAGCACACGACGCGACGATTGTAATTGTTTGGCATTGCAGTAACATGGAAGAGTCCCGTAGAAATTAAAATTGAAATATTTAATGGAAACCTACATTTTTGATGACGTGTTCTCGAAGGTGACCCGAACACGTCTTCAAAACATCACGAGGTTATTTTTCTGCCACGCGCCGCAACAGCTTCCTCGAACTCGACGCGTCTCGGCCGCAAGCGGTTCGAATAAAGCGAACAAAGAGCGGAAAACATGAAAAGACAAAATGCGACGGTTAATTGCGCGAGCGAAGGTGCACACCGCAAATTCCGTGCCGCCAAATGTACTCGGAAACGTAAACAGAAGCTCAAGCGTAATTATTTTCTACGCCATTGTAAAACGAATAACTCGCGCGAGCCCGACTGGCAAGCGGACAGTGAGAGAGAAAGAGAGAGCGAGAGGGTGAGGGAGAGGGGGAGAGAGAGAGAGAGAGAGAGAGAGAGAGAGAGAGAGAGAGAGAATGGGATGGAGGAGAATAATGGTGTGATAAAAAGGTTGTAAGAATTTTTGTCGCTAATAAAAGATACACTTGTTACTTATAGACAGGGTTTACGTTCACTTGAATTGACCCAGCTAAAAGGACCAATTTTGAGTCCGATAAAGTAAAGAGAGCAGCCTAAATTATACTTGCAACAAAGTGTTCACATACTTTTGAGCGGGAGTGTATATGTGACGAGCATATTGGCTTAATGTTTTCTTTATAGACACTTTTTTTAGAGACAGGTATACATTATAGTTTACTGCAATTTTCACTTCCTTGTTGTTTGCCTGTTTACAATTATTCAAGTTTGAAGGTGACTTATTACTTACTGCGATATGTATTTCGCCTTCGTAGATTTTTCAAGAAAGAAATTTTTTGGCTACCAAGTGAGTCCCGATGTTCTTTTTTTCGCCATTGGCAACTGTAAAGGTTTCTGTTGACAATGCAAAAAGAATTGGCTGCCAAGACGTGCCAATACGGCTTTTACATTAGTTTTTGTACTGCGATTTATGGAGAAAACGCAGTGTTCGTCGCGTTGTTGGCTAATGCAAATTGCGCTGCCAAATAATGCAAATTACGCTTCATAAACGAAAAAATAGGACTCTTGAGGGCAATCGCGGCTTAGATAGATCTTTTATCTAGCCAGAGGTGGGCATTATTTGGCGAAACAAATATTTCAAATACTATTTAATATTTTCGATTTCATTTTGCTTAAAGAAAATTATATTTTAAATAAGATATACAATTTCTCTCTCGAAAATAAAATATTTCTATTTGAACAATCTGTACCTCAAAGTAAAATATTTCTATTTCAACAATTTGATCCACAAAATAAAAAATTTCTATTTTAACAATCAGAAACATGAAATAAAATATTTTACTTTTTGCATTGTTATAATACTCCGAGAAACCGCATAAACATACAATATACCTTATCGTTAAGAAACGATTTACACTCGTAAATGTATTGAATTCGAACCATTATTTTCAGCAATAATATAAATATTATTTCAATTCTAAAAAATTGAAATTGAAAATAAAGACAAAATACAAATACTTTCAATATTCTTCGAATAGAATACTATTTAAAAAAAAAATTACTGCCTCAAATAAATTATTTTATTTTCACAAATTACTACATCAAATAAAATATTTTATTTTCAAAGTTGTACACGTACTTTAAAATAAATAGGATTATTTAATATTTACTATTTATATTTACTATTTCCCCAGCTCTGTATCTATCGTTTTTGACTACTGAAAAACCCCATTTTTGTGTTATCGAGAAATGATAACGCGAATCCCGTACCCTTGCAATCCTGGAAAAAGGAATGTACTTCCTTAACCACTTCACAACCACGGACGAGTTATCTTGCGACGCAATACCGTTCGTACGAGACCACAGACGAGTTATCTCGCGACCAAGTTTCGTTCGTATATCGCCACGGATGAGCTATACCGCATATGTGATCATTGGGACGGGAGTTTTGATTTGGAAATAGTTTTAGCAAGAATGATGTTTATTAGTCTTTTACATGAAATATTTTGAAACAGGGATCCACAGTGAATCCACAAATAGTGCTACATTACATTTTTTACAATAATATCGTGTTTGTTTTCGTACATTGTTTGATTTACAAATCACTCAAAGCTTTGTTGGGTGACATTTCTTTTGTGTTGGGGGTATTTTTGTGGGGAAACATCGGGAATGAAGGCCCAAGGGGTTAAAATGACAATTTTTCTCTTTAAAACTCTCCTCCCAATAATCACATATGCGGTACAGCTCATCAAACTGATTCTTTCGCCTTCAGGTCACTTCAAGGTCATGGTGTGTAGGTCGTTGAACTCGTCTTGACGCCGACTACCACATTGCATTATGAAAAATACTTGTTAATAAGCAAAAAAATACAGTGACCTTGAAGAAACCGTTAAAATGACCTTCAAAGGATTTTTTTTATTGCCATCTGATGCGCGTCTTAAAACCATGTACATCCTATTTAGTTATTTTTTCTTACTTTTAATAGTAGCGGGAATAATTTAGGTGTTCAAGATAGAATAAACACCCTGTACATCAATCTTTAGTCACAATATCAAACGGCCTGAATGATAACTCGAGCAAAAACGGCTTGGCACGGAACGTGTTAAACTACTTTGATTACGTAGAATGTTTCAGGGGGTGATTGTTCGGCAGTGAACGTGTCCATTGCACGCGTCGAAGTAAGTACTTTACCGAGATTGCTGAACACGTATAACCTCGATCAAAATTCTACTGTTCATGTACATACGCTTTTCTCATTAATTAGCGAAGTCGCATAGGACGGAAAGGACGAATGTTCCGCTTCGCCGTGCCCAAGGGTTAACGATTGACGTGCCTGGAAGAGGGTCGCGCCCTTAGGCGTGGAGGCCACTGCAGACGCGATTCCGCGGGATTGCGGGATTGATTCCTTAATTTCTTAACTGCCAAACGAGGGAGAACGAGGTTGGTCGAAACGTCGCGATCGAATGCTCTGCATGCTGTCGAGGAGATCGATAACTGTAATATTCGGCAGCGATACGTATAGTAGGTATTTACCTGTCTACCTATTCACCGTCCGCCGCGTCGCCACACAGTGGTCTGGATTGAACAATCGTGTGCCTTTCTGCCCAAAAATGAACTTTTTCGTACCGATATTTAATATATGAACATTGTTTCAATTTAAGGTAATTGTTGACAAAAGGTCTGCGTCCTCCGATTTTGATGAAATTTTAATATGTTATAGATTTCGACATTTTGAACAACTTTTTCCTTTTCCAATATAGGGGGGTCGCTTTTAGTTTTCGAGATATTTGCACAAAACTATCGCTAATACTGTATTGAATTTTTCGTATTCCTGCACGCTGTGAGGCAACGTAAGCCTTTCCCGGCGCGTCGTTTGTTTACATTTTGCTTCTAAACACGCTGAGGAGATGACAGAGAAAATAGGGTCTCACTCTCATAATATATTATTATATTATGTACTATATATTATATATTATACATTATATATTATACAATATTATATACTATGAGACTGTGAGACCCTGTTTTCTCTCTCATCTCCACAACGTGTTTAGAAACAAAATGTAAACAAACGCCGCGCCGGGACAGGCTTACGTTGCCACGTAGCGTCCAACAATACGAAAAATTCAATACAGTATTAGCGATAGTTTTTTGCAAATATCTCGAAAACTAAAAGCGACCCCCCCTATATTGGAAAAGGAAAAAGTTGTTCAAAATGTCGAAATCTATAACATATTAAAATTTCATCAAAATCGGAGGACGTAGACCTTTTGTAAACAATTACCAAAAATAATAATATTTCGTATAAAACATTTTTTCCTAGCGTGCACGGTTTTATTAAACAAATTGTGGTGAATATCCCAATATTTGTAATGACAAAAAATACATTACTAACTATAAGACAAGATCTTGTCTTAAAGTTAGTAATGTATTTTTTGTCATTACAAATATTGGGATATTCACCACAATTTGTTTAATAAAACCGTGCACGCTAGGAAAAAATGTTTTATACGAAATATTATTATTTTTGGTAATTGTTTACAAAAGGTCTACGTCCTCCGATTTTGATGAAATTTTAATATGTTATAGATTTCGACATTTTGAACAACTTTTTCCTTTTCCAATATAGGGGGGTCGCTTTTAGTTTTCGAGATATTTGCACAAAACTATCGCTAATACTGTATTGAATTTTTCGTATTCCTGCACGCTGTGAGGCAACGTAAGCCTTTCCCGGCGCGTCGTTTGTTTACATTTTGCTTCTAAACACGCTGAGGAGATGACAGAGAAAATAGGGTCTCACTCTCATAATATATTATTATATTATGTACTATATATTATATATTATACATTATATATTATACAATATTATATACTATGAGACTGTGAGACCCTGTTTTCTCTCTCATCTCCACAACGTGTTTAGAAACAAAATGTAAACAAACGCCGCGCCGGGACAGGCTTACGTTGCCACGTAGCGTCCAACAATACGAAAAATTCAATACAGTATTAGCGATAGTTTTGTGCAAATATCTCGAAAATTCTATATTGGAAAAGGAAAAAGTTGTTCAAAATGTGTTGCTGCATAACATATTAAAATTTCATCAAAATCGGAGGACGCAGACATGTTGTCAACAATTACCCAATTTAATAAATATAATAGTTGTAATAAACATTGAAAGTAGGACATTTCAAGAGGAGTATTTTTCACGAGAAAAATTGCTTCTCTTCTCGCTTTTTTTTTAAATTGAAGAGCAGACTTTTGTGATAAAAATCATATCTTTCTATTATCTAAATAGTCTTATGTAAATACTCTATTTAAATAATACTCTATTTTCCAGATAACGCTGTTGCTCGTTTGCTCGACATTTTCCTTCGGCGACGATCGCACAAACTACAACCTGCACACGAACCGCGGTTAATCGAGATAGGGGTTTCAATAAAAGAGGAATGTAATAACGGTCCAAGGAAAGAATGAGACCGAGAAACAATCGATTTTTTAACTAGGAACGAAGTTGTAACTTCCATCGTCGCTCGCAAAATTGCCAATCATCGGTTATAGTTAATTTCATCGAAGTATACTAGACGGGCCCGATGTACTCGGATTGTCGCGTTCCATTGTGTTTCGTCGTGTTTTTCGATCGTTTGAAAATTAAAATCGACGCTGGAGTCATCCACCCGTGTTCAAACGTGATATGTGCCCTAAGTGTAGACAATCCAAAAGTGATACCTAAATCTGGACAATTATATATTCTGAGGCCTTAGCTTACAAGTAGGTGTGAATATTATTTCATTAAGACATCAATTGAAATTTAAAAATAAATTCAAAGTTCATCTGAAAACAGTATACAAAATAGTCTATTCATACGCGAATCATGTACATTTATAGTTTGTACTTTTACTAGAAAAAAAAAAATAATTTAAGCATTTAGACAAAAACTAATTATCGCGCATAATAATATTGATATTTTAAAATAAATTGGCAATAAAACTTAACTTCAATAATAATTATTAATTCAAACATTAGATGTCCAAAAGTTTAGGACTGCTGTGAAATATAAGTACTCCATACTGGGACGCGATTGCAGTAGCTGTCCAACTATAAGCTTATATTCTATGTAAATACGCCTTAAGTTGGACAAGTGTTTGCGACTAAAATCAACCCGTAGTTTTCAAATTATTATTAGCTTAAACAAATTACTATTAGCTTGTATATAACGTATATAGAAAATGTGTTCCGGCTGTGACGTTAATAATACTTAATTTTTATGCTATAAATCTATCAGTATTAATACCTAACCTCAAAAATTAATTATTCATGTCGATATAATTCTTAAAAAAATGTTTTCCATCACTAGAAATAAAACTTTTGATTCCAGTCGAAAATGTAATTAATAAGTATCATAAAAAAACAAATTAAGAGTAAGAGCAAGCCAAAAGTGTACATAAAATCTAAGGATATTATTAAAAGTGACAGATTGAAGGAAAATAGAAGATTGAATAAAAATAAAAAATTGAACAGAAATCAAGAATCTCATTCTGTTAAATCCACCGTACAAGTACAAGCTCTCAATACAGTGGGTCAATTTAATATTCCAAAAAGCACGCATTCTAGAATGAAAAATTTAAGAAAGAAGAAAGATCTTGAAAAAAGGAACAATAAAAAAATTGTAGAAGAACATTTGTCAAAAAAGCAGGAAAAAGAGAGAAACAAAATTAAAAAAGAACAAGAAATCAATAATAATTTTTACACGAAAGAAAAAATATAATTACACAACAAATTAAAGATATAAAGTGAAAAGCCAATGATAAATCTAAATAAATAAGGTCCGAAGCAACTAATGATAATAAAGATGAAATTATAGAAGAGAAAGCAAAATTATGCACTCAATTAGAGAATATGGAGAAAGAAGTATTGTCCCTTGAAATGCTTGCTTTGCAACAGAAAATGAGCATTAAACAGGGCAGAATTTAATATACAATAATAAAATATATATTCATGTGTGCACCATTAAAGATTTAATAAAGTTCGATGTTATAGATCAGGCATGGGCTTTTTGCTCGATCGGAGGCATTCTCAAAGAATATCCACACTCCTCCCGGCCGCGCGTCACGCTCTCCGTGGCAGTTGTCTGTTGCAGATTATATGTAAATTCAATTTGTCCCGGTGTAGGCTTTATACTTCTGTCCAGGTACTAGTTTAGATTGGATTTAATATGTCCAATTATAGGTTTGAATGATTCTTGTTAATACAATTAAAATATTAATCTAATGATTTTTTGATTTCAAATTACTTTACAAAATCTGAATTTTATGTTAAAACTCCTAAAAAATTATTTTTGTTTATCTAAACTGATAAAATTAAAGGTAGCAAAAAATGCTGTCCAGACTTAGGGCATTTCACCTTACTACTGCTATTAATAATGATAATAATAGTTATTATTATTGTATTTATTATAAACGGACCGAAGTCCTTTTACACAAAAGTTCATAATAGAAAAAACAAGAAATAACGTAAATGAAAATAAGAAGGGACATGCACAAAAACTGTTGAAATACAGGTATGATATTATCAGATAATCGTGCGTAATTTTCTTAAAATAATAACAATAATAATAATAACAACGATGATGATGATAATAATAATAATAATAATAATAATAATAATAATAATAATAATAAATAATTAATAAGCAGAAGAAGAATAATAATACGTTCCACAAGTATTGCGGTCGACTGTATATGTTCATTAAAGTACCTGTATGGAAACAATCAACTTGTGTTTTCTCTTCCCAGCCGAAGTCATATATTCCCGTAGCGCGTCGCGCGTAAATGATACCATCGCGCGAGTAAATACAAGCACCGCGTATTCTTTCGTTCTCTTTGTTTAAATTTCGATCAGTACACGGGGTCGTGTCTGGCATCGTGTGTACCTCAATACGTGTGTCATGTTACTGTAACCGTGATACTGTTCCAGGAGAGAGTTACTATAGACGGGCACACGTGCAGCGTTCTCTTCCGAATGATACCTCATTAGCTTGTTTATACATACGTGCACACATCATTTACGAATACGACACGTGACGCATACAAACTAAGGCTGTTACTTTCCTCCGTAGGTCGAAGATTTTGAAGCTCCGAAGCTTCGAATTTCGCAGCTTCGATTTCAGAAACTTCTGAGGTGATGAGTTGACTGCGGATTTTATGCATTTATGGCAAAAATGCGTGGGTGCAATTTAAAACAGTATTTAGAAAGGTTACAATTAGGGATGGTATCAAGTAGTACCTCGCAAACAGGTTCGAACTTTGATTTATGGAATTCGAACTCTCTATAAGTACTTCGAAAAACAGAAATAGTATACTCCTAAAGTATTGGGTTGGCAAAAATAAGTTCTTTCGGATTTTTAGAGTGGAATAAAATACAATTTTTTGATACATAAGATAAATTTTAATCAATTATATATTGCCATCTTTATCGAGATGACCTCTTGCGATCTTTCCACTAACTTCATTATATCGCGTTCGTAAAACGTCTGGGACTTATCGCCGAAAAACCAATCCAGGTGGTTTTTAACGGCCTCTTCATCCCTGAAGATTTCCCGTTCATAGAATTCTGTAGCGACCGGAACAAATGATAATTAGAAGGGGCTAGCTCCGGTGAATACGCAGGATGAGGCAAAACATCCTAGCCAAGCCTAATCAATTTATTCCGAGTGGTCAATGACGTATGAAGTTTGGCGTTGTCGTGGTGGAAGACGACAACCTTGCGATTTGCCAATTCTGGACGTTTTGTACGGATTGCTTGGTCCAATTTCGTTAATTGCGAACAGTATACAGCTGAATCAATCGTTTTGCCTGCCGGTAACAGAGTTCGTAATAGATGACACCCTTGAAATCCCACCATACGGAGAGCATTATTTTCTTTGGACGTAATCCCGCCTTGAGGTCGTTTGTGGTGACTCCCTGCTGTGCCCCCATGATCTTCTACGTGTTACATTATCGTAGACGACCCATTTTTCGTCACCCGTCACCATTCGTTTGAAAAATGGGTCGTTTCCTTGGCGTTTCCGTAGCGAATCGCAAATGGATAATGCGTGTGATCAAGTTAGCCTCGGTTAATTGATGCGGCACCCAAACATTAAGCCGAGAAACGTAACCCAGCTCGCGTAAATGGTTTTCTACGCTTGTGTGGGATATATTTAATGTCGTAGCAATCTCTCGTACCGATTGGGATGGATTTACGTCGATTACAACCTTAACGTCACTTGAATTAGTGTCGGATGGGCGACCGGAGCGGGCGCATCATTGACGTCGAAATCTCCAGAACGAAATTTGGCATACCACTTTTGTCATAAGCGTTCTATGTATGTCGAGAAGTTAGTAGTTCAGGAGATATTTCAATTTAAATAATTCTAAAACACCATTACTGTCGTACTAAGACGTTACACAAGTAAGTAAACTCGTTAGTACGACAGTAATGGTGTTGTAGAGTTATTTAAATTGAAATATCTCCTGAACTGCTAACTTTTCGACATACATAGGCTAGTACTTTTTTATAAAGAATATCCAGCTGCATCGATTGATGTATTAAAAAATACCACATTCCATTTAAAAAATGAAGGTGACCTTCATATCTCTAAGAAAAATTACACAAAAACAAAAATTTTTTTGGTATCGTATGAGCTTTGAAATACTGATTAACTTTGATACGAAACATTTTTCTGTCCGACCATCCGACGGGGCTGAAAAATCGTGGGGTCTAATTTGCGCCGCACCCTGTAGAATGCAAAGATTATGCGATCAGAATTATACTTGGGCCCAAATAAGAAGGTAATTACTAGCCGACGAATTTAAGACTCTACTGCGCATATGACACTATACGGAACTCGTTCATTGGCTAATCCCCTTCTCGTACTCCGCCTACTACGCACGTTTTCTTGCGTGCAACAAGGCTGACGCGCAACGACATTCGCAGAACAAGTTATTTCTTATTTGGGCTCAAGCATAGTTAGGATTAGGTGGTGGTGGTGGAGAGGACCGGCCGTCAGGCCGGCCCGACCACGCATACGAAAATACAGTATTAGCAATAGTTTTTTGCAAATATCTCGAAAACTAAGACCGAGCACCGGGTAGACGTAATGACAAAAGTTGTACAGAATGTTGTCCTTGATAACATATGTGAAGGTGAAGGTCATCCGAGATGGGTCCCCTCAAAGCTACATTTACCACAAACTTTAACGACGATTTTCTTTATTATAAACAATTTTGGGACAAGTTTCTTTTACAAATGTCCACCGATCTACAAATGTAGATTCACTCCTACGACGGATGACCATTCCTTTTTATACACCCTGTACAACGTTTCAATTCGAGGAGTCGATAGCTGAAATTGCAACGATCCACCAATATAGCAACGTTTTGTTGTCTCGTTTCTTTTTTTCTTGTATAGTTTCTCTCACCGGCTGTCCTGAATATGAATACCGATACGCTACTGAGCAGCGCGTCCGGCGCGATACCGCGCATTGATTGACGAGAAAACGCATTACCGCGGTTGTCGCGACTGGTTGGATCTTACTTTTACACCGTAGAACACCGCAAAACACCACAGCCGATCCATGGATCGCGTTACGCTTCCCATCGTCTCGTATGTCACTGTCAAAGAAAGCAACTGCTAGGAGTTTTTCTGGCGCGCGATGCAATCTTGCTGTTCTCTGCAATCTGCATCTTCGGCGGCATGCGCATCTTGAAATTTTGACAACTCGGAATTCTTATTGACAAATTGAGACGGTCGAGATGCGCGGCGAATTCTCGTCGAAATTTCATAATAAAATGCGAACTTATTGGATATGGGTGTTAATAAATGCACACATACTGGTACTTTTGAAATAAAACTTTTCTTTATGTCACGGCGCCGGAGGAAGCTCTTTACTAAACGAAATCTTAGCTTCGACTGACGCACAGTGGAGTAACGATCGAAGAGTGGTAGAAAAGCCGAAAATCTTGAAAAATTGAAATTTTTACCACTGTTGATCGTTTATAGCTCGTAAACCAATTAACCAATTTCAATGAAATTTTCAGAGCGTATATCATTTATACGAGTTGACCAAACACATGTTTTAAATTTTCGTTATTGGCCCAGCTAAAAAAGTAGTAAAAATCAATTTTTACTATTTTTTTTCGCAATTCCTTCCAAATGCATTTTTTCAAAATATTTTTTAGACGTCATTTACTAAACTAATTCTTCTAGCCTTACAGAGAAATTGAAGTCGTTTGGTCCATAAAAAAGTCATTCTAATTTAAAGTGTTGAATCAGTTATGCTCGTTAGTGTAAAGTGTACATAGAAAAACAAAAGGCACATACAGATCGAATTGAGTAACCTCCTCCTTTTTCCAAGTCGGTTCAAAAAGAATTTTCATGCGACTAATTCGCGTCGAGCGAGATTCTTGCTTTTTCAACAACGTTGCGACGCGAGCGAGATACATATAAATGTTTTCCTGACACTCGCGCTAGCATTCGCACTCGGGCGAGGTCGCATGTAGCTATTTAAGTAACGTATGTCGCGCGAAAGGTGATTACCGCGTGGTCCGTTCGTTCGTCCGTCCATTTCGACAAATCGTTTACGTAATTCACAGAAAATCCGTGATGCTCTCGACCTCACCAAGGCCGGAAAGCGATATTTAAAGAGATTGCTATTGAACGAATCATCTGTGCGAGGATCATTCGAAAGTTGTGCGATAGCGTGTCACGTTACCTTGAAGTCACTCTATTGCACAGGGTTAGGCGCAAGTGCGATGGCTGCGAATTATTAAACTATATGTAAGTATTATTATTAGGTCATCCCATAAATTCGTGCCGACTTCTGTGTGTACATTTTATGCGTCGATTTATAAACTTTACGGCGATAAGGGAGCAATGCACTTACGGGAGTAGACTCGTTTCCAGGATTACAAGGGTGTGGCATTTGCCTTCTTATTTCTCGATAACACTGTCCAACAGCCAAAAAGTATTTCGATTCCCACTATGCGATTCTTATAGAGTTTTTCGCGCTGATTCCGAATCTGTCCTTAATTTTTGTCCTATACGTACAGTTTTTGAGAAAATGGATTTAAAAAAAAAGACATATTTTTCAACTTTGAACAAATATTGTAATGTTATTATAAAAGATATTGAATTGTTCTTTACAGCAAATGATTCCTTAGACTTTCCCGAATACAGTCATATCCAATATTAATACATTATGATTGTTTAAACATGTTTAAATCATTAAAGGCGGAGAGACACCACTTTCACACTAATTTTTGACGATATTTTTGAATTTATCTCAAAAAATAAGGGTCCAGCGGAAAATCAAACTATACCACGCGATAGAGCAGACAAAATTAAGGACAGATTCGGAATCAGCGCGAAAAACTCTAAGAATCGCATAGTGGGAATCAAAATACAAAAAAAAAGTTGAAATTTGTTGGACAGTGTAATACAAACACGGGGTTTTTCAGTAGTCAAATACGCTAGATAAAAGATCGATCTAGGGCGCTATCTGCCTCAAAAGTCCTACATATTTTTTCGTTTACGAGGGGTAATTTGCATTATTTAGCACTATTTTCATAGCTACATGCGCAGTTGCATGCTTCCGAATAATACAAATTACGCTGCGAGAAGCTTACGAGAAGGCGAATTCCGCACCCTTGCAGTCTAGAGGTTTTTGTGGGTATAAGATCGTGAAATATGTCTCATCTTATATGAGTTTCTGAAAGGAAGTTTAGCAACAATCGCCACGAACAACATATGTGCTGTTTACGGAGAAGGTGCGCTTTCATCTCGTACTTATAGGAAGTGGTTTCAACGTTTTAAAGGTGGGAATTTTTGTTTAGAAGACGAACAATATTCCGAACGTCCTCCTCAGACAGATGAAGACAAAATTCGAGACCTTGTAAAGAAATCACGAAGTTTATCAGTTAAGGAAAAAATGAGGAAAACTGTCGATGAAAACATATGACTACGATTTGACCGTGTCGATGAAAACATAGTGTCGCCGAAAGTTACTGTCGGTCAAATCGTGTCGATGCAAACAGTGTCGGTGAAATGAGTTGTCGACGAACCAAGGGTAACCCAGATTTTTAATTTTATTGAATGGTCCAAGTTCATCAAAATAGTATTTTGATTTAGCTGCTTATGACTGCCCCCTTACGATGCCGCCTGATGCGGCCGCCTGTCTGTATCATAACACGGCACGGCCCTTTTTTTTCAAGCACAGATGAGATTAAAAAAGCGCATCGCTGAAAGACCTAAAAGCTATCCCAAATATCGAGTTCCAGAAGTGTTTCGGTGATTGGAAGAAGTGCTGACTTAAGTGTATAATATCTTATGGAGACTATTTTGAAGGGGAGAACATTCATATAGACCAGGGGTGGCCAACCTGTGGCGCATGCGGCAAACGTGGCGCATTGGAGTAGCCGCCATAAGGAGGGTTACCATATTCCGCGCGGGCCAGGCCCCTTACCCCTGCGTCCTTCGCACAGCCGTGCCGCGGAGCCACCCTTTGTTTTCCCCACTCTTCCCACTAACGCTGACGCGTACGACTCTTTAGCTTACTCCACGTGGTATGCGTTAGCGTTAGTGGGAAGAGTGGAGGAAGCAACGACGGGCTCCGTGGCGCGGCTGGGCGAGGGGCGCAGGGGTAAGGGGCTTGGCCCGCGCGGAATATGGTCACCCTGGCCATAACTAAATCCATCTTCGGTAATTGTTTACAAAAGGTCTACGTCCTCTGATTTTGATGAAATTTTAATATGTTATGCAGCAACACATTTTGAACACCTTTTCCTTTTCCAATATAGGGGGGTCGCTTTTACTTTCCGAGATATTTGCGAAAATCACTAATACTGTATTGAATTTTCCGTATTGCTCCACGCTGCGTCGCAATGTAAGGCTGTCCCGGCGCGGCGTTTGTTTACATTTTACTTGTAAACACGCTGTGGACATGACAGAGAAAATAGGGTCTCACCCCCATATTATATACTGGGTTGTCGGGAAAGTCACGACGCATTTTTCGTATCCGCCTCTTACGAAAATGTATTATATATTGTATATATTATATATATTATATATTCTTTTAAAATTGGAAGCTCACCCTATATATGTATGACTACATTGACACCCTGTTTAGTCTCTCATCTCCACCGCGTCAAAATGTAAACAAACGCCGCGCTGGGACAGGCCAGGACAGGCTTACGTTACCGCACAGGGTGCAGGAATACGTAAAATTCAATACAGTATTAGCGATAGTTTTTTGAAAATATCTCGAAAACTAAAAGCGACCCCCCTATATTGAAAAAGGAAAAAGTTGTTCAAAATGTCGAAATCTATAACATATTAAAATTTCATCAAAATCGAAGGACGTAGACCTTTTGTAAATAATTACCCCATCTTCTTATTTTCAACACCTGAGAGCTCTCAGTTGAATTTATACAGCCTTCGTACTCATCAATTCGTCGCAATTTTTTGACAGTTTACAGTTATAGGATCGCCCTCTCGTCCAAAAGATCATTTCTCACTATTATATGTAGATTAGTGCGGCAATGAACGTGTGTCTTTTAAACTGGCGTAAGTTAATTAATTGATTTAGTTGCGCGATTGAGTTAGCCCTTTTCCTCCCCTAACCGAAGCAAATCCTACCGTATTCCTATTTTCCAACCGCAACAACGAACGTAAGAAGGTAGAAAAGGTGCACTCCTGATATAGACGAATAAATGAAATTTTTTCCGAAAACTGAAAACTCTCGTTATTTTTTTAACACACCTCGTAGGTTTACGAAGTAAATTCACGTGTCTGGTAGCAAAAGAAAGTTCCGAATTTCTTCTGCGGAAGGATCACGTGTCGGTCGTAACAATGCATTTCGCGAAGCGGTTGGACAGCTATGGAAAACCCGGTGAAAAGTTTCTTCTCGGTTGGATGTTCGCGAGCTCGTCGAACCGGATATTAGTCGATAAAGTTGACGATTCCGCATCGCGTTTTACTACCGAGAGCAAGATTCATTAAGCTTGCCCCCATTATTCCATTCGAGATTGAAGATGCTTCTCCTTCGGTTCGAATTAGAGCGAATGTTTCCTCGTGACATTTCACAAAAGTACCCGACGATCCCTTGCCACGCGGACGCGTTCGCTCCTCGACGATCGTAATTTGAGCGTGGCTGGAGTCACGATTGCGACTTGCAACTTGCCCTCAAAGCCTCTCTTCGGAGGAACGGAGCCACGAAAATCGACCACGCCCAGAGGAAGCATATTTAGTTACTGTGCTCCCGGTCACAAACAGAGCAGTGCTCTGTCGAGTGATTGGTATCGTACCGCATCGCACAGTGATCCAGGCGGCCAATCTTGCATTCATTTAGATCCCAACAAAAACATCCTATAAACAGGAGCCAAGTTCCTATGGCCGTAACAAATTGTCAGATCAAACAAAATATGGCCAAGTTCGTTAGCTTAGAAATACCTCTTGCAATACTGGAAAAAGCGTTTGTAAAACTTAGTTTAAAAGAACGCTATTTAATTTTTAAAGAGTTACATGGGGGGCTAAATTATTCAAACTTGAATACAAGTTTGAACAAAGTTGAATTCAAGTTTGAATACTTCAGCTCCCCAGTGCTGTGGATCCGGCGAAGGAATAGAAGACACTGAAAAATTTGTAAGTAAACTTTACGTTAGTATTTAATAATGTAGAATTAGCATTCTTAACTTGAAATTCTCAACTTCAAATTGATGATCTGAATGGGTGCAGGGAGATGATGACATGGTAAATACGGGCCTAGCGACGAATGTCTCTTTAAATTTCGTTTGCCTCGAGGCACGCACACGATCATGTTCTGTCTCATCGACACGGACGTGTGGACTGTAGTAGTAGTCTTTTGTCTATACGTATAATTCCACACAATCCAATTTTGAAAACCTTTAACGGCTTATATCTCAGTAACTATTTGTTTGCGACATATGGCTCCTTCCAAACTTTTTCTCTTCTCGATGAGTGGAAGGCGTTGATGTAAAAAAAACTATAACAACGATTTTCTTTGCTATAAACAATTTTGCGGTAAGTTTCTCTTACAGATGTCCACCGATCCAGAGGTGTAGATTGACTCCTAGGACGGATGACCATTACTTTTTATACATCCTGTACCTGAACGTGTTTTGAGAACGAGAGCAGGATTTCAAACAATGAAATCCAAATCCACATATGGAGTAATAAATCCACTGTACAATAATATTGATTTTTTAATGGCACGTTACGGCCAGTGAAAACAAAAAATTACGCGAGATTATTTTTTAATATCGTACCTGTATTTGTTTAGTTTTCCGCTTGTTCCTGCTTATGTAAATTTTAGGTTGACTTTTTTTTTGTTGTTTTTTTATTTTCTATTTGTTTGTATCAGTTCTACTAAACGTCTATAAACTTTTGTATAAAAGGACCTCGGTCCGTATATAATAATAATAATAATAATAATAATACGATTCGAAGACTTCGGAACTTCGTACACTTCGAAGTTCCCTTCGTTCCTTCGAATCCTTCGAATCTTCGAATAGTTGAAGCTTCGGAAAAGTAACAGCCCCATTCGATACTGTGTGTATCCCCAAAGTACTCTCCCGTTGACGCTACAAGAGATCGTGTGCCGGTGTTTCCACTTGAGCGAAACGATGCATGACACATACTGTCATATACGAAACGGAAACGGAAACGGAAACGGCCAACGGCGGTTGCACGTTCTGTCAAATAGTATATCAATGATCGATAGCATTGCGGCCCGGTTTTTTTTTCTCGCGTATCGCAGATGTCACAACGCGATGTGGGACTCGATGAAGTTTTGTAAACCGACCCGCTCCCCTCGCTGCGACAGTTCTTTTTTTGGTTCATTACCTTAATGTAAACGAATTACTTAAATAAAAATAAATTTTTAAAAAATATACCACGTTTTTAAAACGGACTAAAAGGTATAAAATAATTTCGCCGATGCTAAACCGATTTCTCGGTAACGATGAAACACGGCGTGCTGATTAGCGTTCACACGGTAATTTCGTTGTGTCGGAGGCACGCGCGCTTGGTCGAAAGTCTTCAAACGCGTTACACGCGTTGATTCGCGCGATGCGTTTCCCGAGCGACCTGTAAGAATGCAACGTAGCATGAAGGACTATAAACGAGGAGAAAACAATATTTAAGTCAGATAGACGAACGACGATTACGTAAACTGGCTGAAAACCGTCGAAACAATTCCTTCTCCAGGAATGACACCACCATTACTGTCGTACTACAAGACGTTAACGTTTACTTACTAGTGTAACGTCTTAGTACGACAGTAATGGTGTTTTACCATTATTTAAATTGAAATATCTCCTGAACTACTAACTTTTCGACATACATAGGTTAGAATTTTTTTATAACGAATGTCCAGCTGCATCGATTGATGTATTAAAAAATATCTCATTCCATTTAAAAAAATGAAGGTGACCTTCATATCTTTAAAAAAAATTACACAAAAACAAACATTTTTTTGCTATCGTATGTGAGCCCCATTTTACCATTAAACTTTGTCCTTCAGATATTTGACGTATTTTTAAGAACAACAAAGATATTTAACTCACATTTCAATTTTTGTGAAAATTAACAAAATGGCAAATGTTTTACATTTAATGACTGAATTTCGGTAAAAAATTTGTTAATTTTTTATTTATATGTAACGAAATAAAATGGGAAAATGAAAAAAAAATCGATCGCCAATGCCTAATACATAGATATTATACATATAGAAGATGACTAATATTTTAATGTAATTGCTAGACAGCAGCAGATTTTATGCATTTATGACAAAAATGGGTAGGTGTAATTTAAAATATTAAAAACATTAGATGAATTTAAAAATACCTTTGTATTATATTCAATCTATTGAACAATTAATTTCGATGTCACTATGGTTTGTTGTAATACAGGTGGAATATATTTATTATGCATAAAGATCCGCAGTCTAGTAATTGCTACTGTAGAACTCGAAATATCTTGTACACCGTTTTGAAGTTTACAAATGTAATTTTTCTATAAAAAAAATTTAAAATTTTTTCAAAATATTACTATGTCCTAACCCCTTAATTTCCAATTGCCGTTGGATCGTTGAACACGGAACGTGGATCGCACGTGCTTTTCAAAAATAGCATTTCTGACGGCCGATGCAAAAATGTCGCAAAAATGCTATTCTTAGCCGGTCAGGCGGATCTAACCGTGAAACTGTGATCTATTAAATTGCTTGTTGAGCTCGCGCGACATTCGAGAACCAGTTTTTAAAGCGGTCGTTAATATTTAACGAGCCGAAATGGTCGGGTGTAAATGGCGCGATACTGCCGCCACGCCATGCTACGCCACACCGCGACATTTAAATATTGAGCGACAACGCGATCTATTGGAAGAGCAATTACGGATATAATCAGTTATACCAACATGACAGATTGTATAACATTGCACAAATTACAATCCGTGTCTAGCGACGACTATCTATGTGTTATCGGTCGCAGTGTCTTTCCTCATGTTCACTCATCTTATTTATTCGCACACATACACCACACGCACACAAACACATCTAGACGTTCCGCACACAGCTACTACATATAAGGATGTAGTATGTATAATTCTGGTTACATCGTTCGCCAAACTGCGTCAATAAAACGTGCCAGAAAGCGGCGTGACACGATCATTAAGATTAATCATCGTAATAGTACGCTGCACTATAAATAATAACCGGCTCATAAACAGCAACGTTACGTTTCTGCGTATAGTAAACTGTTTGTGAATGAGATTTCCACCCTATTGTTGTTTTTGTTCGAGATCATGACGCGTCGATATCCGTCGGTATCGTCTATTTAGCCTATTATGTAAAGCGCGCGTCTTCTGGCTATGCACGTTAGTGTAGTACCTGTTTCCACGTCGAATCATAGTGCAACGGTCGTCGCTGGTAACATAACTTCAATCCTTATCTGCGAAATTAACCCGAAAATTATTCCGCTCATTTGTCGAACCTTTTTCCCGCTCGATAATACGTTCGCCGGAAATCGTGTGTAAGCGCGAAATCTCGTAGGAACATTTCGCGTAATATGACACATCGTTAGAGATCCATTAGAGATCATTAGAGATTGTTGAACGCTCAAAGGATTTTTCACGTGATAGGTGGCAGCATTTGCTGGGTCACAGGAATCTGCGGTAATGCGAATGAAAATTTCAATTCACCAACTACCAATCAAAGTACCACACTTGTAATCTGGAATGAATTTCTCTATCAAATTTAATTTTGCTTGATCAAGGTCCTCTTCTCACCCCTTCCGGCTTTTATCGTTTGTATTCTAAAAATCGTTCTCGTGCCTAAATATCGCGGACCGATCGCGATTGTCGAGGCAACGGCGAAAGAAATACTATTGCGGAGGAAAGATCGGTTTGAGAACCACTGGCGCGAACGAAATCCAAATTTCCAATGCCTTGAAGTTCGTGCAGAGTTTTAGGGTAGTGTAACGATTTCACGTCGAGTGCGCACGAACATTTACCGCGATTACACGACAAGTTGTCAAGGGTAAAAGTACTGCAGTACTGCTGCAAAACTTTTAGCGGAACCGTCAACGCGCATCGATGACGTGTATATTGGTCACGTTGTCGCTCTTTGAGCGGAAAGACGTTGACCTCTACGATCGACTTCATCTTTTTTCGGTGTAAAAAGACTCAAAGTTCCGACACCGATGCCAAAATCCGATCGCGCCCTCTCCAATTCCAATATTTCGCCTTGTCATCGCTCACGCGAAAATGTGTTTGTTCGCCAACCAGAAAATTCCTAGGGCCATTAACAATTTGATTTATTCAAAACAACAACCGTAGGGAACGATTTCATTCGAGCGGATTGTTTCGCAGACCCCAACAAGCTGTCAGAAGGAACCTACTTTCCCGATTTGAATTTCATTTTGTCAAGTCGTTGGCGTATACGTATGCGTATGTAGATACGAATTGTTCGTTTCGACATTTATTGTACAACGCGAGTAATCGAAACACCAGTGCAGTAAATATCAAGGACAAAACAGATATCCATTGAATCGTGTGAAATCACGATCGACGTATGCGCTGCATATGCGACATGATTGGCCCGAGTCCGACACTCCGACGTCCGACCTCTACATTCGATGTATGTGCTGCTATCTGTGGCATCAAACGTGCTAACCTTATCACAGCCTACTGTACTAGAGTAGGCTGTGACCTTATATAGACCATTGCATATATATATAGCACTTTGCCCACATCCGTCATCTGGTAAATGAAGTAATCTTGGAACATGTCATGTTATCCAAAGCCGGGTCTAAAATAATATATGTATATGGTCTAACAAGGAGACCCCGCGTATCGCAACGAATTTTTGTGTGAACGTAGCTTAGACACCCTCGTGAACTATTCAATTGGTTTTAGCCCCCAACGCGTACCCGTTTTCGAGATAATCGATATATAATATTGAAATGCGACATGTACGTTATATTCCATGAGTGAAAGCCTCTTGTCACAGCGGTCGGTGGCCGTGCAATAATGAATGGTCTTTTTTCAGTATGTTTATTAAGGTACCAATTAATTATGTAATATAATGTACAATTATAAACCAATAAACATATTTCTAAAAAAAAAGGTCGAGCGGGTTGAGCGAATGTCTACGATATACCAAGAGTCCGGCATTTATTCTTTTCAATACTTTTTTCACTTTATTTTTTATTTTTCTACGTGCTACACATTCCCAGACAGCACACCGGCTCGATTTGGACCGGATTTTTATGCGCGCAATGGCCCAGATATAGCCAGGAAGGGGCTCGAGCCCAGGGCCTGCCGGCCGTGCCTGATTTCAGCCAGATTCAGCCCATTTACAAGATTGCAAGGGTGCGGGATTTGCGTTCTCATTTCGTAATAATACAAACACGGGTTTTTTCAGTAGTCAAAAACGCCAGATAAAGGTCAATCTAGGCAGCAAACGCCCTCAAAAGTCTTTTTTAAGACAAATTTAATAACAGTAAAGTGGGTTCTGTTTCCTGCTAAAGATGGTGTAGGTTCTGTTCCATGCTAAAGATGATGTAGGAGCTGTTTCAGGCTAAACATGATGTGGAGAGAGAAGATGTAGCGAGAAAAGTTGGGCTCAATCGAGGCACTGATTGGCCACATTAGTGTGACCGTGCTGCCCTCTCAAAAACAGGCTGAAATCAGGCACGGCCGGCAGGCCCTGAGCTCGAGCCCCTTCCTGGCTATATTCGGGCCATTGCACACATACAAATCCGGCACGAATCAACCGGCCTGGGCCTCGAGCCGATCCAAGCATTGAGTTAGCCTGTAACCTGTAGGTCGGGGGCCTTGCAGGTTTGGTCAGGTGGTGGGCTCGGATTTCTAACATAATAAATGACAATAAGTAAGCTGGTTTTACGATGGACAAGAGTTTCCGTGCGGGGAAATTTTTTTTGTTTCTTTTTCGAAGTTTTTGCAATAACGTACAAAAAAGATACTAAAGTTGAAAAGATACTGTTTTATGATAACACTGTCCAACAGCCAAAAAGTATTTCGATTCCCACTATGCGATTCTTATAGAGTTTTTCGCACTGATTCCGAATCTGTCCTTAATTTTTGTCCTATACGTACAGTTTTTGAGAAAATGGAGTTTAAAAAAAAGACATATTTTTCAACTTTGAACAAATATTGTGATGTTATTATAAAAGATATTGAATTGTTCTTTACAGTAAAAGGTTCCTTAGACTTTCCCGAATACAGTGATATATAATATTAATGGATTATGATTGTTTAAACATGTTTAAACGAATTTATCGCAGAAAATAAGGGTCTAGCGAAAAATCGAACTATACCACGCGATAGAGCATACTTTTATCTTGAAAAACCCCCCTTGGAAGTTTGCAGCATCGACGTTTTTACCGAACCAGAAAGCAAAATATCTTCGCCCGACATGAGTTGCGGCCAGTGGCGCTCACCACTAGAACGGTTGTTCCCCGCTCCGTATCTCGTCGTACTCATGTCGGGCGAAGATATTTTGCTTTCTGGTTCGGTAAAAATGTCGATGCTGCAAACTTCCAAAGGGGGTTTTTCAAGATAAAAGTCTGCTCTATCGCGTGGTATAGTTCGATTTTCCGCTGGACCCTTATTTTTTGCGATAAATTCAAAAATATCGTCAAAAATTGGTGCGAAAGTGGTGTCTCTCCGTTGCCACGGCGTTGTTGTGTCCCCAATTGTAAGGGAAATTATGATACTACTGTGAAAGAAAATAATTATATTTCTATATATTTATTCCCCAAAAAAGAGATGAGCAAGTGCGGAAAAAATGGATGGCTGCTATTCCCCGTAAACATTGGACACCAACAAAATATTCTGCAGGAGGTATTCTATCTCCTAACGGTGTACTGAACAATGTTTTGTTCAGATGTCAAAAACTTATGGAAAACCTTCCATTTTTTCCAATTCACCATCAAAACTTGTGCTACCACAAAGAAAAGATCCTTTAGATGTAGAGTGTAGGGAAATTGAATAATTGAAAGAATAATTGAAAGAATAATTGAAAGAATAATGGAAAGAATAATTGAAAAGCATGTAAATTTAGTTATAGAGTTTTTGATTCTGATCTAATTAATGGTTTGTTAAATTTAATAAACAATTATAAAGAAAAGCTTGTAATTTCAAAGCATTGGAGTATTAAAATAAAAAATTCAAAAATTTATTTTTGTATGTAGTGATAGTTTTGATTTCTTAGTACTTAAAACACAGATTGTGATTAGTAATGACACGAAATTACAAGTTCTTCAAGAAGGTAATGAATTATTATTTCATGAATTATGATGTGATGTGTGTGTGTGTGTGTGTGATAGTATAATGATCTTCATAATCTTTCTGTTGATGTCAGCGGTTTTTCAGAAATTTTTGACACTGATTATTTATCCACTTGTATTGTTGATGATTCCATATATGTATCCAGTTATGGGTTCCATTCTGTTGCAGAAAAATTAAATTGTAATATATGTAAATTATTAATTGTGGAAGATAAAGGTACAACTGTAAATAATGTATATTTTGATGATTTACAAAGGAGTGGTCTTTCCACTCCTACAGAAGATGTAACAATTGTATTTACTCACATGTGTGCAATAATCAAAGCCATAATAAATATTCCTAATTTGGAATCGGATCTTCTGAAATGTGAAAATCATAAACACATTTTATGTAAATTAATCATTTAGCATTTATAGATAGATGCATTTGTGGTAAAGATTTATCACAGTATTTTGTTTAAATTATCAATTTTTTTAAATATTTTACTAAATGATTATGTTAAAACTATAAACAATAGTCAATTAGAAATTATAAATGAATGCACATATCATTTCTAAAAATTTACGATTCTTATATCTTACGATTTTCTAAAAGTAAGACGATTGTATAATAAATATAATGTATTACCTGCACAACTTTTCTCTTCAGTAACCGATTACCCAACCTCTTTGACGTATACACGCAGTCACTTAACCTCTTCGATTTCGTCACAATAATTTCGTCTATTTCAGGCTTCTATTAACTTATATATCCCTCCATTCATTTTCAAATGTTGCATTTTAGTCCAAAGATGATTTTCCATTGCTTCATGCTTCTATTTTCTTAAAACCATTGTAAATATTTCAAATATTATGTCTCACAACACCAAACTGTTTCGAGAGTCTACAAAATGTATACCGCATTTATAAATATTAATATGCTTTAATATCACTTCTACTTACCATAGTTATAATATTTACACATTGCTTAAACATAATTAACAACAAACTGTGTATTTTAACATAATTTTTTATGAAAAAAGCGTTAATTATAATCTCAAGCACAAGACTCCCAATATTGAAAACCGGACTCCCGATCTGTAAACACAGCGGTGTTGTCAAGTTGTTCAGCACGGCTAGTACTAGGATAGGCTGTGGGCGCTGTGGCTGGCTGTGGCTCAATCGAAGCACTGGCTCCACTGATTATCAGTGACTGGCTCCGTCTCCGTGACCTTATTCCTATGTCCATGAAGATTGAAGATACAGAACAGAAGCGAAACCACCATCGGCGAAGAGGTGAACTAGAGTATTAGATATGTGTGGGTATGTGTCTGTGTACTATGTATATACATATTTAGTGTAGGCTGTGATGACGTAATACGTAATAAGTGATACATATATACTTTACATACTTGCTATTGGAACTAACCTCTCTCTTGAGGAACAAAGGAATTTGTGGAAAAAGTCATTGATTCGGGACCGGGAGGTTTTCGTGCACCGCTGAATTGACATCATAATCGCATGGAACTTTTCATTCAGCATAGTATATCTCGCGACTCGAGATTAATCTCGTCGAAAAGCAAGGTGTCCGTGAACAAAAGGTGACCATGGTTTGTCCGAGTGGCGTTATAGCGCATCTTGCCAAATTTATTGTGACAATTGGTTGCATAAACACTATCGGCAACCCGTATGGTAAAGCAAGCGTCTGGTCACTTCGTGCCTTCCAAATTCTACTTTCACACTCCGTCATAGGGATTCTTAGGTTTGGTAAGGAAGTACCCTTCGATGTTTACATTATCCTGCATCTTGATGTCCGTCTAGCGTATTTTTTAAAACAACATTATCTGTACAGAGCCCCCAAAAAGTATGACTAATAAATTATTGGGGGCCATGCAGAGGATTAGTTGGTATGAAACTACATAAGGGTATTGTACTTGACTTTCGAACGTAGAATTATAGCGGAGGATGATGCATTTTTAGATCATTGTTAGTAGCTTATCCGTGTCGTTGGAACAGGTGAGAAATAATATTGCAGCTCCGATATGCTGATTCGAACAGGACTCGTCAGACAAAGAAAACGATTGCACGAAATTATCGCTGTGTACGAAATAGCGATTACGTCGGATCAGAAATTCCTTTGTCGCAAACAAGTATGCTTTTAATATCTAAATAGACGTTTGCGTAGAGAATTAAACGTGCACATTAGTTGCTTTATGCTTGTCACACAAGGTGTAATGTCTGTTCAAAGTCCTTATTCTGCTTTCCAAAGAGTCTTAACAAATGTGAATCGCCTTTGCATGTCGACTATGTTTCACAGCAAAACTAACACGCATGCTTTGTCTATTTGTCCATGGAGCACTACAGTTCGATTAGCTAACAAGAAAGAGAAATTAATATCGGTGGTTTCTTAATTTTTTTGTCATTTGACACTGACTTTTCTACATACCGAAGTAACTATTACTAAACACCGACTTACACCTATCGTATTAAAAAATTCATTTATTTTCAAGCTTCTTAACACAAGATTTAACCCTGGATTTCAGATTACTAAATCTATAAAGTACGTATTATTTCTCGCAAGTTCCAACTACTACATATATTCTTACATTAATCTCACAAATACACAACTGTCTTCTCTTGCCAGCCTTTAATGATTTCAAACAAATAGTACTATCTTTTGCATATTTTTATTTTTTTACTATCGAACGCTGTTAGATGGGCACATTGAACGGTTTGATAATTTGATACTATAACGGCCCTAGAACACTGACAACTTTTCTAAAATATCTGTTTGATTGTTTGAACGCAATAAAACATAGCGGCACTTGTACTGAATCGCGTACATCGAGCGTTAAGCACATTATTTTTAGCAATGTTACTTCCAGGAGCCCCGTGTATCTCATCGGCAACTACTTTAGTAAAGTACCTAAGGATTTCCTACGATTGGTACTCCAAGGTCGTTGATGTTGCACCTTTGGCATTGTTTACCGCTGGTATCCTAAACGGATATGGGATTAACGAAACGGTTTGGCTCATAGTACTTTCCTTTGGCGTTTTGCCAATATTTTTGCAGCTGCAGACAAAGCGAAAAGAGAGACAAATAAGGAGGCACCAGGTGTTACTGAATATTGCTTCCACGTTACAACTGTTAATGATTTCATTGGTAGGGTTGCAAAACACTAATTACAATGTTATCAGTTTGGTTGCTTCCTTCGTTTTCGAACGATTTTTCATCGACGAGTTTTGCTACTACTACGATATTCCGAGTACTGACCTAACCCAATATTCTCTTTGCTTCATAGAAATTTTTATGGTATTGACTTTGAACGAACTGTGAATAACAATATAACGAACAGTTATATTACATTTTTATACCCTTGAACGAATAAACGGATGTTCCAATTACATGCAAACATGATTTCAAGTTTAGCGCCATTGCTCAGCGCACTAAATTCCCTAGGAAAACGAATATTTGTACCAAATGTTACTAGCCGTAAGACAATCAAATACAAGAAATGATAATTCTTTATGACCTCATTGACGCAGTGTACGAGTGTACGATTAGACTTGCATCAGAGAGCTACTGGGGTACCTGTATGTATTCCAATGTATTCCCTCGATTTTCTCGATCTGGCGACACTGTATGGCATCACTGGATTACTGATCTAAAGGGCACTAAAGGGTGCGCCGGAGTGAAAATATCACTATTTCCGCTCGCCAATCGGCGACAGAGAAGGAGACATGTTTCTCGCAAGAAAGACACTGACAGAGGATACGAAACAGCTTGATTTCTCGAAAACCCGGTCGGCCTGCATTTAGCGAAGAAGCAATATTTTTTGATGCTCTTTGTGTTGAAATATTCTCTGCATTATTGCGGGGTCCCGTACAGAGCCCTTTTTTGCAATTTGGCTCTTGGAACTTTATAAACAACAAAAGTGTACGTTTTATAGAACAAATTTTTTTCTGTACACTTTTTCCAAATGCTCTTTGTGTTGAAATACTCTCAGTATTATTGCAGGTCTTCTCTGTCGCCGATTAACGAGCGGAAATAGTGATATTTTCACTCCGGCGCGCGTTTAAAGCGTCTCGAAATTGCATGGTGGCGTAGCTATAGGCCAATAGGCGTAGCGTTGTCGTTTTTTTTGTAAATTACAATGCTGACGTTTTCATGTATGCATTTCTCACGGACGCATGCGTCTTGGAAATCGGTTCTCGAAAGAACATCGTAGTTTCTCCTCTCTAAGAATCTTCGGCGTTCATGGCAATACTTAAATTGCTATATAGTGCATAGTGCACGCAGTCGATGAGTTAATTTTCGATAGAACCTAAGAAGATTGGCTGTGATGCGTCTATCAAGAATTAAAGAATGGTTCGACTGTGACGTATGTTGAATTCGATCGAATCAATCGAACGAGCTCGGGTCCCTGGACCGGTTATCTTTCGTTCTTTCGAAAGCGTTCTCGATATTATCAAACGTATTAACCATAAGTGTTGGATCTTCGTGAGCGCAGATACTCGGACTGAACGATTTAGGTCATCGAGTAGCCGTGTAGTGCAAGCTGTGATCATTTAATTCTGTTAATTTCCGCGGGTGTACCGATTTGTTGATTGTGTTAGGACACAGTTCGAAGATAATCGTTTGCCAGCACGCAACTAATCAGACGGACGAACGAGCGAGCTGATCGTAAAAGTAGAGATAGTACAGCTTTCTCAAGCAGCTGTTACTGGAAAATGCAAGTGCGCGTCTCTGCCATATTTTGGCAGATCGAGCGATAAGATTCAGGATAGGCAATCTGGATCCATCAAGAATCATTTGTGCCGCGAGCACGCTGCACGTTCCCAATCACGGAGGCCGAAGAGTTAAAGCCGTCTCAATGAAATCGGTCGCCCCTGTTCCCGAAACGAGCTTCCAAGGTATCGGGCGTGACATGGCGGAGCGGCTCGGTTTGGGTTCCGAAATTCGGGAACTCAAGCTCGGACCAACCTTCACCAACAACAGATCCACCGCCTTTCACACCTTGAAATGTTAGTGCACGAATTAACCAACTATCGAACTTGTTTCCCCACTTAGTTCGCCCATTCTCATCAGCCTCTTGATTCCAGATGATTTCAAACCAGCCAGCGTTGATGTTTCCAAAGTAGCTAGGGTTGACGTAGGATCTAACAACACAATGACAGTCACTGTACCACACTTGGATGGCGCTGGAATTCCTCACACAGTGTTCAAAGGTTCTCAGAGACCCTACCATAAAGAATGCGTTCTGATAATAGATAGAAACACAGGAGAGTTTACATTGGAGAAATTGACCGCAAACATACAAGTTAAAAAGACTAGGTATCCAGAGATTTTATCCTTTAAACTGGCGTATCGTGGATGAAAACGATTGACACGTTGCGAATCATGTTTCAGAACAGAACCAAAGTCGCAGTCGCATTTAGGAGTTCCTGGAGGAAATACCAGCAGCAGACCTATAACTCCGGTAGAAACCAGAAGGAGTCCCACTCATGGTAGGGCAAATGGAAGAACAAAAGTTACAAGCGGGAAGAAAAGAGAGCCTAGCGTTCAGTTGCCTGCCAAACAATTTAGTCCTCTTAGAGTTTCTCCCTATCATGGCAAGAGTCCGCCTTCTACCTCGACCAATAGGTATACAAATACTCTTTATTATCGTATGTAGTCGATCCCTAAATTTGGTTACTAGGACTGTGCTTCTAGAAGCCTGTACTTTACATGCTTGAATTATAGTTCTGGTAACAACAGAAATTATTCGAAGTATATAAAATTATTTTGATGTAGTTCTACCTTAGTAATTTTACCTTAATACCGTTAAGATTTTTTTCTAAACGTACTAAAAACACGCAGAACTTTAGTTCACCAGTGCAATTATCTGCGGCACCAACTTTGGCTAGTTTGCCAATGATTGGCTCCGATATGGACGACTGCCCTCCGATGTCATCTGGATCATTACCGATTACGAATTCTTCTGCACCTCCAAGGCCACCTCCTGCTGTGAATACTCAACCGCCCACAAAAATATCGGTAAACATGGACAGCGATGAGGGAGCTCTCAGTGATTCTATTACGAGCAGCTCAAGCTCGGATAGTTCGGATAGCGAATCTGAAATGGAAACTGTTCCAGTGCTACCAACTAATGGTGCATACCTAAGTTATTTGTATAATCGTTATATTTAGTTGCATTCCACTTGAACTGTATTGTATTCTAAAACTATTGGTTTTATATCTTCCTCAGGACACATGCACAGTATGCCGGATAATCTTTTAACCGAAGATTTGAAACTATCGGAATCAGAGTCTGACAGCGATTAATGGTAACGTATATGCAAACAGCAAGCGGTAGCGTATCTATTTAATTGCATTGAATTTTCATTGGCATAATATCTTTTAGAAACATCGAAAGCTCTTTTAAAGAATGTTCTGGCGGAACCGTGTTTTCCTTTGTCGGCGTATCGTTTGCTGTGGTCCATCGAGAAATACATGACGGCGAAATATTGAAACCGTTGAGTACGCGTTCTACATAACAAGAGGAAATGTGTATAGCGAGTTTGAAAGGATGCTCCACGTATTCTATATGTATTGCCGTAATTTACTCTATACGCAAGTACACAGCAAATCTTTACTTTTTCCAGTAGTAAATACATGGAAAAAGTAGCGATTGCAAACGATAATGTAGTGTATGTACATTTATTTATAAGGTATTAGGGATTGTACAATTATTATTAACTAATATTTAGTGTAATTATATGATCTTTACTTTCTTATATACTTCGAAGGTAGAAATCTTGCCAAAACTTTTTACCTATTCCCTAGGAAAGTGGCAAAAGTATTTCCGATTGTTTAATCATTTGTTCACATTGATTTTCGTCGTATTTTCGAAACGCTCCTGGTACATTCGCGATTGGTTTTACTCGTACGGTCTCGCCTCGGAACACAAAGTGTCGTTATATGATGTGTGCACAAAATCGATAAACGACTGTATTACTTACAAAATATTTATTTAAATGAAATTGTATAAATTTAATAAAGTATTCATTACAATACGAATCTTCTTATATACATGCGCAAGCATAAATACAATTCATTTGTTATGTGTAACGTGCTACTCGCGCTACCACATTTTTGTACTGTAGGAATTATTATCATTCTTTAGCCCGACAATAACAAGCTCTGCGTGCTCGTGCAGGTTTTGAAGACTTTTAAGAACAACTACCACTAATGTCGTTTGCAGTATTCCGAGGTAGTTTTGTAGCTAAATACTGTTCACGATAGTAAATTATTCTTATAAGTTTGATAATCTAATACCAATTTTGCGAGCTGACTGCGTCGACCCAAATTAAAATTTCTTGATCGGTCGCAAAGCTTGTACATATTATTATTGTAGGCGCTGCTGCAGTCAATGTCTTTATATTTGACTTTTAACGCTGGTTCTACCGCTCTCAATATATGGACATTACTAAAGGAAACAAACATTTCGTAGAGAGACGTGACTGGTAGATCCTGTGATAGTTTCAAGAGAGGCGGAATGTCCCTATCGGTGTGTGTTATTGGAATGCTGGTCTCGACCATTCTCCGCACTGTAACATTTGAACGTGTTCGTTAATGTTGTCTATGACGAAAAAACTTGTTCTGTTAAGAAATCGTGCACAGGCTACAGGAACAATTGAGGTAGACTTGTTTCCAGGATTGCAAGGGTGCGAGATGCGCCTTCTTATTTCTCGATAATGCGAAGACGGGGTTTCTCAGTAGTTAAAAGCGCTAGATAAAAGATCAATTTAGCGCGCAAGCTTTCCAAAGTGGTCCCCTTTTCCGTTTACGAGGTGTAATTTGCGTTATTCGGCAGCGTAATTTTCATTATTTTAAAGCTGCGACAGCTATATGCTTCCGAATATGTATATCTTGGGGTTTTCCGTATACCTGTACACTACTGCATGCAGTGACTCCAAATCCAGAACATCTAAATTGTCATTTAAGTACTCAATTTGTGGCAATTAAACTGCCCAGTCAGCCAGGGCTGCCTCGAGCAGAAATCGAGCTCATCTGCCGGGCAGAATCCACGACCGAGCGGTCAGCATTGTGCCCGAGCAGCTTCTGCCGGGGCCGGGCCGGGCAGATTCCCGTTCTTTCTGCTGGCAGAAAGCGTTACCTATGCGCGCGTAGATAACCGTCCAAAATCGAGCATTTTGCTTACTGGATAACTAAATAGCTGTTTCATTAAGAATATCGGAAAGACTAATGTGTCTACACGAGATATCGTCAAAAGTAAATTTTTAAAAATTATTAATTAGAGCTGTGAACGGTCTCAAGCATTGCCAATTGCATAGCTATAAAAATCGTCCGTTGTCTCGTTTCTAGGATTACAAGTCCCTGCTTTTGAAGGCGCATCCCGCACCCTTGCAATCCTGGAAAAACGAGTCTACCCCCTTAAGAAAGAGGACCTAGTCAGCAAAAATCCTAGATTCTGACTAGGGCCGAAACTATCGCGAGGGCTCGTATTTATTCCGGACCTCGGCACAATCCTGGCCGCTCGGTCCATTTTAAGAGGGCAGCACGGTCCCTAGTTTTAGAAAAAAATTTTTCTTTTTGCATAAAGACGTTATAATCAATGCAACTGTAAAGAAAATGATACGGCAAGGGGTTAAGAGGGAAGAAGTAACATTCAATTTAGTTTGAATCTCTTGCAATCGATGCACAACGTAAAACGGTCTCTAAAACTAGGGACCGTGCTGCGCTCTTAAAACGGCCCGAGCGGCCAGGATTGTGCCGAGAGCAGCTTGTGCCGGGATGGTGCCGAGGAAAGAATACGAGCTCTCCCGATCGTTTCGGCCCTGACCAGAACCTGGGCATCGTGTGCTTTGAGCAGCTTCTAGCGATGTTCGCCCAGTACCTGGCCCGTTACCTGCCTTCGACACACTGGCTAGGGTTGACTAGGGATTAGAGCTGTACGCGTTGTCTGTAGCAGTCGGAGAAGCTACCTTAATCCTCTATTGCCTCGAATGTAGAAAACGCTATAGAAATAATTTTTCTCTTTAAACACTTACTTGTATTATAATCTCGGACGTAAAAAGCAATGTTATTATAATTGTAATCATCATATCTGCCATGGTAACGATTGATGTCGGTGTCGACGTGTTTTGCATCGTTTATGTGAGCTATGTCAGGGTGAAATGCCACAAACGGGATCGGACTGAATATTTGATACTGACTGATGGTATTCATGCGAATCTGAATTCACAAACGAGCTAATCAGTTTATACCTTGTTGTTACAGCAAGTCACATATACATACTCTATTCAAATAATCCAATCGCAGTTGTGTCCCCGTCTCGACAAATAGTATCAAACTCTCGGATGAGAATTTCCGAATACACAAATCTGTGACAGCGATATTCAACATAGGATCCAATTCGATGGATGTTACGTTACTTGGTAGACGAATAGAGAGCCAAGTGATTTTCGACTGATTCTTTTTGTATTTCTCAGCTAGCGATAGCGCGTACTGTTTAACGTCGTGAAACACGTCTCCTATACCTTTCGATGTTGTACCAAAATCATATAAAAGAGCCTATTAAAAGATAGTGTTAAAAAAGTTTCTAGACAAATTTGTATACGAAAATTATAGAAACAGCTACCATCATCAAAAAAGTTTTGTGCTTTTTCTCCATGCAATCTGTGGCATATTGTTCGAGGAAGTTCAATGCAGCCTGCTTCTTCGACGAGTCGACGATCAGTAATACGTTTACTCTTGTATTTTCGGTTACATATGGAACAGGCAGAATCTCAACTTTGCCAAGAGGCTTGCATACTTCGATTCGTTTTCGTACTTCTTTGCCAGTGATTGTATCGGTGAACGCCAAGTCTAATATGTAATCCATTCCTCGGGATGCGTCGAACTTTTGGTAGCCGTTCAGTAATTTTTTGAACTTTAACTTTTTCGGAGAGTTACCGATAATATTGGAGGTTGTTACGTTTATTATTCGGTCGATGTCGAACTTTGCATCGAGCTTTAGTCTCTGGACGGTGGAAAAATCGGTACCGAAGAATGTGTGAGTTTCATTGAAGTATGTCCATCGTAGAATATCGAAACGACCGGGTGCCTTGTTCCCCGGTTGATTTCCAACGGGCCAGGATACATTGCGATCCTGTGGCGGACACAAGTGAGTCATATCCAAAATTGATTTTCTGATGTCGGAAATCTGCCTCTGAATTTCAATGGACTTCATCTGAAAGCGATACGCGATAGAACCAACGATAAATAACAATTATTAAATACGATGTAACTAGACAGCGGATTTTATGCATTTATGGCAAAAATGAGTAGGTGTAATTCAAAACTGCGAAAACATTAGAACAATTTAAAAATACTGTTGCATTATATTCAACCTGCTAAACATATTCGGAAAGAAAATAAATTTGTATGTCACTCCAGTTGCAAATTTTTATTTTGCATAAAGATCCACTGTCTAAATATAACTTAGTCGTGCGATCTTACTGCTGCGAAATAAGTATTGAACTTGTAAATAAGGAGGTGGTCGTATATCGGGTATATTACAAATGAATTTAAAAACTTTTCATCCCCAGCTAAATCCTTAAAGTTTTGTTCGAATGAAAATGTGGGTTTGAGCTGAGTAAATTGGTATTGTTGTCCTTGCGTGTGCTCAGAACAGACCGTTGACGAAGAATGAACGATACACCGACCGAAATTAACATCATCCGAGTCGGAGTACGCATTCTTCACACACCAGTCCAAATTGTTTTTTAAGTCTTGTACCACCGAATTGCTCAAGAGAATGCCCGAATCTGGAAAGTTGTTCAGAAATATTTGTTAATAAGCGGAGAGAAATATTAACACAACATAATGCTTCAATCTATTTACCTAAGGAACAATAGTTCTGAATATCTCCAGGAACACCTATATGAACTTTTTGACTTACGCTAATCTTGGTAACAAATTCAATTAATTTCTTGGCATTAACGTAGCTCACATCTTTAATCAAGAAATAGTAATCGTAATTTTCTAGATAATTGTCGATTATGTATTTCATAGTGTGGAATGGTTTCAAAATGTTCCTAGTATCTGTGAACCCAACTATACCGGGAAGAGTAACATTAGGTTTGGTTCCTTCCGGTATGGAAATAAAGTAGCGTATTTTGTCCACAATATGGGCCATGGTTTTATTAATCGCTATGTCTCTACTATGCAAATACTGTTGGCTCGTGATCACTCCTACAAACAATTTCTCTCTGATTCCGAGCTCTGTCGAGTAATATCTTGGACGTATCAGCGTTTTCTGTACTTTCTGCGCTTGTTGAGGTTTACTATTGATATTTATCTTTGGTTCGTATTCGTCCAAATCATCTGGATAGTTTGAATAAGGCATTTGGTGGTCCACATTGATATCGTATTCGTTCATATCAATCGTTATTGACATCATGCTAAGGCTTAAGCCCATGCTTAGCCCAATTATTAAATACATATTTGCCCAACAGTAGGACAACAGTATTTTTAACATCGGATTCATTCTTGCGGAATATATAACAATATGTACAATATATAATTTATAATTTCCTCTTTCTATTAAAAATATATAGACTTTAATCTTACACAATAATTACATGTGCTGTACTTTCTTCATGTTTATTCTGTAACGTCAGGTACAGAAACATTCTTTAGTAATCTTTTGAATAACCTTACACGATTTCCGCGGGTTCATCACGAGAAATCAATTCACAGATGTTTTATTCGTCTTCTACGTCACGAAGAAGACATAGGTACTTAACTCTGCATTTTTTTCACGGTGAATTAACTTATTCAACTAGGAAAATACTTCGAATCAACTCATCATTTGAATGTTTATACGACATCGATCTACCAACCGCGAAATGTTACGTGGGTATTATCCAATTTGAAATTTAAAACTTTTCACCTCCACAAAATTAAATTATTTTTGATGTTCGCAATGACAGAGGTTCTCAACGACTTTTGCTAAGCACTAGGGATTAGGGATTAGGGATTGGCAGTTTTGTCTCAATTGAGATAAAATTGTCCCCACCACAGCGTCCATTCTCCTCCACCAGTAGCCGCCGTTACCATGGAGGAAGGACGCGCTACGCGTTTCGTCCGTCGCGACCAGTGCGCACTGCGCAGGCCCATAGACTTGTAGAGAGATAGACTGCGCGGCCTGTACGAAGCGTAAAGCCTACAATGGTGACGCTGGGTATAAAGAGTGAGAGAGAGAGAGCAATAGTCAGGTGCATCCAGCTCTCTTGCTAATTGACGAGTTGGTGGCCCTGCGCCCCTCGCCCAGCAGCGCTGCGGACTCCGCCTTTGCTTCCCCCACTCTTTCTACTAACGCTGACGCGTACCACGTGTAGCAAGCTAACGAGTGCTTCCACAGGCGGAAGAGTGGGGGAAGTAAAGGCGGAGTCCGCACGCTGCTGGGCGAGGGGCGCAGGGGTAAGGAGACTGGCCCGCGTGGAATATGGTAACCCTGGTCTCGAGCAGCGTTACCATATTTTTCTCTTGCCAGGTCTCTACCCTTCCGCCTCTCGCCCAACTTCGCAGCGGGAACACAATGGAAAATATTTTATTGATTAAAGTTCCATGCATGCAACCTCGTAAATTGTAATTTTTGGAAAATCTCTTTTACAGATCAATTAGTAAACCAATACTTCTGATTGCTTACAAAACATCAGGTGGTATGGTACAATTATAAAAATCTTATATACCGTTTTAAAGTGCGTACAAATATTTCCGTGGCTCACTGCATGTATTGCGATAAAATCAACACGTGGTATCTAATTTATCGTTAAATAAATGTAAATGGGCAATTCCTGAGTAACAGATACCACGGCGTCGCGCACAGTGGTGCCGAGGCGGCAAAAAATCGATTTTAAAAATTTTTGATTTTTTAAAAAAAAAGATTGTTTTATGTATTACCAAATAGTGAGTGCATGACGTGCCCCAAAGATTGATTAAAAAAAAAATTCTAATGAAGATATAGTAAATAACAAATAACAGTTTTCAGTGTCATAGTTATCTAATTATAATTGAGCCTATAATTGAATACTTACGGGTCTACAATTTGTAGGGGTTATTACACATGCCTTAAACTATCAACTGGCAAAAATAATTTTTCAATAAAGTTGTTCAACATTAACTGATATGGATTAATTGGAAGCCTCTTTCCGTTGCACTCATTTTTTATTTATGGAAGCAAATCTTAAACGCGCGTGTTAACTAATCGTTTTGGCAAGGTGTAATATTGAACTAACTTTGTGTAAAAAATCTCGGACAGCTTCGAACTTCTTTAGCCGCAATTTAAGTTGGTAATTACTTACTTTAAGGGCTTCCTCACCGATTTTGATGATCTTCACATATGTTGTCAAGGTCATCATTCTGAACAACTTTTTCCTATACATGTTACCGCCGCTCGATTTTAGTTTTCGAGATATTTGCAAAAAACTATTGCTAATACTGTATTGAATTTTGTGCATTCTTGGACGGTCATAATGGTTATAATATAAAATATAGAATAATAATATATAATATTATAAATAAAAATTTCAACATCTCGAAAAGTGATCGGAGTAGGTCTGGGTTAGATTTGAAAAATTGAAATCAATAATATTATATAATATATTTTTTATATAGATGTATATTATATAATATATATAATATATTTTTTATATAGATGTATATTATATAATATATAATATATTTATATATATATTTATATAATATATATTATATAATATATTTATATATATTTTTTTTTATATAATATACAGGGTGTCCCAGCTAACTTGACCACCTTGAATATCTTTGTTGTTTTTAAAGATACGTCAAATGCCTGAAGGACGAAGTTGAACGATAAAATGGGGCTCATACGATACCAAAAAAATTTTTGTTCTTATGTCATTTTTTTTAGGGATATGAAGGTCAACTTCATTTTTTCAAATGGCACTTGGTATTTTGGACTTGACAGTATTACAGCCCGTATCAAGACGAATTCAACGACCTAGTATACCATGACCTTCGGATGACCTTGAAGCACCATTTTAAAAAATGAAGGTGGCCTTTTCAATTACTTGTAATAATCTGACAAAAAAATTTTTCAACAAAAGTCGATCAGTTTTCGATTGGCTATACATTGCAATAAAAAAAGTTCGAAAATTTTTATTTTTAAACAACAAATATATCTGAGGTGGTCAAGTTAGTTGGGACACCCTGTATAAAAAAATTGAATAATAATTTCTTTATGTTAAAGAAACAAAGTTTTCGTTCACTCGACCTCTGTCGGAAAAATTCAACAGACATTTTTCTGACAGTGGTTTAATGACCGCTATAAAAATTATTTACTATTCTTTATTATTTATTGACTTTGGCACATTATGCTCTCACCATAGTGAATGTTATTTGGTAATATATAAAACAATCTTTTTTTTTTAATCGAAAATTTGTAATATTGATTTTTTGCCGTGTCGGCACCACTGTGTGGCGTCCCATCAATCATACACTGCATAAATTATGGAATGGGCCTATATTATACCATCGACGAGGACCACAGGCGGCAGACTTGCGTAGCGAGGTGCGAACATAATTTGTTCAATTTCTTACAACATGGAAAGCCTTCGCATTCGTTTTGTTCTGGGGCTGGTCGCTCTTGCACTGGGACGTAAGTATCTCGAAAATTTCAATTACTTTTTAAATTTATATCTTTGTACATATTATTATATTACGATAAAAGTTGCTGAATATCTAAATAAATACATTCTCGTTATTTTTATCAAGCATTGTGAAACGATCCCTTCTTGTTATGCATTTATGGTATTATATCAATTTCGAGCAATTCATCAGATAAACTATCATGCGATGATTGCACGTGTTCATGATAAAATGTGTTTTTAATAAAAAGAATTTATACTGTTCACAGACGTTTCTGGAGCAGTGGACACGGACAGTATTTTCTTCCGCCATTATAGGTGATTTATTATGCCTCAGTTATACATAAATATTGTTGATAATCTTCAGTTTCGTCAAACACATGGTTTTATTTCTTTTCAGCGGCGAGTCGCACAGAGATATTAACATAACACAGATAACTCAATTGATTCCTCTATTGAATTTGAACGAGTTGACAGTTTTTCACATTCATGGGTACGCGGAAAGTGTTGACAAGGAAAGTGTCACCATAATAGTGAACGGTGAGTATTTCATCTTCATTATATAATTATTGGAATACGAAGTTATTCGAGAACATTACCCGCTGAGAGTATTTCAACACAAAGAGCATTTGGAAAAAGTGTACAGAAAAAAATTTTTTCTATAAAAACGTACACTTTTGTTGTTTATAAAGTTCCAAGAACCAAATTGCAAAAAAGGGCTCTGTACGGGACCCCGCAATAATGCAGAGAATATTTCAACACAAAGAGCATCAAAAAATATTGTTTCTTCGCTAAATGCAGGCCGACCGGGTTTTTAAATAAATCAAGCTGATCCATATTCTCTGTCAGTGTCTTTCCTGCGAAAAACATATCTGCTTCTCTGTCTTCGTAGTTCACCTCGATTGGCGCTGTTAATGTTACTATTTCCGACCGATTTTAATAGCACTTTTTACTTTGTTGCAGCTTATCTCCAACGCACGACCTGTAACATCATCGCAATCGATTACAGAAAATTCGTAGGCAACAATGATTACATCGGCGATGCGATAAATGTTGATGCTATCAGTAAAGCTATGGCGGAAGCTCTGAACAAATTGGTAGCGCATGGTTTGAACCATGATAAAATTCACATAATCGGACACTCGTTGGGTGGTCAAGTGTCTTCTCATTTAGGATCTCATACGAATTTTATTATTCCTAGGATAACAGGTATGTCATGATGAATTGTGCAGGGTATCACAAAATTATGTCAAATCTACTAATGGCGACTTTTCTCTAATTGTAAGACGGTTCTGGGGTGAGTGCCGTGAGGTCTAACACAGTCCTCTCATCAAAAGACACCCTGGTCTTCCCCACTCCGTGGCCAGATCCTCTTGGAATAAAGTCCCAATTCTTTAGGGCAGTGCGACCTTGGGTTTCATACCCTCGGCAACTTTCCTTCGCTACACCCTCATAAACATGACCTGACCGAACGATAGCTGGATGGCCCAAAGTGACCATCCACCACCGCCCGACGACAACTCTGTTTCAGTCTCACGCATCCCTATACAAGACGTCACGTAGGCCAAGGCCCTATCGTAAATCGTTATAATACTTGTCATGGGGACCAACTTTGTGAGAGGAACCATAGGTCGCAATTGAACCGTTCTCTTCGAAAATGACGTTGAAGTTCATATCATTTTTTAAATACCTCTGTTCATAATATTCTGTCTGTTACGAGCCAGGGCCGCGAGAAGCACGAGTGGCCGGCGAAGGGTTGTTACCCTGGGAATATGGTATCAATTTGTTAGTTAAGATGCGCGGACGAACCCAATGCGAAATTGGGGAGCCGCTAGGGTTATAGACAGCAAGGACGAACCTGACGCGAAGTCAGGGAACCTCTAGGAATGGAGTCAAAGGCAGACGAACCTGATGCGTAATCTGGGAGCTGCTAGGAAGCTGAAACTTCCTGAACGAACCCAATGCTGGGGAGCTGCTAGGAGGTTGTAGAACGGCGCGGACGAATCCAATGCGAGACTGGGGAGCCGCTGGGAGGTTGGATGGAGAGCACAGACGAATCTGATGCGAAATCAGGGAGCTGTTAGAATGCGGACGTACCTGATGCGTAATCAGGGAGCCGCTAGGATTGTTAGTGAGCCTCGTAACTAGTACATATAATTTAATAGATACAATCCGAGCGGTAAGATTGTATCGTGTAGGGACGTTCAATTACTTGATGAGGATTTTGGGACGATAATTATGGGTTTAGTGATTTGCACGAATTTACCAATTAACACAAATATATTTTGATTATAAGAAGTATCTTACAATTGGAATCGTCGCGACTGTATAAGATGGAATTGGTATGAAAATATTATTACCTACAGATGCATAATGTTCACGAACAGATAATGCAGGGGTCTCGGAGTAACTTTCGAGAATGCCAGATCGATTTTGTACCGAAGCAAGTGCGGTATCTATGAGGTTTTGTACGAGATGCAGCACGACGTGACATGGTTCGTGACTACGCTAGTACAGTAAATCCTCTATAGACGCGACAACCTCGGGGGGATTTGGTCGCATCTATCGTATAGGGTAGCTATTTTTACCACGCTTATATTAGCTAGCCGAGTTGTTGTTGTTGTTGTCGTTGTATGCGTCAAATCTTTAAATCGAATTTAAAACCACTTCCCGATGAGCTAGAGACTTGACACTTTAAACATAGCCCAGAACTGGATGACAATGCAATATTAAAAAACAAATTTAAAAAGAAAACTGTGCGTCTATCTAAGACGGATTTATCTAAGACGATTCCTGCCAGAGAAGATCTTGAACATCTGTTCGTCATCCGTAAATAGGCCGTGAACAAGCTGATTTGTCGTGTAGGAAATTATCAGAAACATGATACTGCTATTTTCCGAACTATGAAATGAAAGAATATTATGAACAGAGATGTTTCAAAAATTAGATGAACTTCAACATCATTTTCGAAGAGAACGGTTAAGTTGCGGTCTGTGGTTCCTCTCGCAAAGTTGGTCCTCATGACCAGTAGAACACGATTTTTAAAAAATTTGTTTTTTTTGACCTTGTTATACACGTTCAAGGTCAATTTTGCATGGGGTTCCTTATGTCACTTTCGACTAAATCCGGGCTGTAGAATTGCGCTATGGTGTCCGCGACATATAATTTTGTGACACCCTGTACCACGATACAATTGTTTCAAAGTGTTCATTTGTAGTAAGTGCAATTCAGCAATTACTCCTAAATATCTAAATGTGTCTAAATATTATCTCACAGGCTTGGATCCTGCTGGGCCCATGTTCTACACGGGAAAATACTTGAAATCCGGCGACGCCCAGTTTGTCGACGTGATACACACTGACAAAGGATTCTTCGGACAAATATACGACAGCGGCGACGCAGATTTTCTTCCCAATGGGGGTTACAAACCACAGCCTGGCTGTCCTATTGTTACTTCAAATTTACATGGTCTGTACTTTCCAACAGATTAAAAATAAGGGAATATCAACAATTTTTTTAAGCTGATCGACTTTCGTTCAAAACATTTATTTCTCAGACCATCGGTAGTAGATCAGAAATTGTGTGGACTAGAATTCAAGCCATCCAGTGTACTCGAACGGTGTTACTTATCATTTTTATCCATTTCAGACAATTGTGATCATCACAGATCGTGGAGGTATTATGCGGAGTCCGTTCACAATCCGAATGGTTTCATGGGTATCCAATGTGCTGGTACTGCGGAATTCGATCTCGGGATATGTAATCGAGAAAACGTTGTCCCTATGGGATTTGCAACACCAACTATTGCGTTAGTATAATATTATTAAGGGAGTACCCTCGTTTTTCCAGGATTGCAAGGGTCCGGGATGCGCCTTCTCATTCCTCAATAATGCAAAGATAGGGTTTTTCAGCAGTCAACAGCGCTAGATAAAAGATCGAAGTAGGCCGCGATCGTAATTTGCGTTATTCGGAAGCATAAAGCTGCGACAGCTCCAATTGAGTTCTGAGCAGAAGGTCCCTGGCAGGAATTCGCGCCCGATTGGTTAGCTTGGAAGGAGGCGTCTTCTATTGGCCGAAGCGGTCACACACACAGTACTATGTATTACTATGCAGAACGATAGACCCCTCTTGCCTCTGTGCCTCCCCGGAGACCTTCTTGTCAGAACTCAACGGTACATGCTGCCGAATAATACAAATTACGCCTTGTAAACGTAAAAATAGGACTTTTGAGGCCGATCGCGGCCTCGATTCATCTTCTATCTAGCGCTTTTGACTACTGAAAAAACTCCATCTTTGCATTGTTCAGAAATGAGAAGGCGCATTCCCACCCTGTTGCACTCCCAGAGGAACGAGTATAACCCCTTCACATTTAATTAAGCATAATAGATTGTTCTAGTAGAATTTGTGTAAAAAACCAGTAACAGCAATTCGTTTATAATTCACGTAGAGGATATTAATTACAAAGTGTAAAAGGTTCGTTTTCAATGAAACACCCTGTACATGATAATTCTGATTTGCAGGAGGGGTAAGTTCTACCTGCATACGAATTCACGAAGCCCATTTGCCAAAGGACTTGAAGGAATATAACGACCTAGATTTCATTAAAAATCTACTGAATTTTTCGAAACTATGTATATGAATTTACAGTATGTATTTCAAACAATAAAGTGAACTTCAAAAGTGTGAACACATTATGATTCGTGTAGGATTATTGAAGACTAAATTCCTTTATTTTTTGTAACATTCTATACTGATATTAAGGGCTTAATAGCATAATATACAAGAGGATATAAATACATTGAATATTATTGTAAATTGTAATAACGGTAAATAAATAAGAGTTTATTATGAACGTATGCTGTACATCGGTGGAGCCTCGCGACACGATGTTTCGGTTTCGGTTATAACGTCTGTCGAAGAACTGAATAAATTAAAGACGCTCGGTCGCTCGGCCAGAGGACGGCCCGGAACAAACGAACGATCAAAGGATCCCGTCTCGCGATACGACATATGTCGGTCTCCTGTTACCAGTACCCAGGGCTATTCCGCGATTTTAATTTTGGAAGCTAAACATTTTTTCTTGGGGGTGTAACCGTTCCCAGTCACACATCGAGGTACCGCGTAAATCGACATCGATCTCCACTGCGATGGCGGCGACGTCATGCGTGTCGTCATAGACAGGGATCGCAGGAGTGATCGAGATAGATAACGAGGTGCGTGCACATCGATCCCCTCTTGATAGCGATCGAAGGAGGTCGATGCGAGCAGCAAATTACTCACCCTACGTCTGGACTCGATCCAATAAGCACGTATGAGTCAATACGCGCCTCGCGTTAGAGTCTGAAATCTTGTATTCTTAATTCGGTAATTTGCGTATCGCCAATACAGCACATCGATCTGATGTTGCTTGTAACCCGGCTAATGGGTGATTTGAATCTTGCGTTGCGGATAATTGTATTAATTACTAAATATTAAAATCACGATTATAATGAAATGTTTAATTAGAGTAATGAAGTTCAGCATAAATTTTGTAAATTGAGAACTGCCAATAAGGCACATAACCTAAATTTGTTCATAGCCTGGCTCAAGGGCAATTCTAGTCGCGCGTTGCGAATTATTAGCAGAAATTGCTACTTGCATATTGATTAAAATTCTAATTGCGCCAACAGGCGAGTTGTATTATTGTATTAAATTAACGAATTAAAGTTTTGGGATTTCATGATTTGCGTATAAGCAACGAAGTTTATACGGTTGTGTTCCTATCGCATAGGTGCGAAATAAAGATTTAGTTAAAAAACTTTACATATCTCTTATACGTGTGAATTCTATCTATAGTGAATCCTGGTCTGGTTAAGAAACGTCCTTATACGTTGCGGCGGGACACGAAGTCATAGTTTCGTTCGTAGGAGAACGGCAAGCGGTGTTACGAAGGCGCGTCTGATTCGGAAACAGTTCTCATTGCTGTAAGCGGGGACTTGTCGGAGTCCGGAACGAGACGTCCAGGAGGCGGCAGCCTCGCTGGAGTCTGGACGAGAGTGACAGGCTGACAGTCCGTATTGAACTGAACTGACTGAACTGTTTTTGGGATGATGAGGTCGAATATATAGGTGTTGGAGAGCATCCTATCTTCTACGTGATGCTTCGTTAGCCATAACAGGTGTCTTATATTTTAACGCTACGGCGCACAGTGGGGCATTTTGACCAAAAAGCTGGCCAAAAATTATTTTACAATAAAAAACAAGACCACTGGTGTTGTTTTGTTATAAAATTACGTTTTTCCTTTTGTTTGAACATTTCAGGTGTGTTTCGTCGCGACGCTGTCGGTTCGCGAATGTTTTCGGATCCGTTGCCCGCCAAACTAATTTTGGACAAGTAGTTCAAATGATCGAATTGTACAAAGACGCAAAGGATAATTTCGAGGTTCGCATGAATATAAAACATGCCAAAAGAAGCGTTTCGTCCCGGACCTGCTAGTGGACTCATCAGTAAGGCTGATCTAGCAGGTCCTGCCTTATACGCGCGCAGATTTGAAGAACAATAATCCGTAATTGTGATTAGATCGAGACTAAATTATGACGCTCGTGGATCTGATGAATGATGCGATTCCGTACGCGAAAGATCTCGACTGCTGCGAGCCCGTTCGTCGGGTGTCCCGATCGCTGGACAACGAATTATCGTAATGCACGTTTGCAAAGATTACGAACGATTGACCCGAGGACTGAAGCGTGTAACGGCGCGGCGTTCGAGAGTAAAACTCAACTGACGAACGCAGTCTTAACGCGATGTCCGCTGGGTTTTCGGTTAGGAAATAAAATGCACTGATTGGTCCTTGCAGAAGGTTGCATTCAAATCAGAACACTTTTGACGATTTGGACCTCCTTTCTGTAGCTCTGACTGAGACCCTGGGAAGGAGGAGTGGGGCGATATCTAAAACTCGGGCGACGACGGGTCCCGGTAATGCGACACCGTACTTTACGACCGCGGGCGGTCACTCGAAGGGACGAGATTTAAGATTCTTTCATTGTCGAAAGTATATAAAAAACGAAACACTACGCAGATGCCTTGACTGGTCGGCCAAATGCTAATAGTTTACAAAATCCTCGAAGAGGATTTTTAGTCACGAATGCAGCATAAATATTATTCGAACGAAAACCGTTATTATGATTCCTACGCGACGGAACAAGGTGTATTGCTAAATTAAAACAGCGTTTACATATAATATAAATTTACTTTATTTAAAACTCAGGGGTCAGTAGCTCCTCTCAGTTCAGGAGGCAATAGTAAAATTGTAAAGTTTCCTTTGAGAAAGGTTCCATCTTTTTCTTCGGCTTTCGTCTCATGCCAGTAAGGAAGGGATCAGATGTGATGAGTAATTTATTTAGAACGTCTAAATTACAGGCTTTCCGAAAACATTTCCCAGCATAATTTAAGCCATATGTTCGGAAATGCTTATTCCGAGCTTCTGCAGCTCGCATATCTATTGTATACAGGGTGTCTCAAAATGCCCTCACCACCCGGAAATGGGAGGTTTCGGAGATCATTTGAAGCGGAAAAACACGGACCAATCAGAGCGCGACTTAGACGCGAGTTGGCACAGTCTGCCCGGCGCGCCAACTGTCTATTGGCCGACTGTGCCAACTCGCGTCTAGGTCGCGCTCTGATTGGTCCGTGTTTTTCGTTAATAACCCCTAAACAAAACCGCGGATAACATTTTTGCAAAGGAAAATGTTGCTTCAAGTGATCTCAGGAATTTTGGGACACCCTGTATATATTCATTAGTGCAATTCAACGTCAAGCCAGACGGTCGAAAATTTTTTGAAAATTCAGTAGTCTGTACAACTCAATGACAAGTCACAAGTTCGGGAAAAATTGGTGGTTCAATAAATATATAATACGCAGATACGCTTTGTTACTAAATACATTCTTTTTATTTCCTGATTGGTTGTTCATACATAAAATGATTGTTTTGTACATGTACCTAATTTCTAAATTGTAAACATTTGTAGCAAGAATGTTGACTTGCTCAGTGAGAACTCTCTCTCGGCACATCGATGGATAAATCCGGTAGCACCGTCTGCCGCAAATGCTCCAGACACTATATGTATTTTGCTACATTTCGTACTTTTGTAATACATTCTTCATAAATACTATTTCCACTGTTCAAAAATAGGCGCCATATACATGTGTAGCCTCCAAATCATATTAAGAATAACCAGCCGTAGTAAAAATGAAGTATTGAGTTGGCAAGAAAGTAATTTCGGTATTTTAAGGTGAAATAAAAGCCAATTTTTTTATTCAAGCAATGAATTTTAATTAATAAAATATTTTCCATTTTGTTCGGTGATCTTGTGCTATCTTTCTGGTAGCTCATAAAACTTCTGGTCCCTATCGGCAAGAAACTGATGCAAGTGCGATTTCAGGTCATCATCATTAGCGAACGTTTTACTATTCAAAAAGTTTTGTAAACTTCAGAATGAATGGTAATCCGATGGTGCAATGTCCGGGCTGTATGGTGGATGTGACATCACTTCCCAACCAAGCTCCCACAATTTTTCACGTGTTATCAAAGATGTGCGAGGCAAAACACAATGGTAAAACATTCACTGATGATCCCAGTCAGCCAGGCTGCCTCGAGCACAGCTTGGCGAGCAGATGACGGACATTATGCTGTCAGACGACGCTCGAATTGCAGATGCCCGTCCAAAATCGAGCATTTTGCTTACTGGGATGATGACCTGAAATCGCACTTGGATCAGTTTTTTACCGATAAGGAACAGAAGTTTTATGAGCGCGGAATTATGAATCTATCAGAAAGATGGTAAAAGATCATCGAACACAATGGAAGATATTTTATTCATTAAAGTTCCATGCATGCAACCTTGTCAATTGTAATTTTTGGAAAATCTTTTCTGCAGTATAAAAATGTTATACTGTTTTAAAGTGCGTTCAAATACTTCCGTGACTCACTGCATATATTCCGATAAAACCGACACGTGGTATCTATGTAATTTATCATTAAGTAAATGTAAATGAGCAATTCCTGAATAACAGATACCACGGAACGGCGCACAGTGGTGCCAAGGTGGCAAAAAATCGATTTTACAAATTTTCGATTTTTAAAAAAAGAAGATTGTTTTATGTATTACCAAATAGTGAGTGCATAAATGTGCCAAAGTCTGATTCAAAAAAATATCTTAACGGAGATATAGGCATGGTAAATAACCATTTTTTCCCTCTTGGGAATTTACCAGTTTCCAGTGCCATAGTTATCTACTTATTGCGCCTATAACACTGTCCAACAAATTTCAACTTTTTTTTTTGTATTTTGATTCCCACTATGCGATTCTTATAGAGTTTTTCGCACTGATTTCGAATCTGTCCTTAATTTTTCTCCTATACGTACAGTTTTTCAGAAAATGGAGTTAAAAAAAAGGACATATTTTTCAACTTTGAACAAATATTGTAATGTTATGACATGTCTAAACATGTCTAAACATGTTTAAACGATCATAATGTATTAATATTATATATCACTATATTCGGGAAAGTCCAAGGAACATTTTGCTGTAAAGAACAATTCAATATAGGAGAAAAATTAAGGACAGATTCGGAATCAGCGCGAAAAACTCTATAGGAATCGCATAGTGGGAATCGAAATACTTTTTGGCTGTTGGACAGTGTAATTGAATACTTACGGGTCTACAATTTATAGAGGTTATTACACATGCCGTAAACTATTAACTGGCAAAAATAATTTTTCGATAAAGTTGTTCAACATTAACTAATATGGATTAATCGGAAGCTTCTTTCCGTTGCGCTCATTTTTTGTTTATGGAAGCAAATCTTAAACGTGTTAACTAATCGTTTTGGCAAGATGTAATATTGAACTAACCTTGTGTAAAAATTCTCGGACTGCTTCGAACTACTTCGGCCGCAATTTAAGTTTAAATATCACTTTCAGAATTTTTCCAGGAATAAATCGCGCGGAAATTACGGTTATTTGATGTTTGGGGTGAAAATTGTTAAAGATATATCATGAATAATAAAGAAAAATGTGAAATAGTTACTTAGAATCAATTGTTTATATAAAAAAATTGAATAATAATTTCTTTATGTTAAAAAAACAAAGTTTTCGTTTACTCGACCTCTGTCGGAAAAATTCAACAGACATTTTTCTGACAGTGGTTTAATGACCGCTATAAAAATTATTTGCTATTACTATAGTGAGTGCTATTTGGTAATACATAAAACAATCTTTTTGTTCTTAAAATCGAAAATTTATACAATCGATTTTTTGCCGCCTCTGCACCACTGTGTGGCGTCTCATCAATCATACAGTGCATAAATTATGCAATGGGCCTATATTATACTATCGACGAGGACCACAGGTGGCAGAACTTGCGTAGAGAGGTGCGAACATAATTTGTTCAATTTTTTGCAACATGGGAAGCTTTTGCATACGTTTTGCTCTGGGGCTGATCGCTCTTGCACTGGGACGTAAGTATCTCGAAGATTTCAATTACTTTTTAAATTTATATCTTTGTACATATCATTATATTACGATAAAAGTTGCTGAATATCTAAATAAATACATTCTCGTTATTTTTATCAAGTATTTTGAAACGGTCCCTTGTAGTTATGCATTTATGGTATTATGTCAATTTCGAGCAATTCATCAGATAAACCATTATGTGATGATTGCACGTGTTCATGATAAAATGTGTTTTTAATAAAAAGAATTTATACTGTTCGCAGACGTTTCTGGAGCAGTGGACACGGACAGTATTTTCTTCCGCCATTATAGGTGATTTATTATGCCTTAGTTATACATAAATATTGTTGATAATCTTCAGTTTCGTCATGGTTTTATTTCTTTTCAGCCGTGGGTCGCACAGAGATTTTAACATAAGACAGGTAACTCAAATGATTCCTCTATTGAATTTGAACGAGTGGACAGTTTTTCACATTCATGGGTACACGGAAAGTGTTGACAGCGAAAGTGTCACCATAATAGTGAACGGTGAGTACTTCATCTTCATTTTATAATTATTGGAATACGAAGTTATTCGAGCACTTTTCAACTGATGCAAGGAAAAAGTTAATTATACAATAAGGGTCACGTTCCGAGACCTTGAGAATTGCTAGTTTCTTCATGAGATATTTGCGAAGTCTCTTGACTGTTCAATACACAGGGTGAATCGGTGACAAATCACCATCGGAAGTAACTCGTTAATATTTTGCACAAATGTAAGGTGCCAGAAAATATCCAGTATTTATTCTGTTAGACTTGTTAAATACAACAGATTCTTTTATACAATCGGCAAATAACGAGTTACTTCAAGCTATGGCTTTTACTGTCTCACCATGTATATCTAGATGGGGTAGACTGACAATGAGAATACCTAAATTCTCTTTCGAATCCGAATTTCCTCAGTCACTCGTAAAATCTGGTCAGACGATTATTTCGACTAGTGGTAGCGAGAGAAAAAACTTTCTAAGACTAAACTTCACCCGAGGGAACCAGAAAGTTTCAACTTTTTTGTGAAAATATGATTTTGTATCCTCATTATGGTTGTCAACTTGACCATTGTAGTAGAAAGGTTAGGTGGATAACTTGACTAGCACTGTATTAGGAAGAACAGGTTTTCCGTTAAAAAGAGACTGGTTTTGTATTCTTAAAAGAATGTATTACGTATAATAAAAGTATCATATATTGTGTGCATATAATTATGAAATAAAGCATTCCACATTATTCGAACATTTTTAAATATAATTCAGTAGATTTCGAAGAGAAAATGCCGATAATCCAAGTTTTAATCTCAGGAATCTACTGGTTCAAAAGTTATGCGCGTTTCAAGTTAAGTGATTTTCACGGGTTTTGACTGGTATGGGCGCTGCCATGTTGGTCTGTAGCGAGACTTGCGGGTGCTCTAACGAGCAAAGTCTCTAGATGCCAGCACAAGCACGTGGCGATGTCGATAATGTAGAGTGTCTATCTTTTAGATGTACACTTTGTAGAAACTGTTAATTATCTTAATCAAAGAAGCCGATTTTAATAGCACTTTTTACTTTGTTCCAGCTTATCTCCAACGCACGACCAATAACATAATCGCAATCGATTACAGAAAAATCGCAGACAACATAAATTACTTCGCCGATGCGACGCATGTTGATACTGTCGGTAAAGCTATAGCCAATGCGCTGAAGGCATTGGAAGCGCTTGGTTTGAACCGTAATAAAATTCACATAATCGGACACTCGTTGGGTGGTCAAGTGTCTGCTCATGTAGGATCTTATTTTCATTGTGCTAGGATAACAGGTATTTCATGACGAATTCTATGTACCACGACACAATTGTTTTAAAGTGTTCATTTGTAGTAAGTGACATTCAGCAATTACTCCTAGATTTTAAAAATTGTCTAAATATTATCTCACAGGCTTGGATCCTGCTGGGCCCATGTTCTACACTGGAAGATACTTGAAATCCGGCGACGCCCAGTTTGTCACCATTATACACACTGACAGAGGATTCCTCGGGCAATTATACAGCAGCGCTGACGCAGATTTTCATCCCAATAAGGGTCACAGACCGCAACCTGGCTGTCCTATTATTCCTGGCACAGACCACTCCGAAAGTTCGTTCATTTTATATCAACATTCTTACTTTATATATGAGTCGTCCATTTACGTGGTTCTTCACTTTCCAACTATTTAAAAATAAGAAAAATTCAATAATTTTTTTAAGCTGATCGACTTTCGTTCAACACATTTATTTCTCAGACCATCGTTAGTGGACTAGAATTTAAGCCATCTTGTATACTCGACGTTGTTACTTATCATTTCTATCCGTTTCAGACAATTGCAATCACCACAGATCGTGGAGGTATTATGCGGAGTCCGTTCACAATCCGAATGGTTTCATGGGTATCCAATGTACTGGTAGTTCGCAATTCGAGAGCGGGAAATGTAATCGAGCGAACGTTGTCCCTATGGGATTTGCAACACCATCTTCTGCGTTAGTATAATATTATTAAGGGAGTACACTCGTTTTTCCAGGATTGCAAGGGTCCGGGATGCGCCTTCTCATTCC
>CM052318.1:14436874-14504225 GCA_028455605.1 Lasioglossum malachurum | reverse complement strand
AAAATTGCTGTTCTTCATTCAAATTATGATAGTAATAGCCTTTCGTCAGTAAATATGACTCTTCGCCGCTTCATGCTCCTTCTTTAACCAAGGTTTCTTCTGCAATTCTCTTCGCGTTAAGTGCTTGCATTTTTGTAAAACACAGCGTACATTCTTTCCGTTAGTGTTTACGCGTATAGTTTTTCCCGTAATTTTCAGAAATTTTTAACAAGCTGATAATAACTTTTCGGCATCTATTTACAATTTTTGATATTTGTGTAATTCAATCTTGTTCTTCCTTTAACTTCAATATCGTATGTACTTCACATACACTTACTGTTAGATTTTTGAAGTGAAAGAAGCTAGTACCCACTTTATCAATTACGTTTTGCAATGAATGTTTGCTCTTCAGTAACTTCTGCACAACTGACAAATGTAAAACTGCTATTTGTGCTATCATTTTCATTTAAAAAATTCTATTAAAGTAAATATTGCGGATGAGAGAGAGATATTCGGTACATTGTACGTACAGCCATGTCAGAATATTTTTTTCTTTTTAATTTATTTTACATCGCTTTTTCTTACTAAAATATTCATTTTCTTCAGTTTAATATACCAAATGCAGTAATAATAAATGTAAACAATGCACCAACAAACATATGTTTAACTTAATTTTGAGATTCTTCTAATAAACATATGCAACTTGCTTAGATTGGAACAATACGTCGTAAGGGCTACAGATAAATGATTTTCAATCCGCTATGAAAATCGATTCATCAGTCTAATTTTTAATGAGCTGACTGAAATAGGTAACAATAATACCACCATAAATAACGGTTATTAGTGTCTTAGTAACGTATTCAGAGCGGAGAAGCAGTAATTCAACGATTACTGCTTATTTTTTCTCAGTTTCTATCATTCATTTCGCGATACTGCCACTTGTAGTAGAAAGTGTAGCACGGGGATCCGTGCGTACATTAGTTTCTTATCGTACGTCGATTAAGCGAAGATGACAACAAATATGTACAGGGTGTACAGAAATGTTTTGAATCAATTGCAAGAAATAGCGACCGAATGCGAGTGTATTTCATTCTTTGCTAACTTTAACAAATTAAAAATGGTATATGTTGTTATTTTGAACTTATTGTAATCTTTGTGCGTTGTAGTTTGCACGGTGTAGAGGGGGCACATATTGTGACATAAACATTTTCTGCCTGGGTGGAGGCATAGAGGACATTTCAAGGTCACCTTGCTTTTTTTTTTACTGGAAACACCTACTTTCTGTACCATAAATCAATAGACTGTCGAATTCTGAGTTAAAATGTATTGACCTCCATATGTCCTAAATCTAATAGTTGACGAGATGTTATCCAAGCAATTTTCTATATTCTTTGGATATTATCTCGTTAACTATTCAGTTTAGATCATATGAAGGTCAACACATTTATACTCAGACTTTGATACTCTATCGATCTATGGTATACAAAATAGGACATTCCATTAAAAACAAAGTCAGGATGACCTTGATATATCTAAAAAAATGACATAAAAACTACATTTTTTTGGCATCGTGTCAGCCCCATTGTACCATTCAAATTTGTCCTTACCATATTTTACGTATCTTTAGAAACAACAAAGATATTTAAGGTGAAAACGTTAGGTGACTCACCCTCTCTCTGTATGTAGAAACTTATTGTAGAATAATTTCCGTAGAATGAATTTATCAAGAAATGAATACCTCATTATTAGAGATAAAGAACGATAGTGTCCTAACAGCTAGATGATTATAAAACAATTAGAGTGCTTATACACGGTGGTACGAAAATTATACATATGTCGCGACTATCATAGCGTGATTCCACGCCCTCAGTTCGGTGGAAATTTATATAAGAAAGCTACCAAAAGCTAGCAAAATTAATTCTCAAGATCAAAAGGTCAACAATCTTTTTCTATCGCGTCTTATTCTACTGATCACAAGGATAAAAAGTGCAACAGAAACCGTGGGCCAAAGCTGAACTATTCTCTTAACTATGTAATTATAATATATATTTCATATAGTACATATATTTGATACAGGGTGGTTCACCAGATATTACCACCTCGATTTTCGTATTAAGATTATATGTATAAGGTTGAATGGTTTCGAGAGATACATACTTTGGTGTTATTTTTTTTTGTAGGTGGACGCGTAGAAGAGATATGAAGGTCATCAGTAGTTTTTTAAATGGGATCGTATGTTTTTCCTGCAGCAATCGATCAGTGCCGGATTAAGCCAGCGCGGGGCCCGTAGCAAATGTTATCACGAGGCCCTAGACCTTGTATGAGGGACTTTTTTTTTAACAAAAATATCGTTCATGTTTCGGCGCCTCTTCGATGAAACGCCTGTGTGCGGTGCCCCTTTTTGTATGGAGCGGGGCCCGTAGCAATTGCTACTTCTGCTACGGGGCTTAATGCGGCCCTGTATATCGTAGGAAAATTTTAAACCTAAACATTAGGTGTTCTATAGAGAAACAGGATTGAGCAATGACATAGTGATAAATGGAATCATTGAGAAACGGTGAAACAAGAATTACAAAACACTGGCGCGTCTAATGATTAGACGCATTAACTGTTATTTTCTGTCTTATTTGGTGAGTTGATTTATTGCAAGATTCCTTCAGAGTCGTAAAAGGAATTTTCTATTTCATGTATATACATATTAAGAAATAATCGATATTTCACTTGTCAACTGAAATAGTACTACTGCTGATTTTCAATGACAGATACACACAAATTTGAAATATTGCGTTGGCAAGAAAGTAATTTTATTCTTTAATGGATATGGAATGGAATGGAACTTTAATGGATAAGATATTTTTCCTTTTGTTCGATGATCTTTTGCCAAAAAGAAAAAATAAGAAAATATTTTATTGATTAAAGAGAGATCATCTCGCTTGAATAAAAAAAAATTCGGTTGTACTTTATCTTAAAATACCGAATAGAAATACAGAATAAATAAGAAGATTCTTCTGAAAAAGACACAGCCACATTTAACACTAAACGTACCATCACCGGTTAAAGTGACCGCTTCCAGATTTTTTATTTTACAATTATTGAAATAATGGAAATTATTTCATAAGAAATGAGTGTATAGATAACTCTAGTATATCATTTATATAAGGGAACATGTACCAGTTACTTTTAAGGCTCGGTAAATTTAGTGTTAAAAGTTGGCCATTTTGCGGGCATAAACTGTCTACAAAGATAATTTTTTAATTGAAATGTTATTTTAAACGATAGTTATCGATACAACAAAGGGAAAACACATGTAAGTGCAATGGAGAACATTTTATTGACATTGTTTATTTATGTTTTCTTTATTTACAGGTATACTTTTCATAGGAACGGAAGTATGTGGCGTTTCTAGAATGTGGACAGGAAAAGTTTAAGGTTCATTTCATTCGTTGCAACACAGAGGGCAATTGCAAGTCGGTATTTCGTTTTTAATGATCCATGAAGTTGCTGCGACTCGCACATTAACTATCACCGAAGATTATGTAATGCAGTCACATAGTGAATGGAATTCGCGCGAGAAATTCTATCTAATAACTAGTGCACCGAGTACGTTCCTCAATATTAGTTACATATAGTAGACTTTATGCATTTATAATCGAGTAGAATTCAGAGTTCTTGGAAAAGTTTTTAAATTGAAGACACGTCAATATATGATTTCTCCTCTATTAAAATTATTAAGGGAAGAAATAACATGAAATAATCTATGTCTTATATACAGGGTGGACGATTTATCTGAAGACATTGAAATATCTCGAGAACTATGCATCGGATCAAAACAAGTGGGTAATGAAAGTCGTTCGTCGCGAAGGGGGACATCCAATGATACCAAACTCGACCCCCACCGCCACCCCCTAGGGGTGGGGATGATAGATCGATAGAGGCGTGTCAGAATATGTTGACATATCAAAATACTCATTTTCTTCAGTTTATTCTACACCAAATGAGAAAAAATAGACGATGTGCTATCTTCTCGTCCGGGAGTGTATATCTATACGAGAAGCACGTGCATTCGTGTACCCACGTGATACTTTGTATGCAATACATATACATATATAACGCGAAGCAGCGACACTGACTTTAGGCTTGCCGTGATTTCGTCAGAAAGAAATTTGAACGCTCTTAGTCAACAAGAATTTAATCGCAAATGTTCCGATTAAAGAACTGATTAAAACTAATTTCGATAAGCTCGAATTATTTCATTTGAAATAAAACGCTTTATTTTGCTTTCAATGTCGCATTCGCATCATTTTTTTGTTATTGACAGTAGCTATAATTAACACGATTACGTTTCCATTGTACTAATATCAATTAAAATCGACACTTTAACATTCTTTTATTCGTTTTCGGAAACAGAACAACTGACAGACTTACAGCAAAATCATTTAAATACTAAACATGTATAAAGCCTACTACAAACATTTATAACATGTACATACATAATATAATTTATAATAATTTATATACAATATGAATTTTGGAGAATATAATTTGAAACACAATTTCGAGTCTAGTATAATATGAAACATATTCCTAAATCTTTTTTTACACATTAAACATTCACAATAGATAATTATTATTAGATGTACAAAGCGCAAATTTACATGTTGTCCTTCCATCTTGAATTTGTTGATTATTTACAAACAATCAAAATACATTTCACTGTCGAAAATAATTTCTATTAGATCTTGCGCATTTACTCGATCTAATAAATAATTACTTGGTGAATGAAAGATTTCAATAAAAAATAAAGTTACTACTAATTGATTACAAGAGAACCACACATTAATTTATATAGTTATACGTATATATATATAAAATATGAGTTCTTGAATTGTGATTCACCACTGGTACTCAAATACCAACATTTGTAACGAAAAATAAAATATATGCAGTGATCCGATTGTTTAAAAAACAAATGGTAAGTGTTGGTACAAGTCTAAATAAATTATGGAAAAATTTTTTTATAAAACTATTGTGTGATCAAGTGACGATATGTATGTCTTCGAGGGGCAATGTCAAACATATTCGACATCCCCAAAAAGCTAGGTGGTGCATGAAAAATATTATTATTCCTGGTTAGAGCACTATGACTAGACTGCATTATGCATTTATGGCTTCTGAAAATCTTCACAAAGTGCTAGAATATAAAATTTGACTTATTTTAATACGATTTTTATTTATTTCAGATCAGCAGAGGCAACTATACCATTGAAAATAAGATTTTTTTTTATTCCACTTTCTTAAAATTCGTCTACAAAAGTTGCAAATTGCATAAACTTCCGCACTTTAGTGATACTATTCACCCACAAGCAAAATAGAGAAAATAATTTTAACACTAGGTTTACGGAGCTCTAGAAATAACTATTTCACATTATTTTATGAACATAATAAGAATGTGTCATGTGAATAAGAATCCAAATTTTTGGCCATTTTACCACATTTTTATTAGCTCGCTTTCTTGTCTGTGTGTTTGTCTGTCTGTCTGTTTGTCGGTTTGTCGGTTTGCCTGTTTGCCTGTTTGTCTGTTTGTCGGTTTGCCTGTTTGTCTGTTTGTCAAAGAGATTTGGTATATACAACTTCCGCAGTCTAGTAATACTATTCATCCAAAAGAAAATAGAGAAGATAATTTTAATAGAAAAAAGTAAAATGTATGGATGCCTGAGAAAATATCGTGGACAATGACTTAACTATGAAAGAATTGGAATCATAATATAATTTGGTAATCCGAGTACAGCAATATCAAATCTTTTTAAATTTTAAACCGTCAAATTTTTAACTGTGTGTGGTATCAAATTAAATAGTATTAATTATATGAATATCATATATGCATATATATAGTCCATTTCATTACTGACCGTGTTTTTAGCTCGATCTAAAGTATTTGTGATCCGAAGAGGGTTAATAGTAGCATTGAATTCGTTTGCAGGGGGAATGAACAGCTTGATTCGAGTTTTGGTGTCATGTCATGTCGGTGTGACAAGAAATATCTACTCTGTCGACTTGTTTTCATCACGAATTGTGGCGACCGCGTTCGTAGCAAAGAAACATTTCCCGCATTTACGTAAGCCACTGATCGGAGGGGAAACTGGCCACAGACATTGCAACAGACAGTTCGCTTTCGGATGGACAGTCTTAATCCAACTTCCGACTAATAGTGTGTCACTCCAGGATTAGTTTCTTCTGCATCGTGCACAGTGGTTTTCGAGTTAGTTGCAACGATATATATAACCTGATTATCATATACAGTTTTCAACGAGAAACAAAGAGAAAGTCATCAAGTGTGTTAGGGGTACAGTACTTTTAATTACGTATTCGGCGAGTTTCGTACGTTTATGTCTATTTAACCGCATCGCGGAACAACTTCCGGTAGAGACAGAGAGCCGATCAACGTCTGCGGTATCCTGCTTGATGTATGTAACATTCTTTATTATAAATATTAACATTAAACTGCAGATCTTTATGCGAAATAAAAATTGTCTGCATCGATTGCAAGAAATAGAAACTAAATTCAATGTTTTATTTCTTCTCTTAAAGATTTTAATAAAGGAGAAATCATATATTGACATGTTCAATTGTTTAAATCTCCCAACAATTTTGAATTCTATCTACTCAATTTTACTAGAAACGCATAAAGATCCGCAGACTAATTATCATTTTGTTTTCTTTAAAACACAAATTAATTCGTACACCGTTACAATTAATCGATAACAATTACAATTCGATCGTAACTTTATTTCTATTTTTATTTTATTATCTTTTAAATCAAAATTTTTTTTTGTTATTGGATTTGTCGATTCACCTGGAAGGTGCAGTAAGCACATAGTAAATGGTGACCATTGTTTTTGAGACTTGATTGTTCCTTGGTTGTTCGTCATTGGAAAATAAAAGGAAGAGCCACGAATTAATTTCTACGGAAAACGATAATTACAATTACTTTGTCTTCAATAATTTCATAAAAAAAACGAAAAGTTGGTATTCATTCCACGTTTACTTTAATGCTTAAATTGATTACTAGACTGCGGATGTTTATGCAATTTTCAATTTTTGTAGACAAATTTTAAGGAAGTGGTGCGAAATGAAATTCTATTTTCATTGGTAATAGCATTTGTAAATCCAAAATAAATAAAAATCGTACTAGATTCTGTTGAATTTAATACTCCAGCATTTTTTGAAAAATTTTATAAGCCATAAAGACCCGCAGTTTATTGAATACTAATGAAAAGAATTTTATTTATTCGGAAAGGTTGAAAACATGTAAATAAATAGATAATAGTTAAAATTGTTGGTTAATAGTTAAAACAGACTATATGTATACATAATATTTATATAATTAATACTATTTAATTTGATACCACAGTTAAAGATTTGACAGTTTAAAATTTACAAATTTCATTTGATATTGCTTTACTCGAATTACCAAATTATATAATGTCAATTCTTTCATACAGATAAGTCAACTAAATTGGTAGAATCTTATTCTGATATGACAGCGTCATCTTTTATAAACAGAAAAATTTAGCACTTCACTGTGCGACGCTAGTCTGTTAGATGCGATAACGCCGTTTGCATAATTTACACGTACATATAAATATAGTTTACACTTTAAACATTCATTTATTCATTGAGTATTAATATATCTAATATAATTTTCAATCGTTTTACAACAGGATATAAAATTAGAATTTATTACACAATCATATTATTTGTTTTTGTTCGCATTATAAAGTGTACTGAAAGTAAGTGATTGATAAAAAAAAGTTTTTAATAAAAATAAAACTCTACTGAGGCTTCAAATGCTATTACAAAAATAAAACACAGCTCTCCACTATGATAAAAACAATGAATCGAGTATGACTATATTTATTATGGCAGTACTTTTAAATTTGATATTTAATTCCAGAATAAGAATAAATTGTGTGAAACGAATATGAAAGTTAATTCTTCTTCAAATAAAAATATGTAACGAGTTCTTCGACATCAGTTTGCTTTCGTAGAAAGCTTGTTTTCATTAATGTCACACAGTCGCCATTTTAACAATTCCTCCACTCAATCATGCAAACGTAAACAAAAGATCAAACCTGTTATGACAAAGCGTTTCAATTATTAAACGTTAGTTATGTTATTATCATTATTATACTTCATGCGACTTCTAGTAAGGTATATTTATTTTACCATTAAATAAACAAAACAAAGAAATGCAATATTACATGTTCTGTATCTTTCTTGTGGCTGTAAACATTTTTTTAAATTTGTTGCAAAACTATAGATTGAAGTAAAACATATTACTAATATGTTTACGTATTTTATCATTAATGTAAAATACATGTATATTAGGTGTCATTATTCAAAATAAATATATGTACATATGTTGTTATGAAATATGTCACTTTTTATTAATAACACTGTCCAACAAATTTCAACTTTTTTTATGTTCCCAATATACTGTTGGGTCCTTCTTATAGAGTTTTTTGCGCTAATTCCGAATCTGACCTTAATTTTTCTCCTATACGCGCAGTTTTTGAGGAACATGGCTTTGAAAAAAACATTTTTCAACTTTAAACAAATATTGTGATGTTATTATAAAAGATATTGAATTGTTCGTTACACGGCGAACGATTCTGTAGACTTTCCCGAATCCAGTGATATATAAAATTAATGCATTATTATTGTTTAAACATGTTTAAACAACGTTTAAAGACGGAGAGACGCCACTTTTGAACCAATTTTTGAGGATATTTTTCAAAAATACCACGCGATAGAGCAGACTTTTATCTTGAAAAACCCCCCTTGGAAGTTGTTGCAGCATCGATGTTTTTACCGAACCAGGAAGCAAAATATCTTCGCTCGACATGAGTTGTCGCCAGTGGCGCTCGGGACGGGATGACGGGATACGGCGCAGCGACGGGATACGGAGCGGCGGATGACCCTTCTAGTGGTGAGCACCACTGGCGACAACTCAACGAGAATATATTTTGCTTTCTGGTTCGAAAAAAACGTCCTCATTTCAAACCTCAAATGGGGGTCTCTCAAGATGAAAGTCTGCTCTATCGCGTGGTATAGTTTGATTATCCGCTGGACCCTTATTTTTTGAGATAAATTCAAAAATATCGTCAAAAATTGGTGCGAAAGTTGTGTCTCTCCGCTTTTAATGATCGTTTAAACATGTTTAAACAATCATAATGTATTAATATTGGATATCACTGTATTCGGGAAAGTCTAAGGAATCTTTTGCTGTAAAGAACAATTCAATATCTTTTATCATAACATCACAATATTTGTTCAAAGTTGAAAAATATGTCTTTTGTTAAAACTCCATTTTCTCAAAAACTGTACGTATAGGACAAAAATTAAGGACAGATTCGGAATCAGCGCGAAAAACTCTATAAGAATCGCATAGTGGGAATCGAAATACTTTTTGGATGTTGGACAGTGTACTTGATCGATTAGTTGAGTAATAAATTACAATAGATAAATTCATGCACACACTGTTGAAAAATCTCCATGGCTGGTAAAATAGTTGATACATTTATCTCAAAATACTTATACATTAATAATAATTTTCAATTTACATCTAGAATATACAGGGGGTCTCAGCTTTTTTGATTACCTTGAATAATGTCTTCTTCTAGACCTAATAGTTAACTAGATATTAACGAAATAATGTTTATTACGTACTTACTATCTGCAAACTAAAGGAGATACTCGAACCGATAATATACTTTAAAAAATAAAGTGTACTATGATCCACCATGGACACAAGAAAAAATATGAATGAAAGAGATTACATCGGTGCACTGAAGTTGAAAAAAGGATAAAAGAACGACTAATGAGGCAAACAGCGTCGTAAATTGATGTTTCATATAGCGGTTTTAACTACTAAAAACCCCCGTCTTTGCATTATAGAGAAATAAGAAGTGGAATCCCGGACCCTTGCATCTTCGCGTACGTATACGTGGAGTCTACTAGGAGAAGACTCCCTTAAATCTGTGGCATGGATCAGAACTAGCTTCAACCACCGACCAGATACTATCATTTAATAGTTAATATCGTTTAATAGACGCGCGGGCGGGAGAAGTGGGGTTATTGCGCGTGTATTCTACAGATCACGTGCTACAGACGCTACACTAGTATTTAAAGTCGCATATAGAGCGCGCCACAATGCTGCCAACCAAGATGGCCGACAAATTGATACCCCTTCCGTCTTTCGCTACACCTCCCCCCGAGGATTATGCACAGTTCTTAGGCCCATGGTCTTACCTCAAAAATGGCAAATGGTGGTCGATCAAAACGGCACATACTTGATTCAATAAACTTCATTTAAAGTATGGAAAAAACCTGATTATATATATAATTTCTGCATTAAAATACGAAGAAACTTTGTCCCCAACCCAATGTCGCCTGCGGGTATAAAAGTTATTTATGGATCAATATTTATCCCTTTGCACTCGGAGCTATTTTAACTCGAAAATTAAACATTTCTTCCGAACTGGAATAATTCCATTTGTATGAATGTAAAATTGATATAATACCCCATACCATACTTGAATGTTTAATAATTGTGTTTAGATATATATACACCAACATATTTAGTAATCTAAATGGCGACTCTGAATCACCTCAAGTGAATCACCATTCAAGTATTCATCGAGTGCTAAGGGTTAAATGCAACTTTCCAATATACTCTTATGTTTATGCACGTGTACGGATGAATCTCGTGACTAATTTTCGCTTAGAAAGGTCGCTGAGTGAATGTAAGATTCACTTAAATCCACAATGCATCATTCAATCATCATACCGCAGGTGGTGAGCCATTGGTTCATACCACAGCTGTAAAATACAACCACACACCAATTTACAGTTGAAATACAATTTATCAATTAACTTTTAATTACTCGCATATATTGGGTTGGCAAGGAAGTAATTTCGGTATTTTAAGGTGAAATAGAGTCCAATTTTTTATTCACATAATGAACTTTGATGAATACGATATTTTCCCTTTTGCTCGATCATCTTTTGCCAAAAAGAATAAATAAGAAAATATTTTATTGATTAAAAAGATCATCGCTTGAATAAAAAAAATTCGGTTGTACTTTACCTTAAAATACCGAAATTACTTACTTACTTAGTAGGGAGAGTTGTTGGCAACAAAATTTGAAAAATAATTCGAAATGCAGAGGGTTAAAGTGGCTGATAGCTGACATTAAATGACTGAATACTTTTTGTTTCAACAGATTTCACGGAATTTTTTGTAGTTACTATGCCAAGTAGCAAGACTAGAATCGCCATAATCGGCGGTGGTGTAGCTGGATTGGTGGTAGCTCGCCACACGGCTACCAAGTTGGACACTTACAGTCTCACTTTATTTGAGCAAACCGATCAAATCGGTGGAACATGGGTCTACACCGACGAAATCGACGTCGACAAAAATGGATTACCAGTTCATAGCAGCATGTACAAGAACTTGAGGTCAGTGTGAATTTCTTGTAGCCTACCTTTCAGTATGTATGTATAGGGTGTCCTAAAAATGTTGGACTTCCTTGAAAGGGTGATTCCTGATATCATTCGAAGTAATTTTTTCCTTTACGAAGATGCTCTTCGCGGCTTTGTTCCAGAGTTATTAACTAATTACCAGGTCATTAAGTATGAAACTTGACAAATAAAACACAAATTAGAAACACATTTGTCAAGTTTCATACTTAATGACCTAATATTTACTAACTACTTATTAATTAATGGTATTGGCCGAGCGGGAATCAGTCTGAATGAAAATCTAAAAATTTTAATTGGATCAATTATTTCCATAACAGCCGGAATTGGGAGGTTCCTGAGATCATTTGAAGCAACATTTTCCTTTGCAAAAATGTTATCCGCGGCTTTGTTTAGAAGTTATTAACGAAATCAGAGCGCGACCTGGACGCGAGTTGGCACTGTCGGCCTGGCGCGCCAACTGTCTATTGGCATTTCTTTAATTAATTTAGTATACGTAGAAAAATGCGACTTTTTTTTATATGTAGATGTATAGCGAGAATAAGTATGTCGGAACTATACAAATACATTAGTCTTTTGAATTTTTACAGAATTGTTAATGAAAGAAGCGTTATTATTAACATTTAATGAATTAAAATTCTACTAAATACATATAGGTCACTAATGTCACACTATACATTATTATTTACAATAACTTATTCTTACCGCGCGTTTGTTACTCATATCTTTTCTTTTATTGCAACAACTTTGTTCAATGAAATCACACTACAATAAAAAGTTTATACATTTGTATATTTATAGGGTTAAGTGCCCAAATATGAACCACTTTTTGTTGATGTCATTTTTTTATTATTTTAGAATGCCCTTTTCCACCCAAAAATTACCAGTTGTAGATGCATTTCCTCCCTATAAGATTCCGGGGTCAAGTTTGTTAAAAAATTACTACAGCTTCGGCAAATATTTTTTTTGTGATGTGTCATTTGCAGGTTCCAGCGGAAGGTGTTCTTAATATGGTACACCTTGAGTCAACCTAGTGCCATATTCGGCACCCACACCAAGAATGTCAATAGCTATACCCATATTAGGGTACCCTTGGTAGTGCCATATTGGGAACTCCACGTGGACTGATAATACTAGGTACTGACAAAGAGAAAATGAATTTCAGCCCAAACCAACAGTTGGCAAACATTAATATAAATGAACTGAAACTACAGATATGTTCAAACATTTCAAAATCTCTTACCTACCTCGAAAAAGATACAATCGAAAATCTAACCACAAAAATATTCAACACGTGGAGAGTGGAGACACAACTGGCGGAGGATTGATACTAAAATCTATAGAATGGGGCGAGTGCACTGCACACTGTTGAGTAAACATGGTAAACTGTTGTTTGAGTATTTTCTCACTATAGTGCGACTTCTCCGTTACAAGATATAAGATAGTGCCATAATAGGGGACTATATCATATTTGGGCACTTTTTACTCTACTTATCTCTGATATTAAGTGTTGACATTCGTCAAAGTAGTATCTATAACGACGTTGTATTTCTTATTAGACGTGATTCGAACGGATCATTAAATAGATAACGTCATCGATGTTGTTGTTACTGACAAAAACAGTGACGCATCCAATCTGTATAGAAATTTATATAGTTCAGTATTACATAATAAAATACAATTAGTTATATATTAAGTAGTCCAACGCATTAACCGCTTTGCCAACCGGCAATGTTTAATTTATACTAAGTATTTAGGTCACATATTTCACAACGAGGAATACTGACGAGACGTTTGCACTTTAATATTTTAATTTACATATTTTAAATATAAAAAATAGAAGTGAATCTTATTTACGGTATTTAGAGTGTTTTATGATCATTTCTGTTAATTGTATTTCATATACATTAATATTTGTAGAGAACGTGAACGTAGTGTTCTTTTAAACCTTTTGTTAATAGTATCAGATGATTGCATAAGTTCGTGCCCGATTTGAAAATAAAATTCTATGGTTAAATTTTAAAGATTAGTTAAAGGTTTGGTTAATGATTGGTTAAATTAAAATTAAAAAATGGTTACATTTTCTACAATTAGAAAAGAATGGTGACTACAGCATAATTAATTAGTAAAGTAGTATTCTTTAAAATTTAATCATTGAATTTTATTTTCAAATCGAGCACGAACTTATGCAATCACCTAATATTTTTAAAGCAACTGTTTAAATTTACTATTTCCAGTAATAATGTAGTAAAAAGTAATGAATTTTAAATATCAAATTCGATATCTAGTGTTTAAAGTTTCAATAAAAGTACCAGTAAGTAGAATAGTATAGTATAAGTATACATATAAATAGAATAGAATTAATTTATTATTCGAATCAAATGAAATAATTTTTCTTCGGCATGGTAATATGGAGTTTCTGGCTAGAAAGAATATTCTTAACCGAATGACACAATACATAGTACGAGATACATTTCACAAGTTATTTTCATTATAAGTTGTTCGATGTTCAAAACAGCAAAATATTTTCATCGGTTCCTATTGCAAATGTGTAAACGCCTTTCACAATTCTCCTACATACATATCGCTGACGAAGACAATAGCCCTTGAAACATCTTAGTTTTCACGTCATTCGTATGATAATGGCGGTAGTTGTATTCTAATCTGTCTAGTCTGTCGTGATAAACTTAGCTGACACGCGATATACTGTTTGACACAGTCACAACAAAGTCGTTTCGATCGTTCCGGCGCGGTAGTTCGATTAGGCGGTACAATAAAGAAGTATCATAGTTACAAATAGTAAATAAATAGATTAGAAAAAACCTTTTACTAATCTATTATACATGGCAGAGTTGTCCCCCCCCTCTCTCTCTCTCTCTCTCTCTCTCTATTTATTTTAAAAATAAATTTAGATTAAGATAAAATAGTATTTAAAAATGCTTACCCGTTACTTATTTAGTACTTTCCCAAATGATTTACATGGAGTATCTACCGGAAACGATGGCCCACGCGACAATTATAACGCGTCTTGTACACAATTACACAATCGATGGGCTGAGCTCGAGCAGATAAGCTAGCCGGCTATCCAGTAAGCAAACATGCTCGATTATGGACAGTAGGCTGTGCCAGTGGAACGAAATACTTCTGCAACCGAATAAGTATCGCATTATGCTGGCACGGTGTGCTGTCCAAAATCGAGCAGATTCGGAGCACCCTCAGCTATGAGCGCGTTCTGACAGCATAATGCTCGCCATCTGCTGGCATCGTACGATTGCAGGCTCTGCTCGATGTCTGTTCGAGGCAGGCCTAGCTGACTGGGTACGTACGTAAACTCCCGAAAACGCGCAATATTCTTATGCAGTAACCCAGTAAGCAAAATGCTCGGTTTTGGCCGGGCAGCTGCGTCGGCAGAGGCTACGCTCGCTGCCGGCAGAAAGCAGCTACTGCCACTAATATTAGTGCGACCTGCCCGGTATAACCGTGCTGCCCTCTTACGGCGAGGCAGAATCCAGGACCGAGCTGCATTCCATCTACCCGGCCGCTACTGCCGGGCAGACGCTGTCGGGTAGATGGAAGGCAACTGCGTCAGCACAGGTGGCGCTTTATGCTGGCAGGGTGTGCTCGGCAGATGCCTCCAGATTCCGAGCATCTTATGCTTCGAGCAGCTTCGAGCGTCCTTCGGACAGGATAATGCCCGCCACCTGCTCGGTAGGCTGTGCTCGATTTCTGCTCGCAGCAGGCCTGGCTGACTGGGAAGGTGCATAACTGATCACTAGACTGCGGATCTTCATGCAATTATGGCTCTTGAAAATTTTCAAGAAATGCTAGGATATAAAATGTGACTAAATGGGCTACTACCACGGAAAATAAGTTTTCATGATACGAGCTTCTTAAAATTCTCTAATCTTCTTCAAATCTACAAAACGTATTTTTAAAATTTTCAGTATAGGTCCACATGAAAAAATTCAAAATGCAACTTTTAGTATTTTTTCAACAATTCGGATCAATTGTAATTTTCGAGAAAATTTCTTTTTACATCCTGTAGTAAACTAATAGTTCTAGCTTCCCAAAAAAGTTCAAATCGTAATAGTACAATATTAAAATAGTTATCTTTTAGAGTTTCTTTTTAGAGCGTACTTAAACTTATGGCCGCCACTGTAGATGTTCTTAACTTGTCTCAATGTTTTTACTGTTTTAAATTACGTCCGCTTATGTTTGTCACAAATGCATAAAGTCCGCAGTATAATAATTATAAATCGAAAACCATTTCTGTAGCATATTATATAAATCGATTGTGGAACATTGCAGAACAAATCTTCCCCGCGAAATAATGCAGATACCAGACTTTCCAATGAAGCACGACATTGGTTCGTCCTTCGTTCACCATTCTGTGATTCGAGAGTACCTGTGCGATTATGCGAAACATTTTAACCTGCATCCCTACATAAAGGTATAAGTCGACTTGGCTTCACTTTGCTCTAGTCGATTTCAAAGGTCTGAATTTTGTTATAAAATAATAGTTGGCTCTTTCAGCTAAACACCCTTGTAAAACTCGTGAAGCCAGAAACCTTGCGAAACGGGCAAACAATATGGATGGTCACTTACGAGGACGTTCAAGCCAAAGTGGAGACTACGAAAACATTTGACGCCGTGGTATTGTGCAATGGTCATTACACACTGGGTCACATTCCACGTATCCCAGGCATCGAAACATTCCACGGAGGAAAAATACACAGCCATCAGTACAGAACACCGGAAGTGTATGCTAGGAAAACTGTTTGTATCCTCGGCGCATCCTGGTCTGGCATCGACATTGCGATAGAGGTCTCGCAATACGCAGAAAAGGTATTAAAAAAAAAATTCCGCTAAATCATTAATGTTGCCATTAGCGTTTCAGTACATAAACTCGCCAAGAAAAATAAAGAAACAATGTAATAAACTCTGAACCGAGCACTAAAAGTGACTGGTATGTGTCGCATTATGAAAATTACAACACTCGATTTACTAGATTTCTCGAAATTCTCATAATAACAGGTAAGGTGAAATGTCCTAAGTGTGGACAAGCTAAAAGTGTTGCCTAAATCTGGACAATTTAATTTTTGTAGTAAAACCAATAATTATTTTATATATTCTGAAGCCTCTCTTTCTTACTTAGCTACAAGTAGATGTGAATATTATTTGATTAAAACATCAATTCAAATTTAAAAATAAATTCAAAGTTTATCCGAGGACACTATACAAAATAGTATACTTTCATGCGAGTATGTGCATTTATAGTTTGAACATTTATTAGAAAAGAATATATAAATTAAGCCCTTAGGCAAAAAATAATTATCACGCATAATAATATTTATTTTAAAATAAATCGGCAATCAGACGTAACTTAAATAATAATTATTAATTCAAATATTAAATGTCCAAGATTTCTAGTGGAAGTATTTTTGTACGTTAAATAATCGTAAAATACGAGATGCGGATGTGAGAAGTGATCTCAAACAAGAATTTAAACTCTAATAATCTGAAAACTATGATTTACTTTCTCATTAATACTAGAACGACGAAGATCCATTTACGAAAAATTATTCAAAAAATTTATTTATCTATGTTATAATAAAAATCGCTAAAAATCAGAGTAAATACATTTTTATTATTTTTTTAACGTAATATGTCGGATAGTCATTAAAACAGTTAAAAGGTTTTTGGATTTTCAGTGGGTGCGAAATATTCGGCTTCTATGCACATACAATTACCTGGAGCACAATGTACATTTCTGTAATATTTTTTCTTGTTCTTGTAGAGATTTTCTTCTATTCAAATATACACACACGTGTAGGTACATTGAATTTAAGATCATCAGTTGGATATCTTCATCTTCTTTCACATGATGGTCCACTCATTTGATTGTAGGTGTACTTAAGTCACAATTTACCGGAGCCAGTTGACTCGAGAATGTTGAAAAACGTGGAACAGAGGCCTGGAGTACAGTCTATCCAAGGAAAGAAATTCATTTTCGGCGACGGTTCCACGGCTGAAGTAGACAACTTCATATATTGTACCGGTAAAAGAACTTGATGAACTATACCCAGTGAGTGTAAAAGGTATTCGTACGCCCATTAAAATAGAATAACTTTTTTATAATTGTACCAACGGACCTGATTTTATATAATCGATTAGAAGCATTGGTTTACAAAATGATATACAAAAAAGATATTCCAAAAATTATGATTTACAAGGTTAGATATAAAAATAAAAAAGGTATTTTTTAAAACCAAATAATGCCCACCTCTGATCAAAAGTCGTGTAAAACAACGATTCTCACAATTTTTAACTGCTTGTAGCTCGTGTGTATATTAATCGATTTCGATGAAATTTTCAGCATGTGTGTAACTACTATATGTAGATTTAGAAAACATATATTTTAAATTTTCTTTAAGGGCCCAAATAAAAAAGTTTTAAAAAATGCTTTTTTTATATTCGCATCGTCGTTTGGTAAGATTATAAAAAAGTTATTCTATTTTCAATGGTGTACGAATACTTTTTACACTCACCTGAATTTATGAATGACTAGACTGCGAATCTTTATGGAAAATAGAAAATGTTGACATTGATTGCAGGACACGGGAGCCAAATAAAAATTGTATTCTTCTTTTAATTATTCTATTAAACTAATACATTGATGTCTGAAACAGCTGAAACTAATACATTGATGTTCTTAAATATGTATAACATGTCCACTTCGTTGAAATGTACGTGCCCATTTTTATCATAAATGCATAGGATAAACTTCCAAAAAGCCCATACCTCCGATTTTTTTTATACTCTGGATTCTTACGTATTTTGACGTGCTGATTACGAATATGATAGTGCAATTTAGTAAATAACCCTAACCCGGACCTATTATTTTTCTCAGAAAGTATTATCTTTATGACAAAAATCAATAGGACATAAAATGTGTATTTTGATGAGGTCTACAACTTTTATCTGAAGTATTTTTCAAAATTCCCAAAACTATAATTTTTATTTGCGCCAATTTTCACTATCATATTCGTAATCAGCACACCAAAATACGTCAGAATCCAGAGTATAAAAAAAAATCGGAGGTATGGGCTTTTCGGAAGTACACCCAATGCATAAAATCCGCAGTCTATCATAATGACGTTCGTAGGTCATCCGTAAAAACCCGTGGTAGGATTCTGGTTGCTATTATGGACCGTTTTTATGGAATGTCGACGTTTGTGCTTGCAGGGTATGAGTTCACGTATCCCTTTATGTCAACTAAAGTTGAGATGCGTACGGACGAAAATCACGTTGAACCAATTTACAAACATTTAGTCCACATGGATTACCATAATTTGTTCGTGATGGGGCTACCGGGCATTGTAATACCGTTCCCGATGTTCCATCTACAGGCACAATACATTCTTGGCATTCTAGAAGGCCGCGTTCACTTACCTTCCCCAGACCAAATGCGCGAGGAATACGAGGCTGAGAAGACAGCTCTGATTAATCAAGGAATACCTGTACGTATTAAATTTACTGGTAACTAATACGTGCCGAATTACCCCAAAAATATAGTACATATTAGAGTAAATCCTCTATAATCGCAAAAGTCTCGGGGGGAATCTTTTGTATTTATCGTAGACAGCTTCGTAGCGTAGCCCGCTTGTGCTTCCCCCACTCTTCCCATTTACGCTGACGCGTACCGTACGCCAGCGTTAGTGGGAAGCGTGCAGAGGCGACCTACGCTACGCTGCGAAGCTGGGCGAGAGGCGGTAGGGTAAGAGGCCTGGTGAGAGTAGAATATGGCAACCCGTCACGGGACACTATTTTTTTGAGCTTCAAAGGCCGAGCCGAACGTAGAGAAGGACAGTGCTTGTAAAGTGAGACCGCACCAGCGTTACCATACTTTTATCCCTCCAGGCCCCTTTTATCCCTCCAGGCCTCGCAACTCGTCTTCGTTGAGTGTCCAAGAATACAGAAAATTCAATGCAGTATTGGCAATAATTTTTGGCGAATATCTCGAAACTAAAAGCGACCCTCCTATATTGGAAAAGGAAAAAGTTCAGAATGTGTTGCTGCATAACATATTTAAATTTCATCAAAATCGGAGTACGATGACCCTTTCGCAATAATTATCGAACGATTTTTTATTTTTTTTAGCTACGACATATCATCAAGCTGAAGGAAAGACAGTGGGCATATTATGATGAAATTTCTGCGAGTGTGAATGTCCCAAGTTTACCGCCAGTGATTAGGAAAATCTACGACCATTGTAACCAGATGCGTGAGAAAGACTTTACCACGTACAAAAATCAACAATATCGTATAATCGACGATGAAAATTTCGTAGTGTGTTGCTGTAAACCTTGTTAGGGTTTACAGGCGAATATAGAGAGAAAATTGATCTGAGAAGGAACAATTGTTCTATTAAATATATGATTACTCGGTGTCAGCGTTCATCGAGATTGATGTTTCGTATACAAATGACACATTTTGAAGATTATATATATACGCCATCGCTCTTAATCTCTACATGAAATAATGTTCACGTTCAATTGAAAAATACGTTAACAGGCTTCAGCTGCGAAAGGCGCTACAACAAACAATGAATATCAATCATTAATTGTGTGATTGAACTATGATTGAATTATTTATTGTATGCGTTTTTAATATAATGTGGAGAGATTTAAAATGGATTGATGTTGGAAGAATTCTTGAAAAAATATAATTATGTACTTACCTGCTGCTTTCAAGAATCTGTACTATATGTATATTAAGTGTTACTTAAATGCAAACTTCTATGCAGAAGTGTTATTATGAAGCATTTATAACATTTGAAAAAAGTAGTACATTTATCTGTGAGACAAGCGGTACTGCATTCTATACAATAGAATTTACTGTCGATTGTAATGCAAATTGTAATGTTTAATGAGTAAAATAAACTTATAAATAATTATATTCATTTTTATTTCACTGTAACTTAAAGATCCTGTTTTATAAAGAAAACACTGAGTAAACGTGAATTCAAATTTTGCCGCGTTCTGTCAAGAGTCTGCGCATTTAGCTACTAACGATCAACAGGAACATCTATATCATAGTTATCCATTCTGGGTTTAGCATATTCTTCAATATCCTTGTTTATTTATATTGTGCATGTATTATGTTGTTGAATGCAATTTGACAGGTGGTTTTACCTAAACTAATTGAAATAACAGGGTAAGCGTCTTCAAACTATAGTAAATGGAGGAAGGAAGCGTTGAAAATTCCGAAACAGACATAGCGGAAAAAGCCGAAAATGAAGAAGAAGAAAAGGATGAGGCTGAAACGCCGGTAGAGAAAATAGACGAAAAAGAAAGAACCCAAGTGAACTTGGAAGTCCTTGAAGATGCAGAAATAGGGACTTCTGAGCAACAGATTTATCAAATACGTCCCCAACTACATGAGAAGTACTTTTTATTTATCCGAATAATAATGTTTATTTACGTTTCATTGTTCACGATATTTTTCCAGGCATCCATACATTTTACGTTTTTTCTATTAAAATAGTTTTCTCTATTTTCTTCTTGGATAAATATTATTACGTTATATTTACATTTTACGTACAAATTATATAAATCCAGTATGAGATGACTAAAACCAATATATAAGAATTAAAACTCATATTCATTATTCTGACATTGTAAAAACATTATTTCCATTCAACACTTTGACTCCAACACGTTCTAACTCAAAATCACTAGCATTTTGCTGTGCTTCCATTGCGACCATTATCAACGGTTGAAATAATTCGTAGTCGTACCACTGATGGTACACGCAGACATATTTATTTAATGCGCTAAAAACATAAATTTTATAACAAGTTTAACGCTGTAGAACATATTCCACCTAAAGAATGGGACATTATATAAAATGCAGTATAGGACAAATCACATAAGTTTGTTTAAGTGTCTAGCAATAACGACTCTCGGCACAGAATGTAATAAAATTATTTTCTCGATTTTCTTCTTGGATAAATATTTTTACATTATATTTACATTTTTATGTACGAATTATCTAAATCAAGTATGACATGACTAAAAACCAATATAAGGATTAAAACACTTACATATTCATGTTATTCTGACATTGTAAAAACATTATTACACATTACATTTAACTCTTTGACTCCAACACGTTCTAACTCAAAATTATTAGCATTTTGCTGTGCTTGCGTTGTGACCATTATCAATGGTGGAAATAATTCGTAGTCATTTCATGATTGCAATGAATGTAAGAATTGCTTTGTTTGAAACAGAATATTGAAGCATTAATCGGTACTTAAAAATGCTAAATGGGCAGTTTATAAACCTTTCATAGTCAAAGGGTTAATAATAAGGGTGTAAACACACTTCGTTTGTTTTACATAAAATGTGATAATACAAGATATTTTTCAATTGAATGATAAAGATTTGATAATAATAATTATATGGTGAATGTGATAACAAAACATAACAGTTTAATAACTACTAACAAATTGTCGATCGAGATCAAGGAAACAGTTACAATGGATGGCGAAACATTCACAACAGTCGAAGGCTTTTATGCGTCAATGTCAAGACAATTCGGATTTGAAAACATGAAGGTTCTCAAGGAATGGTCCGTTACACAATCATCAATTACAATGATATGTAATCGAAAATTATTCTTATTAAAGTGTAGATCAAACAATGTCTTTCCAAATTTTATAAAAAATAATGTCACCAACAGGTTTAACATGGTTACCACTTCTGCATGTACTTGTAATAAATTGTTAAATTTGCAAAAAAAGATAAAGCATCAGATCGAACCACTGCGTTGAAATCATTGTTAATAGTTAATAACAGTTTATGTTCGATAATATTAACAATATATAGAATATTTTACAAAAATAAGGATCGGTACCAATTTCTACAGTTTTGCACGTATCATCAGAAACTAATAAGATTGTACACGTATGCTAGGGGAATGAAATTATCAACAAATACTGATAGCCAACTGTCGTAAGACACATTCAGACTAGTGTTTACGTAGTTATTCTTCAGTGTGAAAGTTACTTGACTCGCGAGAGGCAAAATGAAACCACTTAGTACAGACAAGAGGAACACTATAATTTCATTGTGCGATAAAGGTTTTTCACTATGGCATATTAAAAATTAAGAAAACCTATGGTAGTATGTCCACTTCCTCAAGAAACGGTAGACCGCGACTGGTTTCTGACAGAACTGCACATCAAATTGCACATCGTCTTCGGTCTGAAAGCCATAAAACTCCAAAATCGCGGCTCAAGATATTGGAGTAAATGCAAGTGAATGGACATTTGCCGTTCCTTAAAGAGAAACGGGTTGAAAGTGAAAGAAAAGAAACGCAAACCAGCTCCTTCAGTCAAAAAATATTAAACTACAACAAAAATTTGCTCATACATACAAAGAGTGAACAACAGAAGACTGGAAAAGGGTTATATGGTCTGATGAAACAAAAATTAATAGTTTTGAATCTGATGGAAGGTCCTGGTACTGGACTTCATCCGAAAATAATAATCAAGCAAGTAGCATAATACAAACTATGAAGTTCGGGGGTAGTTCAATTTTGTGTCGGGGTTGTTTTACTCATGAGGGTGTTGGTCCTTTAGTTCTGATAGAATTGTTGATGATTGAAGTCTGTTGTTGATTCTCGAAGATGAAGATGAATTTCCCGAAGATGAAGTAGTATTTCAACAAAACGGGCATCCTAAACATACTGCAGAGATAGTAAAAAATTGGCTAGGAAATCAAAAATTTTCTGTGATAAAGTGGCCAGCACAAAGTCCAGATATGAGCCCAATCGAAAATTTGTGGTCAATTGTGAAAAGAAGGCTAGCAAAATATGATAATCCACCTTCAGGTGTTTATGAATTGTGGAAAAGAACAGAACAAGAATGGTACAATATTGAGCCGGAAATTATTAAAAATTTAATAGATAGTATGCCACGCAGGCTAGAGGCAGTACAAAAAAGTAAAGGAAAATTTATTTTGACGTGCACAATTAAAGTGCAAAACTGTAGACATTGCTACAAATCCTTATTTTTGTAAAATATTCTATATATTGTTAATATTATCGAACATAAACTGTTACGTTTTGTTTATTACATTCACCATATAATTATTATTACCTAATCTTTGTCTTTCAATTGGAAAATAGCTTGTATTATCACGTTTTATGTAAAACAAACAAAGTGTGTTTACACTTTTGCTCGCCACTGTATATGTAGGACTAAAATGTTTTACGCAGGTTTAAACCACTCAGAGCTAAAGAAGCTATACATAATATATTATTCGATCAGCTTTCCACAAAAGTTTATGATGCTCAGGAAGCTGTTCAGTGGACTAAAGATATAGCTGATGTAATTAGAGAAAAAGTTAAAGGTGAAAATCTGTTTTCAAAGCGAATGGCACCAGATTAATAATAAACTACACGCACGATCTTCTGTGTACTTTTAGAATTGAACTTCGGACGTTACAAATATCTTGTAAATGTGGTTTTGGGTGAGCAACATGGTGCTGGGGTAAAAATGGGTACGAGGTGTATCTGGGACGCAGAGGCTGATGCATATGCTTATGATAGTTTTGTAAATGTAAGGAACATTACAATGTTTAATACTTTTAATTTATTGCACAGATTAATATGTGTCTAGATGATTATAGTGCACCTCGTATATTGAGTTACGTTGTATTATTGTACTTAGTATTCTTCTAAACTTCTAAAGATCAAAGGTTTCAGTGTGTAGTTCTACCGATAATAAATATCAAATATTGATTTAAAAGGAACCAAATAGAGAGTTTGGTAGAACACATAAAATATATCATGATACATTTCTCATGGTGTTCAATAAGATTTCATACAAAACAATCGATTTTTTTCAGGATACAATATTCTGCGTTGCCACTGTGTACGCTGTGTATTTTTATTAAAAAGATGGTGTTCCTCTCAAGTCGATTTGGTAACTTATTAATAAATACTATAATATAGATGACAGTGAATGAAGGGAGAATAAACATGAGATCACGCTTCTAAGAGGAGGAAATTGCTTTATTAATGTAGAAGCTATTCTTATTACTTGATAATACGCGTTTCAACATGGCACAATTTTTGACACATACTTAAAGATAGTATTTGTATGTACACATACATAAGTTCACAATGAAAGTACATTGTGCCTTTCGTTCACTACAATTATTATAGCACCATAATTCACAGTATTATTATAGTATAATTACAGAAATGTCGCAAGGCATATTTTTAAGCTACAAAGGAAACTTAATACTACTACTATACCATCTTTCTAAATTCATTTACGTTAAGACTATCTTAAACTACCATGTGTTGCGCTATAATTACTGCATTATGATTTATTTACTTTATACGTTGTATATTAAAATTGAAGTATGAATTTTTGCTGCTATGTATATATATATATGGCTGTAGTATAAAAACTCAAAATTAAAAATGATGCAATAATTTCGTTTACGTGACAGTAAAGAAATAAAATATAGAATATTTTTAACATTATTATGATACAAAATTACATATATAATAAATTATTTGTTAAAAATTGCCCTATCGCGTGGCCACATATATTTTTCGAGATATATATGAAAAAAGTGATAAGCTACTTACAATACATATCACAACATATTGTAAATAAACGTGATGAAAAGTGAACACTAAAAGATTCTTGTATGATGCTGAGAAGAAAAATAAATAAGTTTCTTATTTGCTATAAATATAGCAATATCAAACAATAATTAATTCAGTTAGATGACTGCATATGTTCGGAATTCTAGTACTTATTTCCAAAAATTATACAAAATAAAAACGGCAACTAATTAGAGAAATACTTCATAAGCTGTTTTATAAGATATACAATTTACATAACGATTTATCTGTATCGACGATATCTTTTCATGGCAATTTAATTTCTGTTTACAACTTCCTCTTTCTTTTTTTTCTTGAATCGCAATGTTACTTTCACGTTATGCGAATAACGGATGGTTAATAAGTTGAGGCACATTTTTGAATCTATAAACTTAATATGTATCAGTATATATTAATAAATTACATAAGTGAACACGGCATGGCACAACAAAGGGGAAGACACACAGGGACAACAGCGCCGCCGCTTTTGGTTTGCGATTTGCTCTTACTTGACGCTTCGTATTCGTATTTTGCGCTACCCTTCTGCCAACCACCCTGTAAATAAACAACATTTTTAACGAAACATATTACTATAACATCAATAATATACAATCTTAATTAAACCACTAAATACGGTTCAAATTATATCGTGTTTAGTGTCATTTTAATCCCAACAAAATCATCCTGTAAACAGGAGCAAAGTTCTTATGGGCGTAAAAAAATGTGAGATCAAACAAAATACGGCCAAGTTCATTAGCTTATAAATACCTCTTGCAATACTGAGAAAAAAGCGTTTGTAAAAATTAGTTTAAAAGAACGCTATTTAATTTTTAAAGAGTTACATGGAGGGCTAAATTATTCAAACTTGGCCGTTACTTCTTTTTGAACCAATGGCCATAAAAGGTGTTAGGTAGCGGCCAAGTTTGAATAATTTAGCCCTCCATGTAACTGCTTAAAATTTAAATAGCGTTCTTTTAAACTAATTTTTACAAACGCTTTTTTCAGTATTGCAAGAGGTACTTCTAAGCTAACGAACTTGGCAGTATTTTGTTTGATCTCACAACTTTTTACGGCATAAGAATTTGGCTCCTGTTTACAGGATGTTTTTGTTGGGATTTCATCCATTTTTGTTGAAATTTCATCAATTATCAAGTACGTATTACTCTTATCCCTGATTCATTAAATCGTAAACATTTTAGCTATTAAAACATTTTTTTTTTTAAATCAAAAGTCTGCATACGTTATGTGGTTGGGCATACCCTATATGCTTTCGATTGGGCCTTCCGAAAATTTGGTTATTTTTGCGGTAGGACGCACCGTTCCCGAGATACATCCATTTTTTATATAATATGTTCTATCCTATGTTCTATCCTACGTACCTATTTTGTATTGTTTTTTTTTTCAATACAACCCCTTTAAGGTGTAAAATTTCAAACTTTGATAATTATTCCTCTGAGTGTTTGTTATGGTGGACCTATGTACCAAATTTCAAGCTTGTAAGTCAATAGGAAGTACCCAAAAGGTTTTGATGATCTGTCAGTCAGTCAGTCAGTGACAAATTTAGCGATTTTTGAGGTCTTATATCTTATACCATATAAACCTTATACCATAAAAAATAAAGAAGTTGTAATTAGATTAGTAGGTTGCTTTACTTCAGCTTGAGGCCCTCCGCGAGGTATGCCCCGCAGTGGGGGGGATATTCGTTTTTTGTAGACCCTACTGTTTACGTTTTCTTAGATGAAGGCTTTACTACGTATACTTACACCAGCTTGTGACATTGCCATGCTCGATTCTTCCTTCTTGGTAAACTCCGCAGATCCAGGGGGATAATAAACTGGAGGGCCAGCAACGTTTTTACTTTTCACTTTAGGTGGCGAGTGGGGTATAAAGTCGACTTCTTTTTTAGTGGCGGGGGATTCTCTTTGTTGTACTCTTTCTCGTTTCTGGATGTCCTCCAACACTTCGCGCTAAAATGCAATGAAATAACAGTTAATATATAGTGCACATAACAATGCTAGTAAAATATCGTTTACTGTTTAATGTTGTAATCTAAATACTGGTTTTTGTAAAACATAGAACACTTTTGGGATATCAATTTTCTACATTAAAATGATGAAAATTTATGTTTTCAGTTTGTATGTACACGCAAGAACAAAGAAACTAGTTATTAAAAGATCTAAGTTTCACTGTGAAATATAATATACTATTATTATTGTATTTAAATAAAAAATTATGTTACTTTTATACAAATATAACGTAAAATATTGGTACACTATTCAACATAAATTTTGTAGCACAGAAGTTGATAATGATAATGAACTAATAATCGTAATTTCTGCAGCTATTCTTGTAGCACAAAACAGACAGCTTAATAAGTTGATTAATTTCATTATTTTCAAAGATTGAAATATACATTAATATCTCCATGTTCAGGGTGAGTCACTTAACGTTTGTACCTCAAATATCTTTGTTGATTTAAAGATACGTTAAATTGAATGGTTCAATGGGGCTCGCAGAATGCTATAAAAATATTTGTTTTTATACTACTTTTTTTAGTGATCTCAAGGTCACCTTCATTTTTTTAAACGGGACCACCTCTTTTTTGAACATCTACGATGATAGTCCCTTTCATTAGGAATTCAGTGACGAATTCAGTATGAAGAAAAAATCATATTTCAACATGATTTTTATGAGACAAGCAGTGCATGTACAGGGTGAGGCACGTAAGACTTATAAAATATCTCCGTTGTTTTTAATAATACAAGAAAATGTTTCAGGCAGAAAATGTTTGGTTTAGTGGGGCAGTTATTGCGACGGAGAATTTTTTTTTCTCTAGTTCATATTTCCTGATGAAGAATGTTCTTCTTCGTAAAGAAGATTGCACAGTATTTAATCATACTGATATAATGTGACACAAAGTGCTGCACGGTACGGCAGTTTACATCAACGGAATGGAGTATGGCTTTCGTATGGTAAGCACGAACAGGTCTTCGTATTTTTGAAGAATAACTCCTTCGAACGTCATTTGAAGGTCAACATATTATACATAGTTGTCTTTTCATTATTTTTCGTTCCATTAAAAAAAAAAAACGACGATGACTTTGAAATATTGGAGAATATGACCTAGAGAAAAAAACATCTCCGTCACAACAATTGCCCCACTGAGCCAAATATTTTCTGCGTGAAACATTAACTTGTATCACTAAAAACAACGGAGATATTCTCGGTGTAAGTCTCAGGTGCATTATCCCGTATACACTTTTGCTCGTCACTGTTATATCGAGACATCGTTGCGTGTACTCCTTATTTACCTCGGTGTCCGAAAACGACGCCATAAGGTCTTCCAACTTTTTGGGCGGGCACTGTTGGGTGGTAGCAGGTTTCGCCGGGCAAACCTGAACCCCATCGGTTGGAAATGGTTTTGGTAACAAGACCTCGTGATCCTCGGCATTCTTGTGCGGTGGTACGGTCGTGGTCATGTTCGAGAATTTATATATCGTCGTGGTGGACTGCGGTGGGGTGGTTTGCTGCGGTGATGTGTAATAATTAACCGGTGTTCCCGGTTTATCAGGTGTCGGGTATCGTCCGCTGGAGGGCGACCTGCTAGGATAGTGTTCCTCGATCCGATTTATGGTGGTGTGACTCTCGTTTATTGTTTGATCCGGATGATCCGGCCGATCGCCAGGACCGTAGCCGTTCGGGTAACTACCATCGACCGCGTAGTATTTCTCGTTTCGCATGATCGTTGTTTTACTTTCCGGAGAGCCAGGATGGTAGACGACCGTCGTTGGCTGCACTGGTGAACCTCCGAGATGTTCTTCGCGGAAGAATTTCTCTTGGTGTAGGGTCGTAGACTTTTTCGTGATGTCCACAACCGGCGTTGGACTGCCATATCTGACCGGTGTTCTCGGTGGTACGTTTTCGGTTATGGTTTGATAGGTGACCGTTTTATCGGTCGCAGAAGTGCTACCTTTTGGTAACGTGTACGTTATAGTCTGGTCACCCGGAAGCATAACGGCCCCTGGCACACTGCCACCTGGTAGGTACGATTCAGGTGCTCCTGGCAACTCGTATGTGTACGTTTTAATGGTTGTTGTGACTTTCGTATTGGGACCTGGTGCCAGGTTGATAGGGATCGCTGGCGTCGGTGATGGAACTGGCACGTACTCCACTGGTTCCGTTTGGTAGCCTTTTAACAATTGAGAACAGTTTATCATTGAATTATAAGATACAGAGGTTCGTCCTAATAACGTATACACTCAATTCTGCTTTTATACGATCTTGGTATAGTACGAATCAAAAGAAAAATTGTTTTGTGAAGATGCGCGCGCGCGTTGAAAAAGTATTTCAGGTATCTCTTCATAAAATGCAGACCATTGTTGTGAATGGACTTTAGTGTTTTTGATCTTCCAAAATACGTTTCCTAAAATATGATTAACCCTTTGGTCTCCATTGGCGTCGTTGGGGAGACTTAGCTATCTAATGTATATCAGTAGATAGCGGATTTTATGCATTTATGACAAAAATGAGTAGGTGTAATTTAAAAAACTAAAACCATTAGAAAAATTTCAAAATATATTATTCTCAATCTATTGAACATATTCTCACTAATCAACCGATCATCAAAAGTGACTGATGTTTACAGCATTATAAAAATAACAAGATTAAATTTATTTATATTTTGTGCGATTTTCACTATAATATAATTCCCATGGAAACACCTTTACAATTTCAATAATTGTCAAATAAAAAATCTAAAATGGGTCACTTGACCCCTCGTTGTAGGTTTAATGTTAAGCAAGAACATATACTTCCACTTCACTCTAGTTTGTTGGAATTTAGGTAAAATGTTTTTATTTCGCATACACATCCGCTGTCTAACTATCAGTAATAATTGATTGTAATAGTAATATTATTTTTATTTATACTAGAATAAGGAAAACCAGTAAACGAAATCAAAGGGAATTCATTCATAAACATTTTCAATTTTCACATTTAGTAATCAAATTTTTGGTTCTCGAAAGCTTCGATTTAATCATTGAAGTTGCCGATGGCATGACAAAATGTTTGTATGGCAGAACATTTAATATGAAAAAGAACATTTTTCTAACAATCTCTTTTCTACAGACGAAATATATTCTTTTGCTTCCACGTTTGTACACTATCGCATCGTTGTACTTTGTCGTGTAAAAGCAGAACTTGATGTTTTACGCTTTTTCAATTTTTCAAGATACGCACTTGATGTTGTCTCGTTGACATACTTTACTTCCTTTTGAGCACTCTGTCTAGGTAGAGGTGAAGTTCGTTTCATTCGAGATGTATATCCATCATTGTATACCTAAACCATGAGTATTATGTCAGTTACAACAATTTTTACAATTTGATACCTAGTGTTCGCAATTATGATTTGTCGGTTTTTAAAAACTGTCATATTTGGATAAATTTGTGAAATTTCGAAAATTGTTTTTACATTTGTGAACCCAATTTCGAATAGATTCTAATGGAGCAATTATTTAATTAAAAATATTCAGATAGTTATTATGAGAACAAGTAGTTAACGTTAATGAACATTTTTTTGAAAATATATTGTCTGACAAGAAATAATAAACTAAACACAAAATAATTTCTATTTCGTAAGGATTTTAGTTATTTTAGTTTTTAAAAATTTTTAAATTATGGTTTTTATTAAGTCTATTCACGTTTTGACAAATGAAGTACTTACTAGCTCTCTGTTGAGTGTTCTATCAATGGATTCTGCATCACGGTGTAGTGTAGACTCTTCGTAAGTTCTTTCCCGAATATCGTCGCTATAAAATACAATATAAACATTTATATTTATATTTATTATATATTTATTTTTCTTCTGGCGAAGAAAAACATGATGCCCCTTATTCCAAAAAATTTCATAAAATTATTTGTTGTCGCTTCATGCCTCCACGGTTGACATTAAATTATATATTTTTTATTAAATTTTCGAATTATTATAACATTATTATAATTAATAGAAATGTTTCAAAACATATGAATGATTTGACAAAGTATTCATCTAGGATAAATCTAAGTCGTCTTGCAATCACGTTGAAGTGTTCTGTGAACGTGTATGCGTACTCTATGTATATTTTTTACAATTTAGTAACAATCTTGAAGGCAAAAGCGACAATAAATAACTTCATGAAATTAAAAACTTTTGATACAAGTGAATTTTTTGATATTTATCTGGTGTCCACCCTGCTTCTATTACATTCGATTAAATTAGTATAGACAGCTTTTATGACTTCCGGTATTTTTTTCGAAAATCATTCTCGAGATACCGACGAGATAACAAGGTGAATCACAACTGAGAACTCAATTGATTTTAATTGGTATCAAGTTTAATCCGTTAAGTCGGCAGATAATATAATTCATTTTTATCCCAATTTTAAGCACATCATTATTGAAAATTATTATATGCTTGGCCTTATACTGAGTGTGTTAATTTTAACTCGAGCATCTAAATTAATTCCGCTATTATTGAAAGTAAGAAAAAATGCCTGGTTTGGAAAAAATCCTATGAAGGTCGTTTTAAGGGTTTTCTCAAGGTCACCTTTGCACTCCTTTGTCGAGTGTGATTCGAGATCAGAGGAAGAAAAATGTAAATGAAACGGGTATTGTAACTATGAAGAATGAAGACGATTGTAGCAACAGATGTTTACTTACTTAATTATACATATGACTGCTTTGATTGCTTTAATCACTATAATTACCTTAATGCATTATGATCGCCATAATGGTTTGAATCATGTTGTATAATAGCCTTGCTGTTTTGAAAGTATAGCCTTGTCGCGAGTTATTAATTAAATGAGGTGCTTATATTCTAAAACTACTTCATTAACAGATTAACTTCTTGACTACTCAAAATTCGCCTTCTATGCACTTCTGTATCCATGTTGAGATGGCATAATTTATATTTCGTCTTTCATTGTTAAATCCTGCGTAACAGGATGCATTCGAAGAAGACACGAGACTTTCTTGGCAATGAACCAATACGCGTGATATTTTGGAGAGCACTTACATCAAGGCCGAGCTGCCAGTGGTTATAGCATTGTCGGGGGTTGTCCAGGTTTCTGTAAAACATAAAACGAAAATAAACCTTACATTGAGGCAGTAATTTTTTTGAAAATAGCATTTTATTTACAGAATATTGAAAATATTGATATTTTGTCTTTATTTTCAATTTTAATTCCAAATATTATTGCTGAAAATCATGGTTCGAATTCAGTACATTTATGAGTGTAAATCGTTTCTTAACGATAAGATAGACTGTATGTTTACGCGGTTTCTCAGAGTATTATAACAATGTAAAAAGTAAAATATTTTATTCCGAGTTTCGGATTGTTAAAATAGAAATATTTTATTTTGTGTATCAAATTGTTGAAATAGAAATATTTTATTTTGAGGTTCAGATTGTTAAAATAGGAATATTTTATTTTGTGGTTCAGATTGTTAAAATAGAAATATGTCACTTTCGAAATTGTATACCATATTTAAAAAATACTATTTTCTTTCAGCAAAATAAAATCTAAAATATTAAATAGTATTTGAAATACTTATTTCACCAAAGAATGCCCACCTCTGATACTAACAAGGAGAGCGCAAGATCGACGAGTCTCAGATTTGATTGAAGCTTTGTACAGTTATATATCACGTTCTCCTGTTAACGTGTATACCCCATTATAGATGCAGATACTCAATAGTTTTTAAGATATTTATAGTTAAAGGTTTTCATTACCATGAATATACAGGGTGAACATTGTAAAGCGTTACAGATGAATATCTCCACAAATATTGATTATACGCAAAAATGTTTAAGATAAAAGTTGTTCAGTACCGAGGTGAACATCATGTGGTGGGACTTTTATTTTTACCGGTGGGCACTCCAAGGTGAGGTGAGGGTCACCTATATTTTTTCAAATGGAACACCTACTTTCTGTATCATGAATCGATAGACTATCGAATTCTGAGTAAAAATGTATTGACCTCCATTTGTCCTGAATCTAATAGTTAACGAGATATTATCGAAACAATTTTCTTTCTTCTTTGGATTGGGGAGCTGTTCTTGACATGGCACCTACAGATTACCGCCCCTTCCGCTCGCTACAGCATCACCAAGCTCAGGCCTGGCCAATGCGCGGCTCGCCACGTTAAATTGTCCGGCCCACCGGGCGATTTTACATTTCTCGTTGCATGTGTACAAGAAATATGCATATCTCATTGTTATAATGCGCAAGTGCGACCACAAACTCCAGTTCTATGTATATTCGCGCGCGCGGATTCTTTGATATAATTGAGTTACAGTGCAACAATGAACTGAAACAAATTTTTGCGTCCACATCAAAAATTAATTTTTACAATACTTATATTACATCCGAGAGATATTCCAACTTAAGATATTTTGCACAACGAGTTGTAAGTGCTTTTGGATCAACATATGTTTGTGAAACATTTTTTTCGAAAATGAAATTTACTTTTCATTAACTGGTGCCAATTTAGAAAACCAGTTAAGATGTGCAACGTCGAACATAAATGTAGATTTACAAAAATTAAGTGAAAGAAAGGATAAACAAATGTCTCATTAATTAAGAGAGACTCAAGAGTTAATTATATTGAATCATAGTATAACAGTACAGTTTTATTAATTTTGTATTTGTATTACATATTTGAAAAGCATGTTTACCATGTTAACTAAAGTGCGGCCCGCTGTAACGTTACGCGTCATCAAAGTGGCCCGTAAAACCATTTGGGTTGGCCAGGCCTAACCTAGCTGATACAGAATTCAAAACCCTTGAAGACGTCCAAAAACGAATGGACGAATACATTGCCTCTAAGCCACCGAGTTTCTATCGTGAGGGAATTCGTAATTTACCCAAAAAGTGGCGAAAGGTCATAGAAAATAATGGCGAATATTTCGACGATTAATTTTATGTATCTCTTTCCAATTAAAACATTTATTTTACCAAAAAATCTCGGGGAGAACTTATTTCTACACCTAATATTTTGGTTTTGTCAATGTATAGTTATTGAGAAACGTGTAGGCGCATACAACAGATATAAATTTTCTCCTTTTTTTTAGGGAATTACGAACTACAAAGAAAGTTCTAATCACTGAAACCGTAAAATAAAGGGCAAGGGGTTAATTAATGAATATTCATTAAAATGAATAAAATGGATAAAATGGAAAGTGTTGGCACAGAATGGCAGAGCTAGACTGGTTTTAGTTTGAATTTTTGTTCTCGAAATTCAGGTTTCTGATGAACGACCATCACCCACTGACCCAACGACAATGGCCATCCTTGGGTCTCAATGTCGCGTGTTCTTTCTTTGCTTCACATCGCCATTCACATTTTTCGTCTTCCTTATTTTCTCGTTGGGAATACACTAGAGGGACGGAGAAATCGGGTCAATCTTCTGTTATACGCAGCCCTAATATGGGTATGGTTGTATGTCGCGTGTTACCGCAAACAACACAGACATTCGCATTGGCTGCTGCATCACCAGCATGTAGAGAGTCAGCCGGTTTGGAAATCTTCTCTGGATGATGACGTTACCGTGTTTCTTTGGACCGTGGTTTATTGCAAATGCGTACAATTTTCATATAAATTATGGAAATATTCTTTCCTCAATATAGCCGTTGTAAAATGCAATATAAATCTTTAACTAGTAATACGGATTTTTGTTTATTATTATCTGTTTTTCGAAAGAAGATAACTCTAAAACTCCCGAAGAAAAACATCATGTCCCTTATCCCAAAAATTTCATAAAATTATTTGTTGTCGCTTCATGCCACTACGATTAACAGTAAATTATAGATTTTGGTTTGACAAAGATATTAAAAATATCGTATGATGACGTTACCGTGTTTCTTTGGATCATGGTTTATATATATTATGGAATTCAAATTGCTCTTCTCATTCGAAATTTATTACTCAAAAGGCTGCATGCCTTTGATAAAATAAAGAGAACCAATTTTTCAAAAATATTTTCGAAAACGTCCCTAGGTGTATATAAATGATTTATAAATTATTAACAACCATATTATTCGGTGAAGAAAAACAGAAAATAATTATTTTGAGTGTAATTTCCAGAGTCTTGTATAAATTTGTCTAAAAAGTTCATTCTCTATCTTTGGGTATAAAGATTACTCACTTCAACGCGTAGGGTGAGTAATATGTAATGCTCACCACATTTGGTTCTCCTGAGACTATATGAACACTATAGCTACGCGCTCCTTAGTGCGTCATCGCTCTATACCTTTAACAATTTTCAACATTCTGACAATTATGTTGCTTGAATAATTTGTGAATGTACCCATAATCAGCTATAAAAAATATCAGTGTATTCATGAAACCGTACAAAAGCAATCTAGCTTAGAAAAAATCATTGATTGTAGATGTTCACATCTATTGCACCCTCCTCAATTTCAATCTGTAGAAGTAATTATTACATATTTTTAAAGGAGCGTAGTGCATTTCAGGTTTTTTATTTTTATAAATCAAGAACTGAAATGCAGATGACATGTATTTATATTTGAAGCGAACATAATGGCATTATCTCTGTAACTAACTTCTCCGTCGTTTAATGATTTCATGTAGGGCTTACAAAACATAGAACAGTTTTGTCGGTAAATTACTAAACATTCGTAAATGAATTATGAATTCCGTTCGAAATCTCATTTAAAAAAAAAAACGTACGAGAACTGAAAAATGATATTATAATAAGGTTATAGCACAAATTTGTTTGGTTGCAAATATAAATACGTTCTAATTTCAACGATGTATAATTGACTTGTATATTTGTAATTTATTGTATAATTTCTGCTGTGTTAATAAACGAAAAGAACATATACATATTTAAGCCCGGCCCTCAGGGCGGGCAGCGCGACGCACAGTGGACAATTTGGACGAAACCCGCATAAAAATCAAAGAACTTTCGATAGAAATGAGGTAGAGCGATGAAATTTTTTAAAATTAAAGCTGAAACTTTTCAGAATATGGAGAATTTCAGAATATAAGGATACTGTTATATTATCTTTAAAAAAACCAGCAAACATATTAAGAAAGAAAATAAATTTCTATTTCACTCCAGTTTGTTATAATTAAACAGCGGATTTTATGAATTTATGACAAAAATGAGCAGATATAATTTAAAATTTAAAACAATAGAACATTAAAAGAATTTAAGGATACTGTTATATTATCTTCAAACCAGTAAACATATATTAAGAAAGAAAATAAATTTCTGTTTCACTCCAGTTTCTTATAATTCAGGTAAAACATTTTTATTTTGCATAAAGATCCGCTGTCTAGTTATAATAGACTTAATCCACATTCATGACAAATGACGACTCGTACGAGAATAGTATCTCTAACAGAGTATGCTCTGGTGGGAATGAAGTTTCTGCGAGAAACTTCATATCTCGTGGCAGGTATCGAACCTCCCTCGTTTTGTCGTTCTCATTGTTAATTGACAGTATACCTGTAGAGCCGCTCCGCGCCTTAAAAGGAGCGACACGAGTGACCAGCTCTCCTTCCTTCCACGATCGCTCAAAACGCACCAGCAGCGCTTGCGCGCGATTCCTCTCGTGAACACGCTTTAGAGTATACAGAAGTATAAGTCGCGTATTGCATCGTAGAGAGAACCGTTTTAATATTCACGGACTGCAATAGAAGTCCGCAGTGTTCGAACACTCCTATAGCTCGACTACCAATCTTCGTGCAAAATAAAAATTTTCTGTATTCAAGGTGATTACTAGCCAACGTTCGTTTCCGAAAAAAGAATGAAAGAGGAAAAAGTTATACTGTTTTTTTCAAGTAATGCAATGGTGTCTGTAACTTTTTTCATCTGCATTATTTTTGTAGAAATGAAGGTGACCTTCAATTTTTTAAATGGAATGCTATGTATTTTTTTGGATCATACGAAAACGTGTGCCGAAACGAATTCATTCGTGTACGACATAATGACCTTCACACAGGATCAGAAATGGAAGAAATACTTTGAATATCTCAAGCCAATGTGTTTACAAGTATTCCTTATTAATCAGGCTACAGTAAATGTTCAATATGATTTCTTTCTGCAGAAATAGCACACTTCGGCTCTCCTAATTCAATTTTCCGTAGCTTCTGCTAGTGTTGTACGAGATATTAATGCACATGCTTGCACTTTTTTGCTCTTCAAGTTGTTTATATTACTGGACGGTGAATCGTAAACGATATCTTTGCGAAATGTCACGTACGAAATATTCAAAACGTTTCTTCCATTTGTGACTTCGTACGACCTTGAAGATCAGTGTGTTGTATACGAATGAATTCGTGTAGGCACATGCTTTCATATGATACAGAAAAATACGTAGTATTGCATTTAAAAAATTGAAGGTCATCTTCGTTTCTACAAAAATAATACAGATAAAAAAATTACAGACACCATTACATAGGTTGCAAAAAACAGTATAACTTTTTACTCTTCCATTTTTTTGAATTATAGTAGTTTTCGAAAGATACACTGATTAGTAATGGCGCGAGCATCCTGTAGATTGCAAGAGTTAGGAGCCAAATAGAAATTTCTTTCTCTGTTTAATCATTCCAAGAAGTTTGGGATAATATATTGATATCTTTAAATTCTTTTAATGTCGTCACTAGACTGCGGACGTTTATGCATTTCCCAATTTTTGTAAACAGTTTTGAAGAAAATGGAATGAAATAAAATCCTATTTTTAATGGGAACAGCCTCTGTAGATCTAATATAAATAAAAATTATAAAAAATTCAATCGAATTTTATATTCTAGCCTTTTTTGAAAGTTTTGAAAAGCCATAATTGCATAAAGATCCGCAGTCTAGTCATCATTGTTTTAAATTGAGTCGTATTGCTTCGTAGAGGCTCTTTGTTGTAGAGAATCCTCGTATTGTTAATATTCAATAATATTTTACGTGAATATGTACAATATCATAAGAAACACGTGACGCATCCAAAACGTCTTCGTACGTCAAGGGGCTAACTGTTGCTAATTAACAAGTACTGAAAAGTACAATGATGTTCACATATTACAATCTTTCTCATTTAGATGAAAAAGAGTTTATGATAAAAATTTGTATATAGTTAAAACATAAAACATCAGAAAGATAAATGGAATTTAAGAGTGTCGATATATTACCATAAACTTATTGAAATTGTCAAAGGAAGAAACAAATTTTTATTGCATTATCCAGCACCTTATAATTAATGCAGAAAATTCTTGCTTTGTATAACGATCCGCTAACTTTTCACTAGACTGCGGATTTCTATGTAAAATAAAAATTGTCTGTATCAATAACAAGGAAAGGGAGTTACATAAAAATTTATTTCTTTTAACAATTTCAATAGGTTGTACGTATAATAATGTAGCAGAAATATTAAAAGCTTCTGATGTCTCTAGTTTATCTTTCTCCTCCTAAGTTATGCAATAAATGTATACAATTCGCAGTCCATTTATTACTTTCGGGACTTTCGAAGATCCATTTCATTTTGCAATTTGATTTTGTGTTGAAAATCAAGTAGAATCTAAAAACTTACCAACTGGTTTTCCATCGAGGCTCTTATTGTACTGATACGACACTTGTTTGTAGGCGATCGTTTTGCTTTGGCCAGGTTGCACCTAAATGAAACAAGAATACTACCGTTAAATATGTTTATATAGATATACAGGGTGTCCCAAAAAGCGCTGATATCTCGGAAACTATGTGAGATAGCGAAAAACTGAATGGAATCAATTTTTTAATGGCACATTTTGTCAGCTTCAATTTTGTATAGAATGATCTTATCGCTAGGACGCATAGTTTCCGAGATATAATCGGAAAACCGAAAAAGGGGACCTTCTACGTGCCTCCCTGCACCCCGCTCATCTCCTAGGAGTGGGGACTTTTAGTATGTTCACCTCCTAACTAGTCCAAACAAAGTCCCAAAGTTAAAAATTGTGTTCCTTCCATTTCCCTATACAACTTTTCGTTGACTGGATTAGATATAATTTCAACTGTATTTAGTGGTTTAATTGACGATGAAAGTTTCGGGCGCAAGGAAGGACAGCGCGATACGTGTTTACATACTGTGCTTTTCTACGGTCGGCTTTCTTTGTACTTTCGGCGCGGTAGAGTCAGTCATAAAAAAATAGTGTCCCTGCACGATATTTCTATATGCAAAACACAGCCGTTTGCAAAATAACGCGACTTAACTGTACAACATTTTTGGGACACCCTGTACATCGATGAAATCCGATCGTGACATACTCATTCACTATTACTATTCTTACGATATCATGATTCTCAGTAACGGCATTCAAATACATTGTATAAGAACAATATAAATAGTCAATGAGTCTTTCATAAATGAATAACAACGAATAAATTACTATTCACGTCGATTTACGCACGTCTGTGGGTCGAACTAGTGGTCAATTGCGTTACATTTACAACGTGAGCGAAATGATAGAACGGACTATATGAGATTTTCAGTTCAGCACTCGTACACATATCAGATCCATAAGTACGTAAGATAACTATAATGGTTTGGTTCTCATTGCTTCTAATTAACACTATTGTTCATCTAAATCTCATTATACCTAAAAAATTTCAAATTTCTTGTCCAATTACACTGGTCAACCAGATTAAACTTTTTTGTTGTCACAGGGAACATTTATACATATTAAGTTGTTGCATATGAAATGTCCTTTTCGAATGCAACTCTTAGAAAACGTTTCGATCAAGAAATTCTATTGCAGTCTATAGGTTTATTATACATAAAACTTTGAGGTACAAAGCTAATCCTCAACACTAAACGTACCACGACGATTCCATTAACTTCACAATTAATGGAATTATGAAGGAGCAACCTCGTTTTATAAGGCAACCACATATGTACATGTTACTTTCACAGTTTTATATTTATTATATAATTTTACTCTTAAATGAAGTTTTTGTAGATAGAGAGAAGACATCGTATTCGGGTACAAAATTGTGTTTAAGCCGATTGTCTTAGGTTCGCGATTTTATAAATGGCAACCCTGTTCCCGCCAGAACCTGCGCGTATGAGTGGAGTCCGCGCCTGGCGTCAAGAGTGGGGTCTCGCAGATTCCAAATCACTGCCATCTCTTGATGGGCGATCAGTAGGTTAGTTGCGAATGTAATTTACTGTGCATGTGCATCCCGCGATCACCGGATAAACTTTCAGCCCCGAAGCCGTTCGCACGTCTAAGGACGTCTAAGAACAGCTTTGACTATAAAAACCAAAGATATAAGGAGATGTAATTTGCTCAGAGTTGTATCCTGGTTTACCTTTCAGCTGGTATACACCAGTTATACAGCCTGTTAATGTGTTTGCTAGTTAACGTGTTTTTTAATGCGATATTGATATTAAAAATTTTCGAGTGGTATTTCTATTCAAATATCACAACTACTTTATTATTTTACTATGATTTTATTTCAAGTTGGGAATTATTTTGCTGGGTTATAATTATATAGTGAAAACAAAGTTAATGTATATTGTTATATACATATATATTCTAAAATATTTCGATAAACTCAATTTCGAAACAACGACTTACATTCTGTAATTCTGAATCGATGAATTCTAAGCCAGGTATACCACTCGCTGCTCCGCTTGGTCCAGTGCTCACATATTTCTCTGTGCTGGTCATGGCACTTCGATTAGGTGAAATGGGTCTGAAACAAGATCGTGAGGACACACTCCTAAATTTAAACTTTTAATGAAAAACAGTAAAAATGTGCCTGTTTCAGAGTATGTTAGTCATGTAAAGAGAGATTTCCACAGATTTTTAAAATATTATATTTATTATCTGAATTATAGTCAAATTATAAGTACAACAGACTTTCGATTATACTAAATAATATAGTTTAGATAATATAAAAAATGATCTATACAATATGTATATAAAAACAATAGCAATTGTCGAAATCATGTAATAATAATAATATTAATAAATATAATCATAGAAATAAAAAAATCATGTTAATGATGTTATCTTGTTGTTCAGTTTTTGTATTATCATGGCGTTTATTGAAAGCAAAATTAACGTATACAACAAAATAAAGGCAACGGAAAATAATCAAGAGCTTCTACGTTGGTAGAACAAGTTTTTTAAGTTCTAAATCACAAATATTAAAAAGCAAAATGAAGGAACAGACAAAGCTACGTAGAACATAAGTAATTCTGCGATCGAAGTCCCAACACCGTGTTTTGAACGGACTTCAATAGTATAGGGTGGCTATATTTTTATGACTGCGTCTACCGCGCCGAGACTTCAAACGACGAGCCGAACATAGAGAAGGACAGAATGAAATAGGATCGCGTGGCCGAAGGGTGTTGCCGTCGCCGGCACAGTTTAAAGACCCGTGCGTCATCACAATGTATACCAAAATTTTATCTTCTTTATCTTTCATTATTTTTTTATGGAACTTTCACCATCATATTCGTGGTATTTTTCTAATGCAAAATGATACTAAACACGATATAATTTCAACTCTATTTAGTGGTTTAATCGATGGTGGAAGTTTCGAACGCAACGAAGAAGAGCGTATTGGAAAGAAAGAGACGCGGGCAGTCGGCGTCATCGGTACAATTTAAAGGCCCACATTGTCGCTGTTGTTCGTTGCCTTCGAAACTTCCACCGTCGATTAAACCACTAAATACAGTTGAAATTATATCGTGTTTGGTGTCATTTTAATCAGAGAAATGCCAGAAATAAGTTAGTGAAAGTCCCATAAAAAAATAATGAAAATTAAGAAGTTTGAAAATTCGGTTCACTGGAGTCAATGTTGTGGTGTTCACACCGATATACCCGAGCCGACATCAATCGTCGCCGCCCTGCGGAGCGACTCGGCGTTGACAGGCAGTGGAGTGGGTAGGCACTGTACTTCGATCGTACAGGCGACCCAGGACTTCGATCGAAGAATTACTGTAACTAGATTGCGGAGCTTCATGCATTTATAGCAAAATTGAGTAGATGAAATTCAAGATCGTTTGGAAAATATAAAAAATTTTAAATGCAAAATGAAGGGTCAAATGGGCCATTTCAACCAAGGGTTAAATGATCAATATATGATCAGATATTCTAATAAAATAATTAAGGGAAGAAGTTACATTCAATTTGGTTTCTATTTCTTGCAATCGATGTAGACAATTTTCACGTTGCATAAAGATCCGCAATCTAATAACAACTATGGGAATTTTATTGATACGTCATTGTCTGTATTTTAACAGTGGGACTTGACGACTTATAAATTCGTTCTTTTACGCTCTACGAATCTAAATTTAGGAAGACGCCTCAGAAATAGATTTTTAACATATGCGAAAGAAATTCTGTCAGCAAAAAAAACAGCATAAATATAGTTCGGATGATTTAAAGAACTGCTGAAAAAGCAGTCACTGTCTCTGCTTACACATGAGAAATTGCGAGAATATACGTGTTCAGGCCCACGCACAAATCGATGCAAACAACTGAATTCATTCCCTGACTCTTTTCGCGAAAAGTTAAAAAAAAACTGTAACCGGTCATTTTAAAAATTAACTTTGACCAGGTTTACAAATTCAGTTTTATTGTGATGTATTTGAAGAAGTTAAACTCCATTGCGATCAATGGATACTCCTTGCGCTATAACATCAAGTTAGACTCGTGATGAAAATGTCGAACAAAATCTACTAAATACGTATGCTATTATTTTCCTTGAAACCGAAATCAAATTCTGCTTTGTTGTCAACGATACACAGGGTGTCCCAAAAATGCTGTGTTTCCTTAAATGGGGTCTTGAGGTCATTTCAATCAACTTTTTGCTTTGCGAAAATGTTCTTCGTAGCTTTGTGAAGGAGTTATTAACGAGAAACATGGACCAATCAGGGCGCGGCAACAGCAGCCGGATACTGATCGACCAATGCCAATGCCGCGCTGTGATTAGTCTGTGTTTTCCGTTAATAATTCCTTAACAAAGCCTGCTGAGAACATCTTCGCAAAGGAAAATTTTGTGACTTCTTTCAAGGAATTAGAACATTTTTGGGACACACTGTATAGGCCTTTTGCAGAATGCAATAAAAGAAATATAAATTTTCTTCTTCTAAAAAATTATGAACGACAAGAATCACCGTAAAAATAAATCGTAGTACAAGATGTTGATGTGTCAGTTTCAGTTTTATTAAGCTAGGTGCACGGTAGTGCACCAGCCAAGTTCTCGCACTACCTCCTTTTACACGAAACAACTTAGCCGTTTTTTAGAAGCTTATACCTCGGCACTGGAGGCAGATGGAGATATGTAATTTCGTACACTTGTTAAATGCTATCATGTCTCAATATTGACAAAACATTAATCTTCCAACATTAGTAGGTTCCGAGATATAGGACCTCAAAAATCACTAAATTTGTCACTGACTGACTGACTGACTGACAGATCATCAAAACCTTTTGGGTACTACCCATTGACCTACAAGCTTGTTTGGTACATACAGTGACGAGCAAAAGTGTAAACACACTCCGTTTGTTTTACATAAAACGTGATAATACAAGCTAATAATTATATGGTGAATGTGATAAACAAAACGTAACAGTTTATGTTCGATAATATTAACAATATATAGAATATTTTACAAAAATAAGGATTTGTAGCAATGTCTACAGTTTTGCACTTTAATTGTGCACGTCGAAATAAAACTTTGTAGCATGTATAGAAAATTCGCGAAGATATAGAAAACAAAACGCGGAGCGACAAGCTTCTAGAAGCTTCTCGAAGATAGTTTATAGACGACCACGCGGAGAAGCGATGCGAGGGGAGCGCGCGAAAAGCCGAATCACGCGTAACAACCGGGTTGTTGATTTTCGTTCGCAGATAGCAACGATTTTATATAAATAAGGGGATCGCAGAGGGACTCGGCCTATTTGCTATTCCGAGAGAGAGGACGAGGCAAGAACCACGGCCGCTCTTGGTTAGCAGTAGGAGCCCCGGCAGGAGAGAACGGCGATAATACCTGGTCGCCTGTCGGGAGAGTACAGGAGACTGTTCCTGGCCGCTCATTTCGACATGGAGAGTACGGCGATAATACCCGGACGCCTGTCGAATGAGAGAGGACAGAGCACCTCCTGGACGCCCGTTACCACGGAACCTAGCTAGAGTACACGTGTGGATTTCCTAGAAAATTGTATTTTCATTTTGCGCATTGTATTTTGTACGTTATAACGAATTCATTCCTTCGCACCTTCTGTACCCAAAATCCTAATTCCAAAATAAATTTTGTTTGTCCAGCATTCCCTGAATCTATCCACTCATTCGTACGAACATGGCTACAGCTTTAAATTAATATTTTGCCCATTTTCCTTTACTTTTTTGTACTGCTTCTAGCCTGCGTGGCATACTATCTACTAAATTTTTAATAATTTCCGGCTCAATATTGTTCCATTCTTGTTCTGTTCTTTTCCACAATTCATAAACACCTGAAGGTGAATTGTCATATTTTGCTAGCCTTCTTTTCACAATTGACCACAAATTTTCGATTGCGTTCATATCCGGACTTTGTGCTGGCCACTTCATCACAGAAAATTTTTGATTTTCTAGCCAGTTTTTTACTATCTCTGCAGTATGTTTAGGATCCCCGTCTTGTTGAAATACTACTTCATCTTCGGGAAGTTCCATAGAATCAACAACAGAAGGAAAATTATTTTTCAAAATATTTAAATAATGCTCTTTGCACATGATACCTTCTATCAGAACTAAAGGACCAACACCCGTACGAGTAAAACAACTCCGACACAAAATTGAACTACCCCCACACTTCATAGTTTGTACTATGCTACTTGCTTGATTACTATTTTCGGATGAAGTCCAGTACCAGGACCTTCCATCAGATTCAAAACTATTAATTTTTGTTTCGTCAGACCATATAACTCTTTTCCAGTCTTCTGTTGTTCAGTCTTTATATGAGCAAATTTTTGTCGTAGTTTAATATTTTTGACTGAAAGAGCTGGTTTGCGTTTCTTTTCTTTCGCTTTTAACCCGATTCTCTTTAAGCGAATGTCCATTCACTTGCATTTACTCCAATGTCTTGAACCGCGATTTTTGGAGTTTTATGACTTCCAGGCCGAAGATGATGTGCAATTTGACATGCAGTTCTGTCAGAAACCGTTTCTTGAGGAAGTTGACGTACTACCATAGATTTTCTTAATTTTTGCAACTATCGTATGACTTACACCACATTTGACTGCAATTTGCCGTAGTGAAAAACCTTTATCGCACAATGAAATTATACTGTTCCTCTTGGCTGCACTAAGTGGTTTCATCTTGCCTCTCGCGTCAAGTAACTTTCACACTGAAGAATAACTCCGGAAACACTAGTCTAAACGTGTCTTACGACGGTTGGGTACCAGTATTTGCTGACAATTTCATTTCCCTAGCATATGTGTACAATCTTATTCGTTTCTGATGATACGTGCAAAACTGTAAACATTGCTACCGATCCTTATTTTTGTAAAATATTCTATATATTGCTAATATTATCGAACATAAATTGTTATATTTTGTTTATCACATTCACCATATAATTATTATTACCGAATCTTTATCATTCAATTGAATATTGTCTCGTATTATCACATGTTATGTAAAACAAACGAAGTGTGTTTACACTTTTGCTCGTCACTGTAGATCCACCATAACAAACACTCAAAGGAATAATTATCAAGGTTTGAAATTTTACTTGATAATTGATGAAATTTAAACAAAAGTTGATGAAATCCCAACAAAAACATCGTGTAAACAGGAGCCAAGTTCGTTAGCTTAGAAGTACCTCTTGCAACACTGAAAAAAGCGTTTGTAAAAATTAGTTTAAAAGAACGCTATTTAATTTTTAAAGAGTTACAGGGAGGGGGCTAACACCTTTTATGGCCATTGGTTTAAAAAGTAACGGCCAAGTTTGAATAATTTAGCCCTCCATGTAACTCTTTAAAAATGAAATAACGTTATTTTAATCTAATTTTTACAAATGCTTTTTTCAGTATTGCAAGAGGTATTTCTAAGCTAACGAACTTGGCCGTATTTTGTTTGATCTCGCAACTTTTTACGACCATAGGAACTTGGCTTCTGTTTACAGGATGTTTTTGTTGGGATTTAATTAATTTGAACTGGTGGGAATTTCGGGGGTTGAGATATTCTACACGGAACGTATTAATTAATGTTGGAGATGACACTTTGACGATGAGCAATGTTTTTAAGATTCGCTTACCTGCCCTCAGAGACCACCTTGGTCGGATTTGCAGCCACGCGGTACTCCACTTGGGGTGAGAGTGCTCTGCCTCCTCGGCTTGGGGTGGCACTTCTCGACACACTTGTCTGCAAGTCTTCAAGAAGAGCGTCTGCAATCGTTAAAGACACCGTTTTGCACTATTTTTATTACACAGCAACGAACCTTCATGTGAATCATAGCTGTGCTAAACGAACTTATGTAAAAATTAAAATAAAACAGCTATTGCATCACAAAGAAGTTTGAGAGGGCTTCTACTGTTAGCCACACAAGGCGGCAGCTCGTGATTATTTCACGCTAGCTATAACTACATCTATTCAAATCTTTACTAAACATTCCATTTTTCCTATGTTTGAATCTGCTTTTTAGAGATCAACGTTAATCTTTCCATTGGACCTATTAGATGATTGCAAAAATTTGTGCCGAATTTATTTGGTTGGAAAATAAGTTCGTTCGGTTTTTTAGAGTGGAATAAAACACAATTTTTTGATACACAAGATAAATTTTAATCAATTATATATTGGCCATCTTTATCGCGATGACCTCTTGCCATCTTTCCACCAACTTCATTATACCGCGTTCGTAAAACGTCTGTGGCTTATCGACGAAAAACCAATCCAGGTGGTTCTTAACGGTCTCTTCATCCCTGAAGGTTTTCCCGTTCATGGAGTTCTGTAGCGACCGGAACAAATGATAATCAGAAGCGGTTAGATCCGGTGAATACGCAGGATGAGGCAAAACATCCCAGCCAAGCCTAATCAATTTATTCCGAGTGGTCAATGACGCATGAGGTTTGGCGTTGTCGTGGTGGAAGACGACACCCTTGCGATTTGCCAATTCTGGACGTTTTGTGCGGATTGCTTGGTCCAATTTCGCTAATTGCGAACAGTATACAGTTGAATCAATCGTTTTACCTGCCGGCAACAGTTCGTAATAGATGACACCCTTGAAATCTCAACATACGCAGAGCATTATTTTCTTTGGATGTAATCCCGCCTTCGAGATTGTTTGTGGTGACTCGCTGCTGTGCTCCCGTGATCTTTTACGTGTTACATTATCGTAGACGACCCATTTTTCGTCACCCCCGTCACCATTCGTTTAAAAAATGGGTCGTTTTCTTGGCGTTTCCGTAGCGAATCGCAAATGGATATGCGTGTGGTCAAGTTAGCCTCGGTTAATTGCTGCGGCACCCAAACATTAAGCCGAGAAACGTAACCCAGCTCACGCAAATGGTTTTCTACGCTTGTGTGGGATATATTTAATGACGTAGCAATCTCTCGTACCGATTGGGATGGATTTACGTCGATTACAGTCTTAACATCACTTGAATTAATCTCGGACGGGCTACCGGAGCGGGGCGCATCATTGACGTCGAAATCTCCAGAACGAAATTTGGCATACCACTTTTGGCATACGCCGTTTGCCTTTTTTAGAATAATAAGAAAAATGTGACGATAATGCACGATATTTATTTCCATGTTCACAGCTAGGCAGCACATACAATACTGAGGTTAACCGTACCAAACACAGCACAACATAAACAGTGAAACATAACCTTTCAAATGTGTATTCGATTTGCACGATAGCGCTGACAAAGAAAAGCTATCCCGAATGAAACTTACACTGGAACAAAAACCGAACGAACTTATTCGCCAACCTAATAAAAATAAAACACAAAGGGTTACATTTTGACCCTCTGCGGTCCCATATTGTGCTATACTTGGCTTCTGCACCTGTGGTTCCTTATTTCATCGATTCCCATTGTATTCATTAACAATGCTTTGCTGTGAATGCTCTCTTGATTTGCTATGAATTTTCTACTAAAACTTGTCTACAAATTCCGACCCATCTGTTTCTACCTTAGGCTCGGTATTTGAGTAAATCTAGGCCAAACCTTGCCCTCGTGAAGAGGGCAGATCGGTCACACTAAGAGCCGACCTAGCCTTGCGTTAAGAGAAGCAACTGTAGCGTTTCTTAGCCGATCCAAATACGTTAATAGAGCTACCTATGGAATTTTATTTTTAAGTTCTTAAGTAAAAGAGAGGGAACAGGTCATTACAACCTGTCGGATTCCTTTTCGGTAAATATTGCATGGTTCTCCTTTATTTTTAAAAATTACTGCATTAAATAAAATATTTTATTTTCAGAGTTGTACACATACTTTAAAATAAATAGGATTATATACTATTTACTATTTAAAATACTATATATATATTTTTTTTTTCCCCAGATCTGCTTGTAGAGTAGTATTATAGATCGAGTGGCACATTTAAAGGTTTACCTAAATTGTTTTCGAGGCTGTTGGCCGTGGTCGCAACCTGGGTCTGGCCAGATATAGGACTGCCATGACTCACGATCTTTCTGCTGCTGCGTGTTGTCGTTCTCTCCCTTACCGCCGTTGACATTGCGTCCTGCTTAATTCCCTGCCTCACGAAACCTGACGAAACAAACAACATAGATATCGATCTATTAACAGCTGATTAAGAGAGCACAGTAAAAAGAGAATAGAACAAAGCAATCGTTACACCACGCATACACACATGTGTACTTATACAGGGTGTCCCGAATTTAAATGGCAAAACTTCAGGAGCGTGTAGGGGACCGAAAAACTAAGACAAAAAGTGTTTTAGAGATTTGCTCGTTTTTGCTTCGTTTTGGAGAAAATCGCAAAAATTCAATATCTCGTTGTCAGTTGCTCTCTTGAGTTGTAGTATGCACTTAAAAAAAAAAAATTTTTTAAAATGAAATGTAAATAATTAAGTAAAAAGATGAAAACTTGTTTTGTTTCTTTTTTTGCGATTTTCCCCAAAATGAACCAAAAACGAGCAAATCTCTAAAAGACTTTTTGTCTTAGTTTTTCGGTCCCCTACACGCTCCTGAAGTTTTGCCGTTTAAATTCGGGACAATCTGTATATGCACAATTATGGTGTGTATATGCTAAAATAACAAATCAATTTTGAATGTGGACTACGCTCTTGCGTTATTTCATTGTAAATATACATAATACCAGTTTTTACTAATAATTATTAGTATCGACGCTTTGTCTTGTATTATATCTATTATTTGTCCCTAATGTCAATATTTATTGAAGCATTACCTAGTAGATTAATCTTTCTAACATCTCAGAAAAAACTCGAGTTGTTAGGTGAAATTTTAAAAAAGTTATTGGTTTTCAAAGGATGTACGAATACTTTTTACACTGACTGTAGGTGACTATGTATGACAAGTCGTCATCTATGTTTTTAGGGGAAAGCTCAGTGTGGAGCGACATTTCCTCGGCTCTTGTTGTTACACCTCATCTGAATATAGGACGTAACAGAGGTCCTATTTATAGAAGCTGCACGTTTATAAATATGGCAGATTCGAAGAGATCGAGAAACTGGATCTAGAGGCGCGGAGCAGGAACTTTCGCAGTGAATACCTGAAGCCGGTTTATTGGCCGAGCTCAAGTCACTTGTGGGCTGAAGCAGTGGCATTTCGAATTAAGTGGGCGCGTGTAACGCTGGCCGTACTCGATGCTAACTTGCAAACTGAAATTTATTGCTGTCCTGACTGTTCTCTGATAAACCGATCCTCGAAAAGTGCTGCACTTGCCAAGAAAAAATTCCACGCCTTATATGTATATTTCTCGATCGATTTTTCGTTAAGCAAAAATTTGCTGGAAATCATAAATATTTCATTTTGGACATGCCGGTAAATATTCAAACAATTGTCTCGCCGGACTTCTTGTTTAAATTTAAGAATGAATCTCTGGCTTTACAGTATGACCTGTATGACCGATCATTAAAATTTAAATAAAAATTTAGTCTATCTCTAACTGTTAATAATACGAGTGAATGTCAATATTCTAGGTTTTATATATCAATAGTTGTACTAAGGGATAATAAATGACAGAGTAATTTATAAATATATCCACGTACTACATATGTACATACATATATTTTTAGTGTTTTTAAAGTGCTTTTCAGTACGATTCCTGAAATACGCGAAACGCTCTCATGAAAGGCTACAACCTACAAAATAATTAAATTGGTAATGTAAGAAAATGCAAATTGCATTCAAATGGAAAAAAATGTAATTTATTTTGCTGTCGCATAAACAAAATATTTGTACTATTTTTGTTAAGCTACAATTTACAATTTTTACTATTTTTCGTTAAGCAACAATTTGTTTCAATTAAAGCATTTGCTTCTGGTATAATTTCGCAAAGTAGAATCGTACAAGAACAAATCTGGACACATTTGAAAGTACAGATGTTCTCAGCTGATGTGATCGGTGTGAATCTGATGACAATGACACATTTTGTCTTGGAAATTCTAGGTTAAATGTACCTATTACTGCGAGTGTAGATTTTACTGCGGTATTTGTTTCCAATGAGATTAAAATATGTAAATATTTTTCCATGAATAAAAGAAATTTTCGCTAAGGAAAAAGTTACTTCAAATTGCCTAAGTAACAACCTCTTTTAAGATTCTTCGACATTTTTGGGATACACCCTGTAGATTAAATCGTTACTGATTTACGCAATGAATCGTGTCCTATATGAATCGCGTTAGATTAAGCCGTTTACATGTGAATGGTTACTCGGATAATAGGGAAATCAGATATCAACGGTTCGGATAATCGAGGTGTTTGGTCTCATTTTAACCATAAAAATGTAACCTATATAATGGTAAATATTTCATAAGAAAATAATTAGGAGGAAAAATATTTTGTTGTTGGATTAGCATTGTTTCATCGATGTACCTAATCCCATAACTTCCAGCGAGTCGTCAATTATATAGTGTTTGGTCTCATTTTAACCACAAAAATGTAACCTATATAATGGTAAATGTTTCATAAGAAAATAATTAGGAGGAAAAATATTTTGTTGTTGGATTAGCATTGTTTCATCGATGTATGTATGTAATCCCATAACTTCTTCGATCCCTGATCGATAGCGAAACGAATTCACAAACTAAGAAAATGAAAGGTGGCGTGTGCTATGTTTGTAATGGAGTTTCCTCGGGAAATGGCTAACGGCCGTGTTGTTCCGACGCGACGCAACGGAGACATCGATGCGAATGGGGCAAAGGGGCCAAGGAGGCCTTCCGAGAACAGTCTGCGGAGGAGACACGCACTCGTATGATCACTACTAAACCTTGAAACGTGTATCCGGGCGGTTTCTAGAATTTGTATTCTCCCAACAAGTCGAACAAAAATGTTCTGCTCGAGCAAGTCCGTGAGTGTACTTTAAACATTTCGATTCTTTCTATCCCACCGTTCTATTGAGACGTTTGGGAAAGATCAGAGTAAGAGATAAATTGTGTGAACCGTATTCTACCTTGGTCACTCACCCTCATTTCAATTTTATGCTTTGAACATATCGTTGTAATTCAGTTGTCTGTAGTTTCATTTCGTAATCGATTTTATTTACTGTCTCAAAATCTAGGGAAGACCTATTATTATATATGTATAGGAAAAAGTTGTCTAGAATTTTGACGTTGACAACATATTTCAATTTCATCAAAATTCGAGAGGAAGTAACGTTTCGACAAACGTATTAAATTGTTAAGTTCATGTTGATAAATACATATATGAATATTCAAATTTGTAGTAATCGCGACTCTGACTAAAGTAGTCTGATAACTGGTTTTATTTTGAAATTTCCGGAGAATTCAATGCTCCATATATGTACTTTCGTGATTGTGAATGATTACGAGGTGTGACCTTTCGTGTCAGATTGTTAAAAGAGTGGTAGTGACATTGTGCATCGCAGTCGAGACCTTCGCGCGAATGAAAATGGTGATGACCGCGGTTGATCTGATTCTGAGAGCAATTGCGCAAGCGTGGCGTTTAAAATTGGAGAGTATGACTCATTTAATTTTTATCGTATTACACGCCTAGTTTGTTTTCGAAATAAATTGGTTTCCTCGTGGATTAGGCTTGAATCAAAGTCTGCTTTTATAAATGTGCTAGGTTTAAAATAAAAAAAAGTGAAAATAAAATGTTTACTTTCGTACTACTTTTAACAGTACAACTACTGAACGGTTCAAAATAATCCATTTTAGGTTTGTTATTACATATTTATTACATATTTTTAATTTGGAATTTTTAAAGTGGATTGAAAATGAGTCACTATAAGTAACTGTCGATACTCCAAGTGTACAATTTCTTAATATTACATGATCGCATAAGTTCGTGCCCGATTTGAAAATAAAATTCAATGGTTAAATTTTAAAGATTGGTTAAATTAAAGTTAAAAATGGTTGAATTTTCTACAATTAGAAAAGAATGGTGACAATATATAAGTATAATTGATTAATATAAAGTTGTATTCTTTAAAATTTAACTATTGAATTTTATTTTCAAATCGGGCACGAACTTATGCAAACAAAATTTAATGAGGTTATTTTATTTTTGGTCTAATAAATTCTTGTTTAGAAATTGGGTATTTGTTAACGTTTAGTTTCAGAAAGATTCGAATAAATGGATATGTGAGTAAATATTTGCAACCTGATCCTAATATACATGTATATAGTGTATGTATAGTATATGTATGTATATAGTATAGTATATAGTATAGTAGATTGTGTAGTAGATAGCATAGTAAATAGTATAGTACAGTATACAGTACAGTATACAGTATAGTATACATATAGTATAGTAATACACACACACACACAGTGATACAGTAATATAGTAATATATGTATATATAGTATACTATAGTATATGTATTATACGTATTACATAGTTACTATACTATGTTTCATAGTTCCAATGAGTTTCCCCCTCTTCCCCTCTCTTCCTTTGAGAATAAAAGATTTCAGTGTTTTATCTTCATCCTTGTAAGAAAATAAAGAAGATAGAAAATAATGTTTCTGCATTATACCCAGCTGTGTACACCCCGTCAAAAGATGACAGAATAATAAATTGACATTTCTCTATGAGTGCCGCTTCGCATTATACAATATTCGGCCACACTATACTACAGAGAATTCCAAAGGCTGAAGTCGGCGGAAGGATCAATTGTGAACGTAACATACGATCGAAGCGATTGTAAGAGGTAATTAATCAGCCATTGATGGGAGGACATTAGTAACCTGTGTTACGTATGTCAGATGTCTTTACGTTTGTATATTGAAGGATTCAGTCATCTATTATTCCACGACCATTAAAATGTACACCGTGATCTAATAATAGTTATCCTGCAAAGTTATTAGACAGTTTCACACAAATGTTTACTTTTAATTTTTGGTGTTAGTACACTTTATCGTGTCATTATTGTTCATTAATGAAACGTTTACAGATTAGTATCTTGACAATATTAGCAACATTCAGATTCGTAACGACAAACTGAAAGTTAAATGCTAAATAGTTGTTATGTGAGTTTAAAAAAACCAGTCTGTTTTTTTTAATGGAACTTTGATCTTTAGTGGAAAATTGACTAATTGATTTAATTATATATTTACTAAATCGAAGTGTACATATTTGCAATACAGTTATCAATTTTTTTTTTTTTTAATTCATTTGAAGTTTCCTGAACAGTGAAGTATACATTCAATTTGTAAATATAATTAAATTGAATGTTGTTCTGAAATTACCCAAAAATGATTCTTTTACAAAAAATTTCAATGTGATCATTCAATTTCAATGATTCAAAATCAATATAAGAATCATTTCTTTTAAAGCAACTTTACTTATTCACTTTGTTTCTATGTAGAGTAACAATATAGGGTGTCCCAAAAATTCCTATAGCGAGTTTTCAGTTAACAGGTAGTGCAATACAGGGTGTCCCGAAAGTTTCGGAGAACTTTGATAGAGGTAGTTCTTCAGGTCATTTGAAGTAACTTCTTCCTTCGTGAAGTTTGTTGTAATTCAGGTGCAAACTTTTTATTTTGCATAAAGACCCGCTGTCTAGTTATGAGTCAGCTTTCAAAGAACTTCTCTGTTTCTAGAAAGTAGGACAATGTTGACTGAATTACGTATACCAGAATGAAACGTGTGTGTGTGTGTGTGTGTGTTGCGATCGTGTATCTCATAATTGTCACTTCGTTACATCACCAGATTGAATTGAGATTTTATGTAAAAGAAGAATTTATAGAAATCGAAATGAAATCCGGCCTTCCTTCGCAGATCGTACAAGTTTTTTTTCCTTTCATTTTTTACGTCTGCTTGGTCTGATGATGAAACTGGTTTTGCCATTATGACACAAGAGGAATGGATAAATATACACACATCCATTCTACATAAATTTTGCAAAAACGATTCAAGAATAAGCCAAAAAGAAACCTCTTATTACGTTGGATAGTTGGGTTATACGAAAGTAAGCTTTTGTACCTAACTCAATCTCTATAACCTAGTGTCTCGTGTATTTTCTACACCTTAACTAATTCCCTTTATTTTCGAAGGTAAAATTGGCAACTGAAACGAGAGAGTTGGCACGAGTTCTTGAACAACAAACGCGGAAACAGTCGCGTGCGTGACGGCCAGTGGTTCTTTCCTGGTACACGGTAAAACTTCTTTTGTATACGTTCAAAAAGTTTATATACTAGAGTAGATGTTAAATAAAGGAAAGAGCATGTAAATTATATTTAGACAATATTTGCTATGCACAAGATTCAAGCATTATAGCGAGCCTTTTAAATTGTAAATATAATAAAATTTTCTTCCTGGATTGCAACAAATTGGAGTAAAGTAGAGACTTATTTTCTGTCTTAATATGTTTAATAGATTGGAAATAACGTAACAGTATGTTTCAATTCTTCTAAGGTTTTTACTATTTTATATTACACCTACTCATTTTTGTTTGCTGTCTTAGTAATCACTTAAGTTTTATTAAGGTTTCACATTAAGGTGAAACTAATACACTGGTGGCCTTAAATCTTTTTAAAATATCTCCAGTGTTTTAAATTGTGCTTACCGATTTTTTTCATAAATGCATAAAATCCGCAATCTTCAGATAAATAATGTGTTAGGTTGGAAACCAATTCTAAATATTTGCATTGACGATTCTAATTTATCAGTTTTAATATTGCTATTTCTTCACAGAAGAATTATAACCGTGCCAATATCCAACCTCACTCGGACAATGGAACATGATGTACTATCTGATTGGCTAGAAAGACTGCCGTGAAGAAATAGCAATGTTAGAACTGATAAATTAGAATCGTCAATGCAAAGATTTAAGATTAGTTTTTTAAGAATTATAACCATGCCAATATCCAACCTAACCCAGACGATGGAACATGATGTACTATCTGATTGGCTAGGAAGACGTAGTTTGCGATCTACTATTATCATCAGACTGCAGATCTTTATGCAACGTCGATATGATTTGTGCCAATCCATGAGAAATTCTTAAGTTCTTGTGATGTTTATACTATCTTCTGTTTCACTTACGATCAGTTATTTCACTTCATTTTAAATGCATAAAATCTCCAGTCTAATTACACTGTTCAACAAATTTTAACTTTTTTTGTTTCCAATATACTGTTGGGTGGATCTTTTAGAGTTTTTCGCGCTGATTCCGAATCTGCCCTTAATTTTCCTCCTACACGCACAATTTCTGAGAAACATGACTTTGAAAAAAAGACATATTTTTCAACTTAGAACAAATATTGTGATGTTATTATAAAAGGTATTGAATTGTTCTTTACAGCAAAAGATTCTGCAGACTTTCCCGAATCCAGCGATACCCAATACTAATACATTATGATTGTTTAAACATGTTTAAACAAGCATTAAAGACAATCTATCTAAAAAAATAGAATAGAGAAACCACCCTTTCAAGTTTGGAACGTCGACGTTTTTTTCAAACCAGAAAGCAAAATATCTTCGTCCGACATGGTCGTTTAATGATAAACGACAGTACTGTATTAGTACTGGGTATCACTGGATTCGGAAAAGTCTACAGAAACTTTTGCTGTAAAGAACAATTCCATATCCTTTATAATAACATCACAATATTTGTTTAAAGTTGACAAATACGTTTTTTTCCAAAGTCATGTTTCTCAGAAATTATGCGTGTGGGAGGAAAATTAAGGGCAGATTCGGAATCAGCGCGAAAAACTCTAAAAGATCCACCCAACAGTATATTGGAAACATTTTAGGTGTTGGACGGTGTTATCATTTTGAAGACGAATACCCTTTGACTAGACTGCGAATCTTTATGGAAAGTAAAAGTTGTTTATATTAATGCATATTAATTGCAAGATATAGGAAAACTACGTATACATATATTTCTTTTCTTAATAATTATAAATTCTTTCTTTTTTCTATGTACTTAATCTCTTTATGATATTTCAATATTTTCACTGTTCTCTATTTGTATTTGATCTACGCATTTGTGTTACACAGTAGTCCTCCATATAACATGTATTTTATGTGGCAGTACATATGTACAGAAATGTATAAAGAATTGTTTAAAAAGATTGTATATGTATTTTATGTGGCAGTATTGTATATGTACAGTAAATGTGTGTTCAAAGAATTGTTTAAAAAGATTGTATATGCATTTTATGTGGCAGTATATATGTACAGAAATGTATAAAGAATTGCTTAAAAAGATTGTATATGTATTTTATATTGCAGTACATGTACAGTAAATGTGTGTGTATAAAGAATTGTTTAAAAAGATTGTACACTTACTAATACAAAAGGTACGCATCTACAGACATTTTCAAACAATTATTTCATCGCGTTATACGGGAGTTTAATGTGAATGCAATAAGCGATTGCCGTAACAGAACTTCCACTCTTTGAACATTTGAATTGTAAAAATAGTATGTAGATAAAAACATTCAGAATTGCGTAAAGAAACGCGTAAAAGAAGAAACACGACATCTAGATCTAGATCAAAATGGCTTTGCATACGTTGCGCAGAGGTTATACATTATGAAACGTGACTTGAACGCGTGAATTTTCGATTCAAGAAAGCCGAGGTAGAAGGAAAGCTTGACTCGCGTAAATTTAACAGGGACATTCGACATCACGTGGGTGGTAATAGTCCGGCCAACTGACAGCCAGAGTTTCATTCCGCTTCTTTTTTCTCTCCTACGTCTGACGTAGCATTCCGGGTTTAACTCGCGTATTTACGTGACAAATATAACCCAGCGACTTTTACGAAAGCGTGACGTACTCCTTGTTCCCCAGAAATTCTCAACTGTTAATTGTACCTTGTCAATGTAATCAAATTACTCACTCTTCTTGCTAGACTTTGTGAGGATCTTTATGGAAATTCAAAAATTTATGCATGAACACATCAAGAGATTTTTTAATAATTCTAACGAGTTGAAAATAGTGTATTCGCGCTTCCATCATTTTCAATTTTATACTGTTTTAAATTGCAGCTTCTTTTTGTTACAAATGCATGACATCTACAGCCCAGTATATTCTATTCTTTCTGTAATAATTTTAACAGGTTGAGAACAATATATTGGTAATCTTCAATTTTGTTTTAATGTGTCTACCATTTTATGTTGCAGCTCCTCAGTTCCAACATGAATGTGTAAAATCTACAATCTACTTATTATTGTAGCTATTCGTAGCTATTTGTAGATAACCGATAAATAACCATGAAGAGTTCACATATAATCGTAATTCGATAAAAATCTTTTAATCGTGTACTTCTATTCAAATAGTTTCACAAGCAACGCTCGACATTAGTCGAGTTGACGAGAAGACGATTAGTAGTGAATTAGCACAACTCTGCTATGCAGTTCTGATTTCAAAGATTCGAGTACTACTTGTGAAAGATTCGATTCCTTTCAACATCGACGTACTTATAAGTATCTTTTCGAAACTTGTTAGTACTCATTCCGAGGTTCGATATCAGTTTGTATAAAATAAATACTTCTCAAATATAATCATTGAAACATTATTGCTTCTAAGTAGTAATCGAAACCCATGAAATGAAACTTGGTTATTGAAATTTACTCGGATTCGTGAGTACATATTGAACTTGATCCCATCCCTACTGTTAATCTCTATGCAAAAAGAAAATGTATTTCTTCTCTTAAAAATTTTGATAATTTGCACTGTTTCGTATTTGACCAACTCACTTTTGTTATAAATACATAAAATCCGCAGTCTAATAATAACAATTAAAAGAATTTTAATTTGTAATAATTCTTGCATACAGATAAAAAAATATCACAACAATTATATGCGATTTTAGAAACTCCTATGCGTTCCAAACCTTTTGGAGAATAAATAATATCTAACATCACTGTAACATTATCTCGAAAATTTCTTCTCTACGAGAGAAAAATTTATATGATCCCGGAAAGATCGGAGTGGCGTGTCGCATAAATCATTCAGCGATAAACTCTTGCGCTATCATAACCAGAAGCATGAAACGTAAACACCATCAGATATTTTCAAAAATGTGTGATTCTCCTCGTATAAATAAATATTTACAATCTTAAATAGTCACGTACTCGTGCCTTTCGCAATGCTCGTGTACTTGTTAATGTTGTCTATACTGTTGCTATAATTATTCGCAATTTGTTACTGTAATAAGCAGAGACTGAAAAAAGTTATGGTACTTCCTAATAGATTTGTTATTATTATTTTAAAAAAGTTTTACAATTATTTACAATTTTAATAACCACGTGTCGAAGAGTACTCTATAATCTTCATAAATAAAAAAAAAGGCTCGAAATTTAAAATGACACCTCCTAAAGAAAGTTCCACGTGAACAGATATTTTCTTAAATAAAACATGCAAGTGTGAACATATTATTTCAGAAACGGCAGATAACTGTTCGTTTGGTTCCTTGGTAATAAGTATAACTGGGATAATAAAAGAGAAAATATCGAGGTGAAATGTTTTCGTGGACCATCCTCTTGGATGCTGAAATTCTGCGGCGGGAGCATGATCAAAATGATCCTTGACGTGCACCTTACATGGTAAAAAGATTCACGGAGACGGAAAGTGGGGTTTGACCTTCCGTTCATGTACCAAGAACGGTCGTCTGCTCACTGGATTACGTATGCGGCAAAGAACGTGATTGGATCGCGTCTCTCCATCATCTCCCTAATTGACAGTTCGCTCTACAGCACCACAAATTGAGATCTTAATTAAATAGAATTCGCATGAATTACAGAACTTTCGTTTCTGCTGTTTCGTTTTTTCACAAATGTTCAGTTTTAATAATATAGTTCATTTGTACAGTGGATAAATTTATTGAGGAGAGTCTTTCATCCTTCGCCTTTTTTAAATAACACTGTCCAACACCAAGTTCTACAATTACTGTTGCGTGGTTCTTATACAATTTTTTGTGCTGATTCCGAATCTGGTCTTAATTTTTTTACTAGACGCAGAGCTTTTGAAAAACATGGATTTGAAAAAAAAAACATATTTTCCAACTTTTAACAAATATTGTGATGTTATTATAAAAGATATTGCATTGTTCTTTACAGCAAAAGATTCTGTAGACTTTCCCGAGTACAGTGATATCCAATATTAATACATAATCACTAAAGACGGAGAGACACCACTTTTACACCAATTTTTGAGTATTTTTTTCTATTTATCTCATAAAATAATGGTCCAGCGCGGAAAATCGAACTATACCACGCGATAGAGCAGACTTTTACCTTGAGAAACCACCCTTTCAAGTTTCGAACGTCGACGTTTTCTTCGAACCAGAAAGCAAAATATCACAATATTTGTTTATGGTAAAGTTGAAAAATGTGTTTTTTTTTCAAAGTCATGTTCCTCAAAAACTGTGCGTACAGGAGAAAAATTAAGGGCAGATTCGGAATCAGCGCAAAAAACTTTATCAGAAGGACCCAACAGTAGTTTGGGAACAGAAAAAAAGTTGAAATTTATTGGACAGTGTAATTTGGGACTAAAACTTTTTTTTCATTTCGGTGTACACAACAATATTTCGAAGTGAATGCCATATAAGTAGCATTAATATGAATGTAGGATCACAAATGCATGTTGTCACATGATTTTATCCTTTTATGACAAAAATGAGTAGTTGTAATTTAAAATAGTAAAAATATTTGAAAAGTTTAAACATACTACTATATCATTTTGAACCTATTAAATATAATAGGGAAGAAAACAGACAAACAAGAAAGCGAGCTAATAAAAACGTGGTAATATATTTCTATTTCACTCCAGTTTGTTGCAATTCAGGTAAGAAATTTTTATTTTACATAAAGATTCGCAGTCTAATTATAATATTATCAATTTGTTTACATGAAGAAAATCTCTATACTATCATATAGAATTAGGAAAACATTTTATTTTGCGTTATTCTTTTATAGTATAGCCATAACGAAAGTACATTGTTGTGCTCAGACAATGAACAATTTTAATAAGATTCTTGCAAGCAGTAAAGTCAATCATTAAGTTCCATTTTTTTTCACTGAATTTACGAGGCCAAATATTTGATTATTCTTAACGTAAAATTGAATTATCATTTACACAAAAACTTCCGAGTATCATAAAATTAAATCGTTTGTGAAAATTCTTTTTTTAATCATTGTGTGTACTCTAAATCTTTGTAGGAAAGAAAAATGATGAGCAGAAACTTCGAAAACAGAGTGCGAGCGCGAAGAAAATAGTCTCTGAGTCACACTCGTAAAATAAACGCGACGCATATTTAACATTCGGGATTTGTGACGTTCATTTTTGTGCCTGCCCGAATCTAATAGGCCGTTTATTTTGAAACTGGTACGGCTGCACTTTTTTTATCCTTCGGTTTAAATTACACGGAAATGTATAATGTCGTGAGACAAACAAAAAACACAAGTACAATGTTATAAATATTTTAGACTGTGGATCTTAATGCAAAATAAAATTTTGTTTAAATAAATTGTGAACAGCAGAGATTTAATAAAAATGCACTTTTTTAAAATCATTTCAACAAGTCGAGAATAGTATAGCAGTGTTATTAAATTATGCAAAATAACATTTTGTCAAATCAATTGTGAACAGTAGAGATTGAATAAAAATGCACTTTTTCTTTTAATGATTTTAAGTCGAGAATTGTGCAGCAGTATTCTTAAACTCTTCCGAAGCCTTTTTTGTATTTCACATATGTATTCATCTTCCTCATAAATGCATAAAATTCGCAGTCTATAAAAGTAGTACCTTTTATCAAAGTAGTACAAACCATTAATATACAGTATTAAAGTAAATATAATATCACAATTTTGTGTGTGTGTGTGTGTGCTTGTTAAAAATTCATCAAGTTTTTACCACATTTTTATTAGCTCGCTTTCTTGTCTGTCTGTTTGTTTGTTTGTCTGTCAGTTCTGTACAAATTTTGCAATTGATTTTAAACTAATTAACGATTTAATTCAATGTACCCCAAAAATTCTAATTTAAATAACAGTGCAAAGATTCGATTGAAATGAAAAATTGGGAAACCTACATACGTCAGCAAGCAGGGGAGCATGAATTAAAATTTGAAATATAAGCAGACTCATGCTGCACTTAAAATAAGTGGCTCAAACAGGGATTGGTGTTTTTGTGTGTCCGGCGAGATGAGGCGCCTCCGCTAGTGACACATATACGTACGTACATATGTATGTAACATAACGACTGCTACTGTTCGTGCAGCCTCTTAGAGACGATGAGAGTTTTTTAATGCAGCGAAATTAATTGCTGCAACGCTGGCATGTTGACCACTGCATTCGCAGTAATTCCACGTTAGCTGTCTTCTGCTAGGATCAGCGAATATTTACTGCTCTTCCCTATACATTTTCATATTATATTTACATTATGATATACATTACTTTTCTATTTGCACTTTTAAATAATTAATTTCGTAATATAGCGAATTTTTAGCTAATAGGTAGTGTATACTACTGTGTACAGGTGTCCCAAATCTGTCGGAGAACTTTGACCGGTATTTGAAGTAATTGTTTCCTCAGCGAAAATTTCCGCATCGGCTTTGCTAACGAGTTATTAACGAAAAACACCGACCGATCAAAGCGCGGCTACGGCCGAGAGAGGCGTTCGAATTGGCTGTGCCGGGAATCGTCCGCAGTAGCCGTGTTCTGATTGGTCCGTGTTTTTCGTTAACCCTCATTTTCCGTCCACCCGTTATTTCACAGTGGTAAAATATTGATGAAATAACAAGATAAACAATTATTCTTCATTGAAAATTTATATTTTGGATTTCTCGGTTATGTGTTTTGCATTAAAAAAATAAATGTCACGAACTTTCGGGTAAATTTACCTACAAATAACAGAACAGTATAACTTATTTTAGGAAAACTATGTCACTCTTTTCTTGCGATTTTCTCCAGAACGAAGCAAAAACGAGCAAATCTCTAAAGACTTTTTGTCTTAGTTTTTCAGTCCCCTACACGCTCCTGAAGTTTTGCCATTTAAATTCGGGACACCCTTTATAATAATCTAGAACTGTATTAACTAGACTGCGGATCTCTTTATGCAATTATGGCTTTTGAAAATTTTCAAAAAATGCTATAGGATATAATATAATATATAGACTGCAGATATCTTTATGTAAAATAAAAAATGTTTTCATTGATTGCAAGAGACAAGAGCCAACTAAAAATTTCATTCTTTTATTAAGCTAAAACTCGTATACCGGTGGCCTTAATTCTTTTTAATACAATATTTCCTCTGTTTTAAATTGTGTACGTAACTATTTTTGTCATTAATGCATAAAATCCGCAGTCTAATAACATAAAATATGACAGAATTTAGTACGATTTTAATTTATTTCAGATCTAAAAAGGCTACACACTGCCACGGAAAATAAGATTCTATTTCATTTCGCTTTCTTAAAATTCGCATAAACATTCGCAGTCTAGTGTTAACACTAGGTTTATGGAGCACTAAAAATGACTATTAAATTGATAAAAATAGCAAAAATATGTCTATCCAAGTTTTTAGCTATTTCTTAAGTGATCTATGTATATTCAAGAAAATAAATCGGTTGAATAATTCCTTATAAATTAATAGACTGCCTATTTCAAACGTTTATGGCACAAAAGAGTAGACGAAATTTATGGCACAATAGACAGATAAAAAATACTTAAGAATGGCAAAGTATTTTTGAAATCCTTAAAAGAAGAGAAGAATTTCTACCTGGCTCTCCTTGCTTGCAATCGGTGTGAACAATTTTGATTTCACACGAAGACCCGCAGTCTCGTCATACGCTAAATAGAGATTGTCGAATACTGTGACACCAGCGAAGCGTGTAATACTGTATAAATACAACCTCAAACTGACTTCAGACGTGTTGAATAATTCAAACGGATGTGCAACCACTCTCGCTGGTTCTCGTATATATGTTCCACGCTGACAGTGTGACATTTCAAATTTGCAGTTCTCCCCGAGGAAACAATAAAACCAGGAGAATTATTAGAAAATAAATTACCATTTCCCATATTTCACGGCAAGCCCACGTTTTCATAATTCGACTTCATAATTATACTTCTTCAATGCTCCATAAAATTCATTCCAATCCCACGTAGCTGCACATACACTCCCGGACAAAAAGATAGCACATCTCGTCTATTTTTTCTCATTTGGTAGAATAAACTGAAGAAAGTGAGTATTTTAATATGTCAACATATTTTCTGACATGCCTCTATGTATAATGTACTGAGTACCATCGACAATATTTACAGTGACTTCCACTAATATTCGGACACTCTTACAAACACCATAACTTTATTAATATTGGACTATATGATTTGAAAATTTTTGGGAAGCTAGAGCAGTTAGTTTACTACAGGATGTGAAAAGAAATATTTTCAAAAATTGCGTTTGGTCGGAATTGTAGAGCTAATACTAAAAGTTGCATTTTACAACAATTTTCCATACGAGCCCACATAAAAAAGTTGAAAAATACAACTTTCAGTATTTTTTTTCAGTTTTTTTCAAAAAATGTTGTCACGTTGCGTAGCAAATTAACTGTTCTAACTTCTCCAAAAATATCAAGTCGTATATTACAATATTAAAAAAAAGTTATGGTGTTTTTAAGAGTGTCCGAATATTAGTGGGTGTCACTGTACTTCAACAGAATTCTAGAAATAAAAACGTAAATATTGTGTTTCGCAAGTTGGGACAAAATGACAGCACGTGTAGTAAATCTACGCTTCCCAGTTACACTGAAGCTCGCGAATTGCGAACATCAACCTCAGAACATATAGTTAATAAAGTCCGTGATATTATCTCGTGTTGTATATTTGTTTAAAAAAGGCAAAATATTATCAAAAATGGGTCGCGGAAAGAGATTGAACGCGTGTGAAATTAACACTATAATAAAATTGGAAGAAGAACAATATTCACTTACAAAAATAGCAAAAATTAAGAATAGAAGTCGAAAAGTAATAATGATTTCTTGAAAAATCCGGAAAACTATAGTAAAAAGAAGAGTTGTGGACGTCCGCAAAGTCCAAGTGCCCGGGAACGTCGTGCAATACTAAGAGCAGCATCCAATGCTAAGATGACTGCAAGGCAAATTGCTGAAAGTATTGGTGTAGACACTAATATAAGGAATGTGAGAGGTGTTTTACAAAAATGCAAATACATACAACAAAGAAAATTAAAGAAGAAGCCTTGGTTAACTGTGCAACATAAGAAAAATCGGTTACACTTTGCGGAAAAGAATATTCATATGCGAAAGAAATGACGAAGAATAATATTTACGGATGTAAAGAGGTTTAACTTAGATGCACCTGATGGTCTGAGTTACTATTTTCACGATATGCGAAAAGAGGAACAGTTTTTGAGTCGTCGGCAAATGGGAGGTGGTAGTGTGAAGATTTGGTGCGGTATCGGGTACTATGGTAAAATGGAAATCAAAGATATAACAGGAAAAATGAATAGCAAAATGTATTTGGAAATGATTAAGGAACAAATAAACACGTACGCGACCAGAATTGCTGGAGAGAAGTATACTTTTCAGCAGGATAATGCCGCAGTACACTGCAAAAGTAGTAAAAGAGTACTTTTCTCGAGAAAAAATTCTTGTTCTCGGAAAATCTTGTGCCCGAGCTGTATATAGAAATGGCAGACAATTTGGAAATATTGCGAAATTAAAAAGATGTATCCAAGATGAGTGGGAGTAATTAGAGCAAAAAACCATTAAAAATTCTATAAATCTTTGCCAAAGAGAATGATGACTATTATTAAATGTAAAGGAGTCACAAAATATTAAGCATCAATTATCATTCGTTGATTTACTGTTATACATAATTTTAAGTTAAATGTGCTATCATTTTGTCACACCATATTTCCTTAAAAATTCTTTTTTTTTTTAATAAAATTGTATATAGACTGGCGAAATTCAATTCGATTTCATTTCATAGTCAGTTTATAGAGATATTTTGCAAGACTGTGTAAAAATATAACCTTGGTTGTAATGTTAAATAAATAAATATTGCGTTAATTTTGAAGTGTGCTATCATTTTCTCCTGGAGTGTATTCTCAGACCACGAATTTTATGCAATTTATGACAACAGTAAGCACATGAAATAACGAGCAGTAAACATATTTGTTGTATTGTTTTCCACTCGGTGCAATCACTATGAGAAGTTTTATTTTGCATAAGAATCTGCAGTGTAATTATCGAAAGATGTTATTAAATGGCTCTCCCCTTTTCCTTACCTTCGGTTCGCTCGATAAACTACGAACAATTATGAATCCATTGTTCTTAATCGCGATTGAACTACCTTCGCAGACACAGTGAGAATTAATTTTAGAAGAGTCGAGTTCACTTGAATTGGATAATTGCACGAATTAGGATTAATATCGAAAGATCCGAAGCCGAGATCAGTTTGGGAAAGGCGAGGATTGTTTGCAAGTTATGCTAGTTAGTTTTGAAGTTCTCGGACACTCACCTCGCGAGAAAGGGTAATCCTATATTCACGACCGTACACCGTTCGCCTTTTTCGCTTTCGTTTCGTCGGCGATTTTCGCGCGTCGAACGAGTCGTTCGATTAATTAGTCGGGAAGATAGCGCACGTGACACCGTACAGTGTCTGTCCAACACTGACACGATCCACTTGGCGAATCGCTCGCGTCGCAGCACCAGCGCGCACGCATGCGCAAACAGGTTTCCCCGAGTCAGGTGCTCAATTCGTCGATCACGTCAATTTCAGAGGAATTGAGAAACAGTGTGGGCCGAGTTTGAATCGAACCAACGATTTCTGCATCTCCCGGCTGAGGGATTTATGTTTTTCAGTCTAAAATCAATTTCTGATCTCACCGAATCAATTTTGTACTCGCGAGGGATCTTGTTTGAGTTATATAAACCCATTTTTGTGTCAGAGACTGTTCTCAGAAAAATATTGCATACGTATTTGTTTGGTGGCCATTGTCCACGTCGAAGGTGTGGTAATAACTCTCGAAGTTGGGGATTGAAAACTCAATTTGGTACTTTGGGATTATCCCGTCGACCATTTTCGCCAAATATAATATATATGATGTTAAATAAAATAAAATGTTAAATAAATGTATATATTATATATTACAATATATATTTTATACATATATTATATATGATACTACCTTTTTTGGCGATAATTTCGTGTTTGGCGAAAATCCCAAAGTACCCTCAGTTTATAAGATATTTAGGAAGCTAAAGGGTGTAAAGAAACATTTTCTTTAACGTAAAGAAACATCGAAAAAATTGATTATTATTTGTTTTAACTACGATGCACTATACAGGGAGGTCCGTTTAAATAAGGACATTTCAATATCTCTTCAGGTTGTCAAGGTCATCGATGTTTTTTGGTACATAACTACATTTTTGTTTTATTGCATCGTGTAACTGATCGAAAAATACATTCAGATATGTATAACAACATGGCCTTTACGTGGTCCATCTCTTCAGGTTATTGTGATGCAAAAAATATTT
>CM052318.1:14412500-14436774 GCA_028455605.1 Lasioglossum malachurum | reverse complement strand
TCGTATAGTATGACACATTATACATACGATATAACACGTTGAATACCCCGCTAATTCTTTCCCCATGTAAAAAATAGTAAAGAGAATATCCCCTCAATGTCTCATAAACATTTAAACATTTTTAACATTCGAATGCCACATTATAATGGGGACATTTATGTTGAAAATGACAATTAAATGAAAATTAGCAATAGTAATTTCACTCTCCATCCGTGTATTATTATTTTAAAACAATAATGTTACTCCAGTATTTACTAAAATTATACATACATACATATGCACCTCTAAATTCGTACGTTATAATTGAATAATATTATAATAAAGTTGAAATTACAATTAGATGCAGTTTCGAATTGGAAATATAAATTTTTATAGTTATGATTCCTAACAATCATTCTAAATATATTCATGCCTCCTGTATTAGTACGATTTGCATATTATTTTAACTATACCGCAGATATTCCATCAGCAATTACTGAACATATTTACAAATGACGACATCGCATATTAATTCAGCACTGTTTTAACGTTGATATCATTTCAATGGTCACATGTACAGGGTGTACAAAAAAAGATAGTCATCCATTCTAGGGGTGAATCTACATCTCTGGATCGGTGGCATTTGTAAGAGAATCATGCCACAAAATTGTTTATAAAAATTGACAGTCCTCGCGAGGACGCAAGAGACGAGAAGATTGAAAATCATTGTAGATACATTCGCGCATCGTCAAATTACGGAACGCAAATAATTATTTATTATTTGAGCAAGTCTAAATGAATTACTATTTAAAATAATAAAGTTATTTCTATTGACAAATAATAAATTAAATTGTATTTTTTTATACAAATATAGTATTGATGTAAAAACAAACTTTAACAACAATTTTCATTGTTATAAACAATTTTGCGGCAAGTTTCTTTTATAAATGTCCACCGATCCAGAGGTGTAGATTCATTTCTACGACGGATGACCATTACTTTTTATACACCCTGTACAAAAACTAAATCACTGATTAATTTATTTTATCCTCGTTACAGTTACGTAACTCTTCTACTCGTTACGATTTACAAGAAATCGTACAGATGTATTTTTATCTGCAACTTATTATTTGCGTAATATACACACAGTTTTGATTATAATTTCGAGGCAGAATACCGAGATTCTTGATCTGAATATATTCCTGCCTACGCCATACTTATTTTCCGCCGCCCACGACATCCCTTCTCTTCGTTTCCGCTGTGAGAATCGTTATTTATGGTAATAACGATACCTGTACGTCCTCAGACAATTAAATATACTAATATGGTTACCCAGCATTTCTCAATGAATTATGGAAGTTGTAAACGTCACATTCCTTAAGGAAGAAACCATACACAGTAAACCAACGGTATTTTAAATTCCGGATACTGTTTACATAAACAATTGCTTCAGTTTAATATATAAATGGAATTATCTTACCCAAGTTAGTTGTAAAACACAACTGACAAAATATGAACTACATATAAACAAATACTAGAGATTCTCAATTAAATACTTCTCACTCTGAATATGAACTAATTTACGCGCGCGCGCCTGTGTTTATTAATAATTAGACTGCGGATTTTATGCATTTATGATAAAAGTGGGTAGGTCTAATTTCTAACAGTAAAAAATTTGAAGAATTTAAATTTACTACTATATTAATTTTAACCTATTAAACATATTCAACAAGAAATTAAATATTTATTTCACCCCAGCTTGTTGCAATTCAGGTAGAAAGTTATTATTTTGCATAAAGATCTATTAATGATTTATTCTTAATCTGGGATTTGTTACATTTAAATATACTTAGTTAAATAAAACGTAGTAAATGTAATGTTTAATATTTTAGTATAGCATAAAAAAGTTACACGACACGCGAAGCATAGAATTTTTATGTGGAAGACAATCTTATAGATAAGTACGAATTACAAAATTATTAACAGGAATAGTGTTTTAATGTATAATATGTATATTTTATGTTCCATAATTTGTCTCTATTCCATACAACTTGACAGAAACAAATGCACATGTTACAAACACATAAATGATGGAATCGATGGTTATGAAACATCTTATACCAAGAACAAAAAATATTTCGATGAAATATGAATATTTATGAAATCCTGCATGCACGCAACCTTATTTCCATCGTTACGCAATTTTATAAACTCGCACCAAAACATTACACGACGCCCGTCTACAGTGTTTACGAATAGAGTTAATAAGTTTTCGATATTTTCTTTTCATTTTTATATTAGTATAGGGTATATATACATGTATACTTCTTACATAGAAATTGTAAGAAGTGTCTTGAAATTGAATTTTATCATTTAAATGTAATCGACACGCAGAGTTGTGCAGAATTACAATCGAATTACTCCAGGAATTATAATTACATATAATTGAATTACATTGTGATTCAGTTGTATTGTAATTTATAATTCAGATCTTCATTCAATTAAATTACAATGTAGTTCGTAATTGCAATTGGAGTACAATTACAAAATACTTAATATACTTGTAACTAAATTACATTAATTACGAATTACGATGTAATTAAATTAAAATTAAAAATTAAAGAATAATAAAATAATATGTAAGAAGAGGTTGAAAAATCCGTGTGAAGGTTTCAAACAGAAGGAATTTATTATTTATTTTATAATATCTGAACAGAAATAACTTCTGCGTTACACATATTTTTTAAAATTTCAACCATAAACATGAAATAGCGTTACGTATTATAAACGAGAACGAGGAATAGTAACTACGCTGCGTCGCACAGACAGCAAACAAGTATATGAAAGAAAAACATAAAGATGTATCGCACATCTTCAAAGTTCTGGGCTATAATTTGGGGAGCATAATTGAATTACTATACATATAATTGAAATACAATGTAATTCAGTTGCGTAATTGAATTACAATGTAATTGAATTAGCACAACTCTGTCTACGTGTAATACAGTATGAATGAAGTATATAGAATACTTTTTTTTAGCTAATAAGCTTCAATTTCGTAATCGTCGTTAACGCTGGGAGTTTAATTATAATAAAATGTTTCAGGGACAACGAGAGTTCCAGTCTGTGTGGATATGTGTGGTGAGAATGAGTAAGAAACATAATGAGTGAGAGGAAAAATGTATGAAGTGTATATTATACAGTCTACACTTTTTACTTAAAAAATCATTTACATACATAGCATTTACATTAAAGTCTTTGGTAAATGTTTACTTTAGGGGAGGCATCCCCGATGACTCAAGAACAACATTTTGAGTAACCCTTAACACGTTAACTGCCGTGTCACCCGTATTCGGGTGACAGCAGAAGTTCTCATCGGGCGCACCGACATTCGGTAGCAGAGCACGCATCTTACAGCGGCACGGGTGACCTGACGGGGATTTTGTTGTAAACACGCGTGGCAGTCAACGTGTTAAGAAGTTTTAGCCGACTCCCGTTATTTATTAAAAATTATAAACAAAAGAAGTTTTGGTAATTATTTAGAAAGAGGCACTCCTCTCTGATTTTGATGAAATTTAAATATGTTATAGATTTCGACATTTTGAACAACTTTTTCCTTTTGCCTCTCCACGCCCCCCCCCCCCACCTAATCCTAACTAATTCTGATCGCATGATTTTTCATTACTAGTTCAAATCCTGTATGACGGCTATATAGAGTGCAAAAATCATGCGTGCACGAATACAATTACTCTTTTTTCGCGAATATCTCGGAAACTAAGGCCGAGCGTCGGATAATGTATAAAGCAAAGTTGTTCAGAATAGAGTCCTTGATAACATATGTCAAAGGTCAAGGTCGAATCGAGAATGCCTCCCCTAAAGTAAATATTTACCAAATCTTTTTATATGCTAATGGAATTGAATTTAATCGATTTTAATATATCTTTGTTTTATTTTTTTTTATTTCAGGACTTCTCAAGTAGTGAGTGAATAAACAATTTTTTATATTCTATCTCTTTCGTAGATAATTTTTACGAGTACAGTGAGACCGTAAGAACGCCAGGCGTTCCCGCGGGTAGTAATCTGTTTCTTATACAGGGTGTCCCAAAATTCCTTCAACAGCCGGAAATGGGAGGTTCCTGAGATCATTTGAAGCAACATTTTCCTTTGAAAAAATGTTATCCGCGGCTTTGTTTAGGAGTTATTAATGAAAAACACGGACCAATCAGAGCGCGACCTAGACGCGAGTTGACACAGACGGCCCGGCGCGCCAACTGTCTATTAAAATTTTTTCTTATGTAGAAAACATGCAAATCACAAATCTGACCTAAATATCCTATATTTTCTAAATTTTAATAATTATTATTATATTTTCTAATCTTTCGAATTTTTGTGGGGTAATTGTTTTCCAATTTGGCTTCTAGCCTGTCCATCCCACAATTTCTCAATCATCCTATAATCGCCCCATAATTTCTCAATCTCTTTTTTCCAACATTTATTCAAATGGTATGTGTTTATATTTAATTTTGTATTCAAATAATATCGTATAATAGCTTATCAAGGAAAATCAAGCTGGAAGCTTCTATTCTTTAATTACCATTTTGTTGAAGATAAGTATGTGTCCGGTGATTTATGGACGGGGGTGTACGTAATTGTCTGCTGACAACGCTTTAAAATTGAAAATCTGGCTTCCTCGAACACACACCTTTTGTGTTGCAACGTCATGTATTTCACTAGCTGACTGTTCAATTTCGATAGAGTCCGCTATCGTACCGGAGCATTTTCTACAGAGTTGGTACTTCAGAATCGTAGACAGCCTTTTATCGATTGCGGCTGTGGGAGGAAATGATAGTATCAACAAAGAATATAACAGATCATGATTTGAGGCTGCAAAATCTGTAGGGTGTTTAGCTACAGGTTTTAGAAAATTTAGGGGGTGGTTCTCGACGATTATAGAAGACGAATATGAAGAATAAAAAATTGCGATTTCGGCTTTGTTATTTAGTTATTAACAGTTAAAAATCTGCCCTAAATGCGGCAACGCATTCAACAGAGGTGCACATTGCGTACGTCACACAGGCGCGCGACAGTTCCGTATCAAGTGACAAATGTATGGATATCTTGGTTCTCATCGGGGGCCCCAGCGAGGTGAAAATGTTTAAAAAATCGTTGGACAACATTGAACCTACCTACTCGTTAAAATCCACAAGGGCATTTCTAATATACGCCCAATGGAATTATCGAGTAGAGGGGGTCGATGCCCTTTCACTTTTAAACTGTTCTCGCACATATCCACAAATTCTTAATGTGCTCTGTTCATAACACCGTACACAATACACTGGAACAAACCACACATGTGCGCTAGCACTATTGTGTGTATATTCACATAAATTAAATGGAAATTATTTCATACTTTTAGCGCATTTTTTTTTATAAAATATTAAAATTAATTTTTTTTATAAAATTTTTTTATTTCACACTTTTTAGTGGAACGAGCAGAATTTGTAGAACACCGTAGGATGGTTTTTCTATCTTATTGATAATTTGCAATAAAAACCGCAAAGAATGAAAAAATGCAAAAGAATCCGCACTAATCATATGGAAAATCTATCCCGGTAAAATCAGTTGGATTTTTCATATGTTGTAGCTTATGATCTACTGAACGAAAGATGTAATGGATATAAAGATCAATAATGGACAGTTATCGAGTTATAATCAGTAAAACATGACAAATTCGAGCTGCCGAATACTTAAATCTCGGTAATTATTTATTTTTTGGAAAAATGTTTGAAACAAAAATAGTAGGGTTTCACAAAATCTGTTTGGTGGTGTCATTATTTTTGGATTTCTGTTCACAGACATTTTCAAGGTCATTAAAAATGCAAAAATTATGACACCACCTAACAGATTTTGGGAAACCCTACTATTTTTGTTTCAAACATTTTTCCAAAAAATAAATACTTACCGAGATTTGAGTATTCGGCAGATCGAATTTGACATGTTTGACTGATTATAACTCGATAACTGTCCATTATTGAGCTTTGTGCCCATTACATCTTTTGTTCAGTAGATCATAAGCCACAACATATGAAAAATCCAACTGATCTTACCGCGATAGATTTGCCATATGATTAGTGCGGGGTTGTTTGTTTTCAAGGGACCAATCGGGAGACATACTCTACAAGATGCAAAAGGTTTCGTTCCGATTGGTTCATCCATCTCGCGGTAATCGGTGAACATACGTAGAAAAAAAGGCACATACAGATCGAATTGAGTAACCTCCTTCTTTTTCGAAGTCGGTTAAAAAGAATGAAATTGCTTAAATCAAATTATGGCTTTTGAAAATTTTCAACAAAATGCTTGAATATAAAATATGATTCGTACGATTTTAATTTATTTCAGATGTAAAAAGGCTGCTATCACGGAAAATAAGATTCTACTTCATTCCACTTTCCTCAAATTCGTCTACAAAAATTGAAAATTGCATCCACAGTCTAATTATAACATTTATACTAATTTCTTAATAACTAGACAGGGATGAGTCATTTTTACACGGATTTGCAGATTGAAAATCGCATTTTGCAGAATGCAAAAAGAATTTTGCAGAAGTGTTTATTGTTAAAAATCTTGTGAAATTTGGGATATTAACATTTCCATTTTGTAGTCAGTCTTCAATTTGATGACATTGTCACCGATGAGATTGTATAAACATCTGCAACCTGTTAATGGTAACTTAAGTCAGCTGACAATTATTGTAAGTTGATTACTGATTTTTTTCTATAGTTAAAACAATTGATGAAACATTGTTATATTTGAATGAATTCCGTGTAGTCACAGGAAACAAAAAAGTTTGAAATATAGAAATACGAAGTCAGTTTTACATCGCGCGCGCGCGCGTATATATATATATATATATATATATATATATATATATATATATATATATAAATTGGCCATCGAAGATAAACAAATTAATTTTAAACACAATAATGTACTCCTTTCAATTTCTTCATAGCATGTAGTATTACGAAAGTATAATAAATATATACAGTGGGTGTACAAAGTATTTGTACACCTTTTAAAAACGAATAACATTTTCAAATTTATACCCCACAGCTTGAGTTTTTTTGAGTCGTTAGAAGGATTAGTTTACTAGCTAATATGAACATCATTTTTTTTTTAATTGTTGTTGGTCGCAATTGCGAAGGAAAAAGTAAAGGGCACGATTCTTGAGTTTTTTTTATCTGTGCCTGTATAATGAAAGTTTAAAACATGTATTTTGCAAATGTAAGTAAATTACATATTTAAGTAAAGTAAATTAAATTAAATGTAAAAAAAAATTTTAACAACAATTTTCTTTGTTGTAAACAATTTTGCGGCAAGTTTCTCTTACAAATGTCCAGAAGTGTAGATTCACCCCTCAGACGGATGACCATGACTTTTTATCCACCCTGTACAAAGTTTCATTGAAATAGGTTGACGCATAAAAAAACTTTGGACATTGTAAGATGTAAAAATCATTGAATTTGGCGATTCCTTTAAATCACAGGTTCTCTTACAATTTTTGCTATTTTCAATCAATTATGAAACTTTGTACATTTATATAACTTACTTAGACATACGAAAAGCTCCTTCTAAATTTTCATTACAGGCACAAATAAAAATTTTTAAAATCGTGATGTTTACTGTTTTCTTCGCAAAAAAATGGGGTCAATAACAATTTAAAAAGAAAATTATTTTCACATTAGTTAGTAAACTAATGCTTCTAACGTCTCTGGAAAACTCAAGCTGTCGGGTTCGATTTTGAAAAAGTTATTCCTTTTTAAAAGATGTACGAATACTTTGTACACCCACTGTATGTACAAATGTAAAATTTAATATTGGCGCGTCTACGCATGATTCAGTGACGTCTCAACATGGCTGCCTAGAGCAAAATCAATACAGTGTTCCCAACTTCAGCATTGATGATATAGTTTTTGTCCTGAGCAAGCATCAAGTAAATAATTTACCATTTTTATAAACATTTTTTCACTACTACTTTATGGGACGTGTTACATTATATTTAAATTATTGCTGTTACATTATAATAACATTTAAACCTCCCACGTTGTGTTACTGTAACACCTTATATCGACGCTGGTAATAATGGCGCCAAAATCGCAAATGACAAAACTACGTTCTTTGAGTATGCATGGTTATGGAAATTATTTTAATGATAGTAATTCTTGTTTTAGAAATAAATTCATTTGTAATATTGTATTTCAGTTGCTATTTTTATGATTATAGAAACAACATATGCTAACTATGTATTGCTGGTGATAACGTTCAAAATCTAAAATTATGTAAAATATATTACTATACATTTCAATATGCCAAGTACATTAAATAAGAAAATTTTTTAATAATTTATTACGTTCCTGCAACGTTCACGTCGGTTCCCGATTTAACGCTTTCATAGATTTTGCATATGTGTACATACATTTATGTATACATGTTCCGAGGAAGATGATGAGATAATGTATTGCAAAGAAACACCTCGTAAGCTGTTTACGTATGCGAAAACTTTCTAAAGGAACATAGTTCGCTTAACCTTACAATTTCGCGTATAGCATTGTAATCAACCATTTGAACAGCACATCAAACTCGATGTTGTTAATTATATTTTACCGATTGTAAATTCCATACATGATTTTTTAGGAATTACTCAAATTGAATGCAAAAATAAAAGGACCTACATGAGTTATATATACTTTACTTTCGGATAATGTCATTTTTCAAAACACATAGCTGAACTGAAGATTTTTGTCCATAATAAGCATTTTCTGAATTTTTATTGTGAAAAACACAAGACAAATAGAAATTTATTTCGTCCTTGAATCATTCCGAAAAGTCGAAAATACTACATTGATATTTAAAAATTTTTTATAATCATTATTAACATCTTCTGTAAATGTGTACTAATTCTTAAAAAGAAGACCTAATTAAAATTTATGGTTTGAAGCTAAATATTTTATTGAGTTAATCACAGAATTCCGTTTGTAATATAAAGTGAACTATTATAATTTGTAAATTATTCTAATCTTGGTATTTATTCGAAAAAAATAAACATCCCAAGAGTATTATTACAATAACAGGATTCAATATAGAATTTTAACAGCATTTAATTTCTTTTTTCATAAATTTTTTAATTCAACGTTTTTACAATGTCAAATAAGTTTGAAGTTGTCGAATTTAAAACGTTTTAAGACAATTTTTAAACGCAAGTTATTGTTACGCTCCCATTATTAACAAAAAAAATTAAATATAATTATCACCGAAATTAAATACCAAATAATAATGATAGCCGAAGAAAAAATAACAATAATTAAAAATTTTATTCAAGTCCGATTATATTAAAAAGTAGTTTCACACCAGATTCTGCGGTAGATTCTCCGAAAAATTCGAAATGTCTCCCCAACGAGGTACGCTGTGATTCGCTCCTGGCATCAGGACCGTACATGCAAACGTAAGTTGGTGTTGCGTGCCCCTTTGATGATATAAAAATTAACTATAATAATCACAACAGAAACTTAATTTCAAATAAGAATAAAACAGGTGAAAATTGTATTCAAGTTTGAGTAGAGTCAAAAATATTTTTACATAATATTCTGTGATAGATCCCCCAAGAAGTACTAAATGCTACGTTCCTTTCATTAGGACCGTACATATAAACGCAAATTGGAGTTATGTGCTTAATTACCAGAGTTAGGCTCGGTTTATTTGAAATAAGACTGAAATATTTAAATCTGAATTATTTTTTAAAATACTTTATTACTTTTATTTTACAAATAACATAAAAAATTTATTTTCATTTGGCGGTTAAATCAAATATTTTATTTGAATATTTTTTACATCAATTACATTGTTCAAAAAAAATAATAAATAATTTCACCTCAAGAAGAAGTTATCGATGTAGCTAAATGAATCATTAAATTTAGATATGCTAATGTTTGTAGTTTAAAATTGTAACACATAATAACTACAATGTTGGAGAGTACGAATTATTTGATCAAATGAAAAATTATTTGAATTTCAAGTGAAACAATTTCCTGAAATAATTTGGCTGTTCGAATAAATCAACATCTGATTATTTCGAGTGGCACGTAGTCAAATAAGATAATCCTATATCCTAACGATTATTGTCCAAACAATTGATTTCGATAACGCCCAAGTCCGATAATTACAGTTGGAACTTACCACATTACCGACCGGTGATTCTTGCATAATTTTGAAAAATCTATGTGTCGTACATGGCTTAACACTTTCTAATGGAACCTCCAATAACAACAGCAATTTTCATTGTGAATTAACATGTCACGCTCAATAACGTCATGTAATAGTTTCATTTGAGATTGTAATGTAAAAGAAAATTTCTATGCTTTCTTTTGGTACAGCAGAATTATTGAAAATCCTATTAATAGGCTTCCGGTAGGTAAAGTATTAAAGTAAGAATACAGTAGTTGCAAATTGCACTCAATTGTGACTATAGTAAATTATAGTAAAAAATAGTTGGACAGGAGATTCTGTGATAGATCGCCCAAGATATACAAAATATCTCCCCAGGAAGGTACAGTTTGTTACGCTCCTGGCACCAGGTCTGTATGTGTACTGTATGTCTGCCGGATCTATCCGTGGGTTACATAGACTCTAGCTCGATGACCAGCGAGGGAGGAAGGAGCGAAGCGAGGCAGTGTCGCCAGATGAGCTCCAAACGGAGCTCACACATTTCCCTCTTTTTCCCTTTCCACTATCCCATTCCAGCGCCATGCGCACGCCCCAACGTCCTCCACTAACTAAGACCGTAGACGTAGACCACGGTGACCGTGCCGTAGACTGGTCTGGTCATCAGAGAGAGGGTACATGTATTCCCCTCGATTTTCTCGACCTGGCGACACTGAAGCGAGGCGTTCGTAGCAGGCGGTAGCAGGGAATGTGCGAGGTGGTGGTGGGAGTAGTCGTAGCTAGAGGATGGTAGGGAAGGCATGGTGGTGGTGGCGGCGACTGCGCCGGGTATTTGGCCTGGGCAGCCGGCAATTCGGTGGATGGAGAGAGAAGGGAGATCAGAATGGAATGGAAAGGCAGTCAGGTTAGCCGAGCAACGGTGGGAGAGGCTAGGGACGAGGCAAGGCAAGCGATTTAGCTGCTGCTGGTTCGGCAAGCCACGAGTTTAAGTGCCGAGGTCCCGTTGCCCGTGCCTGCACCGGGTGAGGCGTCATGAAAGCGCGCCAGTTGATCGAGTGCACCTCTCGCCGGACGAAACATCGGATTTCCCATTGTTGATTCTACGTAGTTTTCGTAACGAACTATTTTATTCGCGCGTGTCTCTTCCAGCCGCTGTTAGACTCCGTTCAAAGAAGAGAACGGGGATTAGGATATACACCGATCCGTGGACAAAGGATAACCGTCGTTCCCCGTGTGTTTTCTACGGGTTTCCCCGTCCAGTGATGGTACATGTCTCTGTTTCCGAAATGGTATCTCCACCGTTGAACTAGGACAACGTGCGTGCTGCTAACAAGAAGTATTCGCTCGAATCGAAATTTAAAGCTCTCAGTGAATACGCGTCGTCCTCTGTGATTCAGTGGTTTCCTTCGGTTCCGTGATCATACTCCGAATGGTACCTTGACATATTGATCCCGCAGGTGTGGCCTCCACAACGGAACCGAAAAGTGATCGAAACAATGAGAACTCGTCCCTGTCAATCGGCCAGTTGCTTTTAGCCTGAACTGATATGCTCGGTTTTGCGGTTCGTGTTTCACCTTGACGGTTGGAGCATCGAGTGTGCCAGTTGCGTTTCGGCTGATAGTTTGACAGTGAGGAGACGGAGCTCGGAGCGGAGGGACCCCCCAGGGACCGAAACGCGGATGGAACTGATTCTAATGCTTCTCACGTTCCGTACTATTTTCTATTCTCACCGTCGACGACGTCGTTAACGCAGGCCGTTTACATTCCAGAAAATAGTTGACAGTATTCATCGGATTCTAAGGGAAACACGGATAAACGTGCACAGGTGTGTTATTTACAAGTTACATATCGTTGGGTTCGTTAGCTCGCCGTTGTCTCGTCTGCGTCTGGAGGGTGGCATCCCTCCCGGTCATTATCCCATTCCAAGTGTTCCGAGCAGTACGTTCCGCGAGGAGGAAAGTGTCTCATCTATCCAGGGCGGCGAGAGCATTTCCTTTTTAGATTCCGAATTAACGGAAAGACCGTCGGACATGCCTGTCGCCGACAAACCCGGTCGTTCCTGCTAGATCGAATCCGACGGTTGATCGACGGTATGTCGACCGTGTCTGTAACTTTCTAGTCTGAAAACTAGGAGGGACGAATTAAAAGTTGTCGACGAAAGTACCCGTGCCGAACCAGCTTTCGCAGTCATGACGGAAGGAGGAACCAGACGAACGAGAAAAAAGAAGACCACATGATCACCGTTCAGTTACCGAACCGCTCGATTAGGAGTAACGCAAAAGACTCGGCCGGAGATCAAAGGTGACTGGCAGTTGGTTTGTGACACGACGGTGACACGACGCAGAGGAGACGCGAAACAAGTGGAAGAAGAAGCAAGCGTGTGTTCCAGAGCCAACCAGCCAGCCAGCCGAATTAACAGTCGTCAGGGTTACGGATGGATATGGCAGCTGTCGTTCCTTCTGCCATACTTCGAACTCGCTGCTGCTGCTGTTATCGACAGCGTGCTACCTGTCAGTCGGGCGAACAGGTGTTGTCGCAAGGTGTCCACGGCGGGATACATGATTTCTCGTGATAACAGGCAACACCGAGGGAATTTCAGTGTTGTCGTCGATCGATTGAGGGACTGCGTTAGCCGCGTTCTTGCTCACGGAAAAGTGTTTGCCGGCAGGTCTTAGGCCGAGAGCAAGTAGACCAGAACAGAAGAGAAAGGGGGAGAGGATATTGGCGAAGGAGGCTGCGGTGGATTAAATTCGTTGCGTATCCGTTGTTTCATCACTTCGTTAAGGATGAAGAGCAGCACGGCTGTCGATCACCCGAAGCCGAATTTCACCTTTTACGGCACTCTGCTTCTTCTCTTGACGCTGCTCGCTGAGGTGAGTGGAATGGCGACGGATAATCGTATGAATCTAGGACGTGTTAGTCGAATGCCTCTCTGCCAACGATTCCGTGCATGCACGAGAGTGTCACACTCGAGACACGGTGGCGGTGATCACATTCACTCCGATCTGGAACGGTCTGTTTACCTGCCGATTCTTTGCTTAGGTTTAACCCTTTTCGTCTCAAGGTAACGGGCCGTCGCTACCGCCTTGTATGCTTTCGGAGGATTCTTCCGATATCGTTTTTCCCGGTCGAATCAATTCTCTTCTGCCTCATGCAATTGTTTTTTTTTTTACTGTCACACAGTGAAGCATTTGGTCAGAAGGTCTTTAAATTCGGCTTAACGTCAGCTGTAATATGAAATCAAAGAATCAACATGATCTTTATTTTCTGTTGGAACAAAATTTTTTTCGAAACTTTATACTGTGGCTCACGAAAGTATTCGAACGCTCTTTGAAACAGAATAACATTTTTATAATTATACGAAACGGCTTGATTTTTTATAATCAATTAGAACCATTGATTTGTGATATGATATGCAAAAAAGATTTTCCAAAAATTTATAATTTACAAAGTTATATGCAAAAATAAACAAGACATTTTTCAAAACTTTTTTATTAGGGCCCTTATAGAAAATTTAAAATATTTGTTTTGTAGAGATCTATGTTAGTAATACACATGCTGAAAATTTCATCGAAATCGCTTGACGCGTCGTGTAAAACTACGATTTTCAACATTTTTAATCGCTTATAGCTCGTGTGTATGTTAACCGATTTCGATGAAATTTTCAGCACGTGTATAACTAACATGGATCTACAAAACATATATTTTAAATTTTCTTTAAGGGCCCTAATACAAAAGTTTTGAAAAATGTCTTTGTTATTTGTGCATGTAACCTTGCAATTATAATTTTTGGAAAATCTTTTCTTGCATATCATTTCGTGAATTAATGCTTGTAATTGATTATAAAAAATCAGGTCGTTTGGTACATTTATAAAAATGTTATTCTGTTTTGAAGGGCGTTCGAATACTTTCGTGAGCCATTGTATGTAGAAGTTTGCAGATTTTAAATACTGTTCAACTTTTGTTCGAAACAGCTTTTCCTCAGATTATCGGAAACCCTTGAAAAATCGTGATAATGGAGCTCTTCCACCAAGAAGCTGGAAAAAATTATTTGTGCATATAAATTTTGTTAAAATAATGTAATTTAATGTAATGTAGATCACGAAACTTTAATAAGTATATATTTAAATCATTTATTTATTTTAATCGGGAAACACACGTTGCGTTTCTCAAAAGGCGCAAAATAGTTGCAACTTTTTCTTTTTTAGCATTACAGTTAGGTCAATTTTCAATACTTTGCAAAAAAATTGTCTGAGACGTTCTGGAAAGATAACTAAAAGCTTGGGAATGAGTAGAAATTTTATTATTTTTTCAAGGTAACGAATAAGTTCACTGTAACTAAATATTACAATATTTTATAAATACCACGATGTGTGTAATCCTTCGCTTACCACTAGATGAACAAGACAAATTAATTTGGTAGCTAAATATTGTCGTGTACTCATAAAAATATGCTTATCAGAACATCTATCTTTCACTCCATAACTAAAGTCAATAGCAATGTCCAATTCTGAACTTAAATGACACAGAACTTAGCCACTCAACATCGTTATTTTTTTTATTCTACAGGAGCTTATTCTTAACTATAATTTACTGATAATCATGAATTCTTGAATTTTTATATTTCGAGTCTCTCCCACTTTGTGTTGTCGCGAGGAACCGTTAAATGCTTTCAAACTTACCAAACTTATTTAATAACTGGTTTTTATTTATTTTATGATGTCGCTAATAACCTAGCAGTTGATGCGACATAAAACTATAAATAAAAAAGTTCATATAATTTTTATTTTTTTCATATAACAAATAGTTCTTTCAATTTCGTTTTTCGTTAATGGAATCGATTTTACTCCGTACAATGTGTTCCCATTTCTTTCAACTATCAGGATCAAATTTTTCATGAAAATTTAACGAGTCTTGTTAAATGCTTTACAGTTTGTAAACATAAGCTGTTTATAAAATCGTTGATTTCTTAAATATTTTTTTAAGTATACGGAAAGATTCATATTCGTTTTGTTGTTATTAATGTTATCGCGTTTCACTGTCTGTTCGTTTAGATTTAAGATAACTATTCTTAGGGAATTATATTATTTGTTACTTCAACCCACAGTATTATACTATTTTAAGAAACACATATTTGTGTACAAATAATCTCTTACCCTGACTTACATGAATGTCCCAGATACAATATCTACTCTTATCATTGGATAGTGGGTATTTATGTAAAATAGAAATTATCTACCTCAATTGTAACGAATAGAAGTTATGTAAATAGAAATTTATTGCTTTTACTATTATAGAATGTTTTTACTATTTTACATATGTCATCTACTAGTTTTTGTTACAAATCTAGAAAATTTGCAGTCTACTTGAGGATTGACTAATCCGTTTACTCAAGTATATCTAACTAAATAACTCTAACTTTATCTCGAATGTAGTGAACAGTTGCCATTGAGAAAACTTAGACATTTCCAGCTAAGCAGGATGGTCGCAAATCATAAGAAATCGTCTACAAATAATTTTTCTTCGTATAATTAAATACAGTGAGCCATAGTAATGTTCGAACACTTTTCAGAGAACGATAACTTTTTAAATGCTGGACCATACGATTTAGATTTCTTTGAGAAGTTAGAGCAATTAGTTAACTACAAGACGTGAAAAAAGAATTTTTGGAAAAATTGAAATTGGTCGAAATTAGAGGGAAAATACTAGCAGTTGTCGTTTACAACGTTAGACCAAGTTAGAGCAAGATAGAGCAAGTTGGAGCAAGATAGAGCAAGTTAGTGCAATTGGCACAATACATGACGTGAACAAAATTTTGAAAAAATTGCAATTGGTCGTAGTTATAGAGAAAATACTAGTACATACACAGTTGTTAAAACTTTTTTGTGGGAGCCCATATTGAAAATTTAAAAAATACATTTTGCAGATATGTATTAATCAAACATATTTCGTAAATATCATAATTTTTCCACTATCGAGTTCACTAATGATTTCTGCTATTAATTTTCCCACTATCTAATCTACTAACTAATTATAAGTGGTTCTAATATGTTCCATGAAACGTGATAAAGAGTTCCAATGATACCAGGAGTCACATGAGTCCTTTCGATTAATATACAATTTTATGCGTTCATTATGCATTGTATAACACATAGAATTCGCACTTTGATCCTGTCCTTATCTTCATAATTGAATGACAGAATCAATCGCCTGGTGTTTATGAATTCTACAAACATGCAGGATTCCTAGAAAATCAATTGGGTAGAATATGATTTATGGATACTGTTCTCAGAACTATTGCTTCTGAGTGTTAGCAGTATCACACTAATTTTGTTAGAAAAGTCAAGGCAATTGTGACTGTTATACTATAAGCTAATATGTAGTCTGAATATTAGTGGGAGTCACTGTACCTTGTTGCGATAGAAATACAGGGTAGGTCTCGTAACGTGACGATCTCAAATAACTCGTAAGTTGTTTGTTGTACAAAAAAAATGTTCAAACAAATGTTGCATGGTTCCTAGGGGGACATACAGTGCTGCAATCGGATTTTTGTTACTTCGATTTGTTATCAAGATATGAAGGTCACCTTCAGTTTCTTAAATTCAATGCCCAATATTTTTGATCGAACTCGGATGAAGCACAAAATTCTATGTTCACGAGATATTACCCAAAGAAGAAAGAAAATTGTTTCGATAATATCTCGTTAACTATTAGATTTATGATATATGAAGGTCAATACTTTTTTACATAGAATTTTGTGCTTCATCCGAGTTCGATCAAAAATATTGGGCATTCAATTTAAAAAACTGAAGGTGATCTTCATATCTTGATAAAAAATCGAAGTAACAAAAATCAGATGGCAGCACTGTATGTCACCCTAGGAACCATGCAATATTCGTTTGAACATTTTTTTTGTACAACAAATAACTTAAGAGTTATTTGAGATCGTCACGATACGAGACTCACCCTGTATATCACGATACGGAATTTTGTCGAATTAATTCGGTTCGTTAGACGAAAATCCAAGGTATCATTGTCGGATCGCTGCTTGGATAAAGCTTACTGGTCTCTCGTTGGATCACAAAATCGCAGAGGTCAATGGGCATCAGCGTACGAGGCATCGTTCTCGACAGTTGGGAAAGTCAGGCGTGTTTCGCAATTCAGAGACACAGATTGGCCAAGCAAAAAAAGCCATAAAGAAATTGTCGGAGTTCCCCTTCACTAGACGCTAACAAATTCAATTTTATTCTATTACTATCTTCCTTCGCGTTCATTAAAACGGGAGCGTTAGAATGAGGCTCTACTGAAATATTCAGAAAACTTATAAAAAAAAAGTGTACAGAAAATATTTCTTCTTTAAAAACGTACACTTTTGTTGTTTATAAAGTTTCAAGAGCCAAATTGCAAAAAAGGGCTTTGTACGGGACCCGCAATAATGCAGAGAATATTTCAACACAAAGAACATGAAAAAATATTGCTTCTTCGCTAAATGCAGGCCGACCGGGTTTTCGAAAAATCAAGCTGTTTCATATTCTGTGTCAGTGTCTTTCTTGCGAGAAACATATATCTGCTTCTCTGTCGCCGATTGGCGAGCGGAAATAGTAATATTTTCACTCCGGCGCACCCTTAAAGTAGATATGCAATATTTGATCAGATCATGCTTGCAGTTCCAGGATAACGTTAATTTTTGTAAAAATATATTATTTTATAACATTAATTTTATTACCCTTTTTTATCTTCTCTATCTATCATCATTTTATCTCTAAATAAACATTGATTTTATCTTCTTATATTTTTAAAAGTGGTTTTAGATAATAATTTTGTAGATATTTTAGTAATATTACGAACGTGTTTTATTCTGCCTTGAAAGGAGACAAATTTCCTACGACACATGAACAAACACAGCTTTACCAATCTCGAGTAAAACGTGATTGACGTCATCGAATTTTTTCCAGTGATTCCTCGAATGATTCTCCGAGTGATTAAAGCGGGATTGTTAGTGACTAAAATACTTTAAACGATGCAAGTAGTTTGATAATAATTATGGTTGATCACCAGCGTGAAAAATACATGATCATACTATTTAATTTGTGGTCATTAAACTTTGGATTTTTTGTATTTATGTGAAAAATTAGTAAGAGAAATTTGAAACAGTAGAAAGTTGAGAAGAAGATGTCGACATGTAATTTCCAACTTTTGAAAATTATTTAAAAAGGAAGAAAATCTCTATCTGGCTTCTACGTTTTGCAGTTAACCAAGACAAGTATCATTTTGCAAAAGATTCTGCAGTGTAATCATCAACGAAAATCGCAAAACAGACGTGGTCGTAAACGCGTTAGTAATAGAAAAATAGTCGAGAATATACAGGGTGTCCCGTATTTAAATGGAAAATCTTCAGGAGCGTGTAGGGTACCGAAAAACTAAGACAAAAAGTCTTTTCGAGATTTGCTCGTTTTTGCTTCGTTTTGGAGAAAATCACAAAAAAAGAAACAAAACAAGTTTTCATTTTTGTACTTTTTTAAAAAATTTAATTTAATTTTTTTTATTTACATGAATTTTTGCGATTTTCTCCAAAATGAAGCAAAAACGAGCAAATTTCTAAAAGACTTTTTGTCTTAGTTTTTCGGTCCCCTACACGCTCCTGAAGTTTTGCCGTTTAAATTCGGGACACCCTGTATATTACAAATATTACAAAACATGATGGATGAAGTTATTTTGTAACTTATGCAACTTGTGTAATATAAATTAATGTAAAAACAAAGTTGACCTTCAGATGACCTTGAAAACGCCACGCAAATAAAAAACTGATACTGCCCCCCTCGTTCCTCCTCGAAATCCTTGGATACGCGTTTTACACTTTTTTAATACCTTTCATACATTTCGAGATATTCGGCTGGAATTTTTTCAAATGAACACCCTGTAGAATGGATTTATACTACGGTGGAAGAAATGTTTAATTTTTGAGTTAAAATAGCTCCGAGTGCAAAGGGTTAATATCGAACATCTCAGGATCAAGTTGGAATTAATCCAGACCTCACCCGGACCATTTTCAACAATATGAAATTCAGAGCGTAGGATTCTGAAATTGCATATTATTTCAAATTGGTCGATTAATTTTACGACTCTGAGCACAAAGTCGTTCCAGCAACTTGAAATATGTTCGTTCAAACATGCTCGAACGGCTGTGGAGTACCGATTACTATTCACGGTACGCCCATTTTCCAGCAGCCATAAAACGAGAAGGAGACACTCGGACTAAACAAGTATCGCGCATAACATCGTAGTAATCAATAGACTGCGGATGTTTATGCAATTTTCAATTTTTGTAGGCAAATTTTAAGAAAGTGGAATCATGTAAAATGTTATTTTCAGTGGTAGTAGTCTTTGTGTAGATCTGAAATAAATCAAAATCGTACTAAATTCTGTGGAATTTTATTGTCTAGCAGTTTTTGAAAATTTTTTGAAGCCGTAAGTGCATAAAGATCTGCAGTCTAGTATAAGTACATATTAAGTGTATGCAAAAGTTTGTCTTCTTTCAATTTTCCTTTAATCATTCGGTTGGCAAGAAAGTAATTTCTGTATTTTAAGGTGGAATAAAACCGAATTTCTTTATTCTAGCGATGAACTATAATCACTATAATATTTTCGAACAAATCGAACAAAAAGGGGAATGTCTTATTCATTAAAATTCATTGTTTAAATAAAAAAATTGCCAACCAAATTGTATATACGACATATGTTACCAGTCAATATAATTAGTTTGTTACTTTAGTCACATCGACAGCAATCACACAATGATACAGAAAGGTGGAAGATTATAACCATTATAATTATCAGTCGTTATGCATAACCGATTGAAAAAGATTGAAACATTTACACACGCCTTATAATTCTTTTAATGTTTCTCAGTTTTTTGTATGTGGTCCGTTTATTTCGATCGGAAACGCATAGAATTCATAGTCTACTTACAACAAAAAATAATGCAACTTTCCGAAGAATTTCTTGGAGAAAATGAAACTCGAAGCACGATGAAGGATAGAATATAGTTTAACGACTCGAGGAAAGTTTCTTCGGCGAAAGTCAGCCGCTTTGTATCCAGCGAGGTTTGCAGAAATGAAATTGTTTTACGTTTGACCAATGGCCCACGCCCATTTCGATTGTCTTCAGCATCGAAATAGTATGCGTTCCCTTGAAATAATCGTGTATCGAGGATTGCCGACTGCGGTACAATATTACGGGAAACTATATAATAGGTCATTCACGTATGCCAACGAACAGTAAGTAGGCTAGGTGAAAGTGAATAATGCATTGATCGACGGAAAAATAATACAATGGCGAATCTTCTGTGCAGACTGCTTGAAAATTCAGTGCAATTCAATTAAACAGCAAAAATCGAAACTATAAAGGACATTAGTATTTGAAAGGCAATCATAATGAGATTATAGATACATTATTTAAATGCCACATGTCTTGGTTGATCATTATGTCTTTGTCTTTGCCATGTTGTTTTTCTTTGTTGCTACGGACAAATGCGCAGGTGAAATATTTATAAAACAATAGAAAGGGAATTTGGTAGGGCACTAAGAAAAAACAGACTGTGCAAAATTTTAACCCTGTATCTCGATCGGGAGGGTAGTTATGGGGTAAAATCGAAAAATCAGTTTTTGGCCTATTTTTCCTAGTTAACGATTTAGAAATTCTGAGAAAAATCTGACACACGTCAAGAACCCAAATACATACTTTGCAGTTGTGTGTGTGTGGTTTCAGATTTTTAAAGTGGAAATCCTGCTTTTAAAGAATCAAAAGCCTCCAAAAATCGAAAAAATGCAGATTTCACGTGGAACCTAGAGTGACAACATTTATATTTTTACAGTATGCGATATATTGTTATAGGTATTGTTCATGAATTTTTCCAGATTTTTTATTTTGGTGCGCCGTTGTTAAAAAAAATAAAAACCGATTTTTTCGACGTTTTTTCCGCGAAGAACTAAGCTAACCATAAAATTATTACGTTATATTTATTCTGTAAGTCTTTCAGGCACTGATGAACCTTGAACATTGTACAGAAGTAATTAAAAAATGAAATCAACTTAATTAATAATTCTACAGTATAAATATTACATCTAGAAATACTAATCACGTTTCCCATAGCTCAGTTGGTTCCATCTTTCTTTCTCAAATAAATCTTAAGTTATTTGTTGTACAAAAAAAAATGTTCAAACAAATGTTGCATGGTTCCTAGGGGGGGACACAGTGCTGCAATCAGATTTTTGTTACGTCAATTTGTTATCAAGATATGAAGGTCACCTTCAGTTTTTTAAATAGAATGCCCAATATTTTTCCTCGAACTCGGATGAAGCACAAAATTCTGCGTAAAAAAGTATTGACTGTCATATATCATAAATCTAATAGTTCACGAAAGATCATCGAAATCTGAGAGGAGACCCTTCTTCTAAATAATTACCCAAATATTTTGTTCATAATATGAAATGTGTATGTTTTCCATATTATGGAACAAATATTTTTTTATGATAAATATAGAATACTTCTTGAAAATTAGAGAAAAAAATATTCTGTTTCTAATATTAAATAAAGATTCAATCTATATTGAGAAAGAAATATTTTTCTCATAATATAAAATAAATATATTACCTGTACATTAGGAAAAAATATTCTATTCCCAATATTAAATAAACATTCATTTTACATTTGGAAAAAATATTTTCCTCGTAACTTGAAATACATATTTACTGTACATTTGAAACTACGGTCGGTATTGTGTTAAAATTAATTTGGAGTTATCGTGCCAAGATAAAATATCAATGCTTTTTGTAAACAATTCTCACTCGGATTATGTGAGCAGAGACATTTGGCCGATTTGTTTGTAAATCGAATATTTTCGTTGGATACTAGGAAAATGGGAAGCAACCGTGACATTATTGGCCTAGAATTCGGGACTCATGACCGCTTGCTAAATTAAGCGCTTACTACGAGGAGAACCTCTGTTCACCGAATAGTATGTATTACAAATAACTGAGATTGTCGACTTTGAAGTGCCGCCGAAGCCGAAGCTGCATTTACGGATGCACTAAATCTCGCCGGTTCTGCCTTGGTTTTCTTTTACCGTCAGCAGATTTTCAAGCCGTCCGGTCCCGGCTTTTCCTAGCGGCTTTCCAAGCCGTACAGGAGGAGGCTAAGCTGGTGAAGATGCGGCTTAACGCATAAACTCGCCGTTTCACTCGTTAATTCCCTACGACACCCCTATCGCAACGATCAAAGGTTTTCCACTAATGTGGCACGAACCCTTTCCGACAGATTGTAGGCAGTTTATCCCTCCATGGGGTAAAAATAAGCTGTAAGTTTCGTTGGAAAGATTACGCTCGCCGTATATCATCCAATTAAAACTTCCACGAGCCATTTTTTAATTTATTATACAGGGCTGAACCGGTTAAATATAACGAGCTCCTTCTTTCTGATTCGTAGCAGCTTCTCCGAAACCATACACCTGACATTTCATTAACTTTTGTTCAACTAAATGAGACAGTGAAGTTAATTATAGCTAGGATAATATTGTACATACAATTTGAAGTATAAAACTTGTTTTTTTTCAAGTTTATTTTATTTGAATGAAATTATTTCATTTTTTTTTTATTTCGAAGAAACTTGGCACAGTTTTCAGTAACCAAATTCTCCAAATTTGGTCGAATTTGTTGAGCCGTAATTAGTTTTTAAATCGATTCTACACGCTGCGCTGGTCTGTTAATCTTGACATTCTTGCAGCTTTATTATTTTTTAACGTTGAAAATATTATACAGTGGGTAACGAAAGTATTCGAACGCCAATTTTCAAGGGCACCTGATGAGACACGTGTTTCAAAAATGGAATGAACGAAAAGAATCTGCCAGTTCCGTTTAATATTCAATTTTTCTTGGAACCCCCCTTATTTTTTATCAAGGAAATTATACATTTGAGCAGAGATGTACTACTTACTTTCTTTTGACTAAATTCAATTCTATAAAATCAAAAAATTCTATTTTATACAGCTATTGGAGATCACACATGCATTTCAATAAATACGAATTTTATTTTTATTGGTAATAGTGAACTACAAAGAGATTTTGATCGCTGTAACTGTAAAACAAATCATAGTATAACGGGTTAAGGGTTGATGCGATCTTTACACTGTGACGAAATAATGGTAAAGAGGCAGATTGCACGCGTCGTTAGTATGCGACGCTGTGAGAAATACAAACGGAAAAACGTGAATATTGTTAACTCGCTGAATGAGAATATCCCATTAAAAATTGAGCGGACAGACTAATATAACAGGCGTCGCAAGGGCAAGAGCGGGGCTCACGCGTGGTTGTCTGTCGCTTGTCACTCGGCCGCGGTACGTTTGCGAATCCGGATGTGGGCTTGGAGTACATCCTGGCGTATTCAGGGAGCATGCGGTCGTTTGCAACGAAAATAGAGCAGACGGGAAAAATAAATCAGCCCGGTACAATATCTCTCAATGACACGCGCGTTGTATCGTGGTTGGTCCGTCCCATACACTTCACATCAATACTATAAGACACTGTACGAGTCGTTTAATGCAAACATAAGGTTAGGATAAGGAGGAATTAAGTACAAGTTCCATCGAATGTTAAAAATTAATATAGTAGGGGAAGTCGGGGTATTGTGAGCCACGGGGAATCATGAGCCAGCGCCATCTCTGTGTTCGTGGTAAATAATGACAGCGGCGAAAAACTGTTTTTGAGTTGTCTCATAATAAGGTAATATTTCCACGATCAGTTGAAGTACGCACTCGCATCATTACTTTGCTCTGTTAGCAGATACAAATTCGCCGCGCTCGAAGTATTATTTTCATTTCGTGTTTGGTCTATTATTGTTACATTTTTCTGTGGATCTAAGCAGGTAACTGTGTTTATAATACTCGTGTGACTTCAAGCTTCCGAAATAAATAAAGAAATTTGAATTAGGTGAGGTTTGTGTTATCTGTTTGTGGCCAAGTTGTAAAAATAAGGGTTCGGGGAATTATGAGCCACTTTTCTCGGGGAATTGTGAGCCACTCGAT
>CM052318.1:14389744-14412400 GCA_028455605.1 Lasioglossum malachurum | reverse complement strand
AAGGTTATTTCAATGTCAATTCGTGTTTTTTAAATGGAATCCCATATTATTCTTTTGATATTATGAAAGTACAGACCAAAAACAAGTTCAGCATACGTCTTTGAAATGACCTTCCTCCCGACACGATTTAATGAGGAAAATGTACATAACAAATAACAAACCGCAAAACCAACGTATCATTAAGAACAATCAAAGGAACCAGACAAACGACAATAACGATATTTTAACCATACATACATTACCACATTAATTACACTGCACAGCATCGATCATACGACATACACGGCATACATAATTGCTTACATGGATAACGCACTTCAGGTAACAAATAGTTTAAGTGGACAACAAACTTTTACGTCTTAAGAAGCTTCGAAAAATCACGTCGGCTGTTTCTTCCACGCAAAGACGGCCACTGTTTATGATATGATGGAATATACACGAATATAACAGTATACCAGAATGTAGTAGAATATATCAGAATATACCAGAATATACCAGAATATACTAGAATATACCAAAATATATCACAATATACTAGAATATACCAAAATATATCACAATATACTAGAATGCACCAGAATATACCAGGAGATACTAGAATTAACTAGAATATACCTGAATGTACCTGAATATACCAGAATATGGTAGAATATATAGAATACTATACTAGAATGTATCAGTATACAATATCAGAATATATCAGAATATACCAGAATATTCCAGAATGTACCAGAATGTAGCAGTATATACCAGAATATACCAGAATGTACCAGAATGTACCAGAATGTACCAGAATATACTAAAATGTACCAGAATGTACCAGTATATACCAGAATGTATCAGAATATACCAGAATGTACAAGAATGTACCAGTATATACCAGAATGTACCAGTATATGTATACCAGAATGTACCAGAATGTACCGGAATGTACCAGAATGTACCAGTATATACCAGAATGTACCAGTATATACCAGAATGTACCAGAATATACTATAGGAAATTAATACTGTGCTGCCAGAATTTTAGCAGAGAGTCGTAGAAAATGGTAACTACTTAATCGACTGTGTATGATTGTAACATTTTTTGGTAATAAATGGGAAATCAATGCTGAACCGAAAACCGTATAAAGACTTTTGCAATGACCCAGCAGAACGATGTTTGCGCGAGACTTTATGATTGAAAAATCCATCACCCGGCAACAATTGCAACGAAGCTCTCGGGATCCTTAGGAAGTATTACGGCAAACGTTATTATCCTCGTCATCGATTGCATTAGCCACGCGGTTGTACTTATTGTACATGTACTTACATACATAGAGATCCACGCGAACATGCGTCTAGGTGTCGGAGTTGGACGCACATGATTATGTACGACCTAACGGAACTCCGCGGACACTGTTTTCGAACACAACCCGAGAGAGAGAGCGGAGGCCGTGGAAAACGGTTCTTCGGCGACTGGCCATAAAACGCTTTTAATTTGCACCAACGTTCGTGTACACATCGATCCTACCTGTTCTTCACGCGAAAAAATTTCACGCGCGACCGTTCGCTGATCGCGCGAGAGCCCCATTGTGCCCACTTTCACAATGAGCTTGTTATCTACGAGCTGGGCGCACTTCACCGGAACACTGTTTTGTTTTTACACATAAACAACCTTGCGATCGCCGAATAACTTGCATTTTCTTCCCATAAAAGAATCACTCGCGTTCGACCGTTTCCAGCGCGTGCACAGTGTCATTGTCAATCGTGGCTCCCCACTAACAAATAGTGAAAAAAATGTGGCCCTGAAAATTGAAACTATTAGGACTAGATGAAAATTTCAAAGTTCGATTTGTGCGTCTTTGAATGACGAATCTTCTGGTCTAAACTGATTTGTGAAAAAATAATTTGTTTAAACATTACAATGTTCTCATGACAATTTATATACACGATCTGCATACCTTGATAAAAAATATGGGAAAAAATTTTGTTTTTTTCTGCAGTCATAATAATCATATGTACAAATGATGTTCCAAATTAAACTCACAGCCACAGTATCACCACAGATTCTTTTCATCGATGTACGATCTGTTATGACAACAATTCGTGTGATGTTGCACCAGATGAGTTGCACTGCACATCTTTAATCATTCGCTGAATGGTGAAAATTCAACACAAATTATAAATGTTCAGCGGGATCATTCCTGTACGAGAATGATTACGGAGCACAGTGGGACAAACCGATGAATTCTGTGTCAAAATCAAAGAACTTTCGAAAGAAATGAGACAGAGCGATGATTTTTTTTTAAATTGAAGCTGAAACACTAGGCACCAAAAATAACAGTTATTCTAAAATTTTTTACGCGCGCGATAAAAATCATTAACAAAAAAGTTGATTATTATTGGAATTTGAGATTATCTACAAAATATAAATAAAAAAATTCGAAGAGCAAAATGATTAAAAAATATCGATTTTTATACTTTTTGGTTACAAATAACAGTTATTAGTGTTCAAAAAGTTGGATCCTCCTCGATAACTGTTATCGATGAAGAAAAACTGTTTCGATCGTTCATATTAGTTCTCGGTGAGAGAAGTTCATTCCGATTACTCATAACAATTATCAATGAGATAAATTTATTTCTATCGCTAACATGACATTGACCGTGATCTGAAGGTAAAACTTTAATTTTCGAAGATCAAGGTATTTCAAGGTCATGTTTTTATACATATCTGAATGTATTTTTCGATCAGTTGCACGATGCAATAAAAAATAATACGACGCTGAAATAAATTTTATTTAAAAGTAAAATTATACAATAAATATAAAACTATGAAAGAGAGAGAGGGAGAGAGAGAGAGAGAGTAGTAACAGGCACGTGGTTGCCTTACAAAAGTGTCAAGAACTAATTTATTTAGATTCTGCGCGATTCTTATTATAATTATAATGCGTGATCTAATAAAGATATTTATTAAATCATTTCTTATGAAAGCATTTGTATAATTGCACGTGTTAAGGATTAGCTTTATAACTCAAATTTTTATACAATAAACTATAACCAATGTCCAGCTGAATCGATTGATGTATTAAAAAATACCTGGTTCCATTAAAAAAAATGAAGGTGACCTTCATATCTCTAAAAAAAAATTACATACAAACAAAAATTTTTTTAGAATCGTATTGGCCCCATTATACCATTCAACTTTGTCCTGCAGATATTTGACGTATCTTTAAAAACAACAAAGATATTCAAGGTGGTCAAGTTAGGTGAAACACCCGATATATCAAAAGAAATAAACTCTTTAAAAAGAAATAAATAAAGTTGAATAATGCCTCATACATTAAAAATATTAGAACCTGTCGTTTCGACAGTGTTAATCTAACTTTGTAGTTTGCGAACCTTTTAGGTGTTATAAATGCATCAAGATCTACATCTTATCTACGTACACGCGTAGCAACATTTAATTGAAATATTGATCGTTTCGTATTTTTATGTAGCTTCTTCTACACTTTGGCAGCGACATGAATAAATGAGTGCACACCCTTGTCAGTAGGGTTGGTGTAAAACAGTAAACATTTCTTGAGGACTGTCGCCCTAGAGCTCGGAATACATATTTAATGAAATAATGAAAAATGCATGTATGTACGTAGAGGTCAATATCTCGCCCATGCCGAGTGGTATACTCGCTGGACTAGCAGTCGTATTTTTTAGGTGAAATTCGGATCATGTTACGCCCATAGCTTATCCATAAGTGAAATGGTTTCTGAACGGAATTGATAACGACGGGGAAATTTGTTAAAAATTTATGCAGAGTTCACTTGATGAGTTTGCTCGTGATGAATTTTAACGGTGAATCCATGATAGACATCGTCCTCATTTTACCTTTTTGAATGAAAAAGGAATGGTGCCATTCTTATGATTAATCTGCGGATGTTCATACAATCTAGTTTGATAGGACGAAAGATTGAAAATATGTAAAAAAATAAAATATGAAGTCACGTGCATTTTTTGATAAAATGGGGTACTTGATTGAATTTTCACGCCAAAACAATAGTCTTCTTTGCGTTCTAAATATTGTGATTTTAGATAATTTTATATAAGCGTGCAAGAATACGGAAATTCGTAAAAACGATATTCATAAAAATTTCGAAAGTTTCGGAACTGTTCGACCAAGATTCGAGTATACTTGCAAGTATTATTTACGTTGACCACAGTACTTGTAAAGGGTTCGAAATTGTCTGGCAAAGGTTCGAGCATACTTGGGAGAACTATTTTTTTTTCGAAGTATTTATAGAGAGTTCGAATTCCATCAATCAAGGTTCGAACCTGATTGCGAGGTACTTGATCCCATCCCTACTAGTAGTATCGAGTGGTGTATTACAAAATATGTGAGTTCATTAAAAAAAACAAAGTTGACCATCATATGTCCTTCGCGCGGCCATCTATAGATATGATATCTACATAGGAAAGTGTGTCTCCTGATATCGTTCAACTTTTGTCTGGAACATTTTTTATTATCACCAACAGTTCCGGAGATATTCGACTGGGTCGATTTAAACGGAACACCCTGTATAAAGGAGTTTCGTATGCAGCTAAATAATTCTATAAAACCTATCTTATCGTAAGATGTCCAGGATCTCCTCGACTGCAGCCTTGCAGAACATCCTGAAGTACATTCTGTTCCGTGATGGGACAGACACAGTGACTACTTGGTAGCAATAAGGAACGCGTTTCTTGCGAACCTTGATAAAAACTCCGACAATTGAGGGGACAAATGAACCCAGCGACACTTTCTCACACTTCAAAGTCCCACGGTGCCTGCTGCGAACTTAGCACAGTGGATACGTCAGAAAAATGACAGAAAACATATCAGCACACGTTACGACTACAGCCATTTTGCGACTCGCGAAATATTTTCGACTCTGCTGACGATCCCAAAATGATACTAAAAAATGAGCTATTTATCTGGAAAATTAAACACTTCTTCGGATCTATAATATTTCCTTCCCCTATGATTTTTGGAATTTTGTGGATATAACATTGTGTTTAGGTAGTTAGTTTATTAGATACCCATATGTTTGATAATGTAAACAATACTTTACTCTCTCTTCTTATTGTATTCTAAAATTGAGATTGACCATAATTTTTAATATAATAAATGCTTGGACAAGGAAACTTCTTCCACTATTTTCCATAAATGAGTTATTATAAATCCTCATTTTTAACTTGAAAATTAAACATTTCTTCCTAGCTAGAATATTTCCATTCTCTATGTCTTTGAAATTTTATGGATATGAAATTGGTATAATACGTCATACAGTACCTAAATGTTTAGTAATTGATTAAATACCGATATATTTAATAATGGAAACAATATTTTGGATAATGGTAAAGCAATTTTTAATGATGCCTCAGAGGGGACTACCGAGTGCAAAGGGTTAATATATCAATTTTGTTCAGGGAACGATGAAATTATTTCGATAAAATGACGAGTTTGAATTGATATTGAATTAATTTTCGATATGAAACGAAATTGAATTGATCTTTATGCAAAATAAAAATGTTTTGCATTGATTGTGGGAAGCAGGAATAACATAAAAACTGATTTCATTCCCTAACAACTTTGATACATTAAGAGCAACATTAGAACATGCTTGAATTTGTAAAATCTTTTACTGTTTTATATTTCATCCAACCAATTTCTTCATAATTGCATAAAGATTCACAGTCTAGTTATAAATGTACCTTAGACGACACTGTAGGCAATATTTGGTAATTATTTACTTTAAGGGCTTCCTCACCGATTTTGATGATCTTCACATATGTTGTCAAGGTCATAATTCTGAACAACTTTTTCCTATACATGTTACCGCCGCTCGATTTTAGTTTTCGAGATATTTGCAAAAAGCTATTACTAATACTGTATTGAATTTTATGCATTCTTGGACGGTCCGTGGCAACGTGTGATATGTATATATAAATATAATATCAAATATAGAGAGAATAATAATATATAACATAATAATATATAATATTATAAATAAAAATTTCAACATCTCGAAAAGTGATCGGAATAGGTCTAGGTTAGATTTGAAATTGAAATCAATAATATTATATAATATATATTTTTTTTATACATATACATATAATATATACAATATACATATAATACATAATATACATATAATATGCAGTATATATTAATATAATATACAGTATACAATATATAATGTACAATGTATAATATATAATATATAATGTATAATGTATAATATATAATGTACAATGTATTATATATAATGTATAATATATGATATATAATGTATAATATTTGATATATAATGTATAATATATGATATATAATATATAATATATATTATGAGAGTGAGACCCTGTTTCCTCTTATCTTCACAGCGTGTGTAGAAGCAAAATGTAAACAAATGCCGCGCCGGGACAGCCTTACGTTGACGCAGAGCGTGCATAAATACGAAAAATTCAATACAGTATTAGCGATAGTTTTTTGCGAATATCTCGAAAACTAAAATCGAGCGGCGGTAACATGTATAGGAAAAAGTTGTTCAGAATGATGGCCTTGACAACATATTTCAACGTCATCAAAATCGGTGAGGAAGCCCCTAAAGTAAATAATTACCGAATATTTTCATATTGTCACTCGAATAATTTAATTATCCACAGTAAGTTTTATAGCGGGTTTTATGTCTTTATGGCGATAATGGACTGGTCAAAAACAAAACTATAGAGGTAGTAGAAAATTTTTATGATGTTGTTACATTATGTGTTCGATTTGTTGCAATTATTAAAATAGGAAACGCATTCCTATATTCCACTTCTGCTTCTCACAATTGGCTTTGACCATTTTTTTTTGTATAAAAATCTAGTCATCACAATTGTCAGAGATGTTGACAGTGGATGGCCAAAGTAATCTTTTGTATAAACTGGCGATTTTACATTAATTAACACCGATCAATTTTTACTTAAATCCTATCATATTCGAGCAAATTATTATTTACCGACGTCTGCAAATTGCATGTTCCCATTCAGCAACACCGTGGACGTCATTATTCATCGCATGGCTGAAAAAATGTATTTTTCATGCTAATATAATTTGATCAGCAACCACAGATTACACAACTTTATTGCCAGATATTAATCCGTTGACTGGCGATTTTCTTATCTCAAGTGCATGGACACTCTTAAAGATACATAAAATTAAGTTTAAAAAGATTCTGCTGCGATAAGTAAAAAAATGGAAAGTTGGTAAAAGTTGCGCGCGAATGATTAATTAATTTCGATTCTTCGATTAACAGATAAGCATAACCACACTGCCGAATGAATTACAATGCCCTCGAGACAATATTTGCCCGAGACTTTCAAGGATTTGTTTATGCGCATATTAAACCGATCGGGATGCGACGAGACGGTATCACCGCTCAAACAATCGAGTTGTACACGTACAGTGGCTCACGAAAGTATTCGAATGCTCTTTGAAACAGAATAACTTTCTTATAATTGTACCAAACGACCTGATTTTTTATAACCAATTAGAAGCATTGGTTTATGACATGATATGCACAAAAGATTCTCCAAAAAATTATAATTTACAAGCTTACACGCAAAAATAAAAAAGACATTTTTTAAAACCTTTTTATTAGGGCCCTTAAAGAAAATTTAATATATATGTTTTGTAGATCTATGTTAGTTATACACATGCTGAAAATTTCATCGAAATCGGTTGACGTAGGAAAGAACGACACGCATCGGAAGATGTACGATTTTGTGGATTTTAAGCAGAGACTGATCAAAAGTCGTGTAAAACTACGACTTTCAACATTTTTAATCGCTTGTAGCTCGTGTGTATGTTAATCGATTTTGATAAAATTGTCAGCATGTGTATAACTAACATAGATCTTTGTTGTTTTAAAGATACGTCAAATGTCTGAAGGACAAAGTTGAATGGTAAAATGGGGCTCTTACGGTACCAAAAAAATTTTTGTTTTTATATATTATTTTTTTAGAGATATGAAGCTCACCTTCATTTTTCTAAATAGAATGTTCTATTTTTATACCATAGATCGATAGAGTATCAAATTCTGAGTATAAAAGTGTTGACATCTATATGTCCTAAATCTAATAGTTAACGAGATATTGTTTTCTTTCTTCTTTGGATAATATCTTGTTAACTATTAGATTTAGGACACATGGATATTAACACTTTTATACTCAGAATTTGATACTCTATCGATCTATGGTATAAAAATAGGACATTACATTTAAAAAAATGAAGGTGATCTTCATATCTCTAAAAAAATAATACATAAATCAAAAATTTTTTTGGTATCGTATGAGCCCCATTTTACCATTCAACTTTGTCTTTCTGACATTTAACGCATCTTTAAAAACAACAAAGATATTCAAGGTGGTCAAGTTAGGCGAAATACCCTGTATTTTAAATTTTCTTTACGGGCCCTAATAAAAAAGTTTCTAAAAATGTCTTTTTTATTTCTGCATGTTACCTTGTAAATTATAATTTTTTGCAAAATCTTTTGTGCATATCATTTCATAAACCAATGCTTCTAATTGGTTATAAAAAATCAGGTCGTTTGGTACAATTATAAAAAAGTTATTCCGTTTTAAAGGGCTCGAATACTTTCGTGAGCCACTGTATATTGTATGTATATATTACATAATTCGTATCTGATGTCATTGTTCGGATCAATGACTACTTCCTTGATGTTCCAATTCCCTGAGAATATTCCCAGCAGCGAAAATTGTCCGGCTTCCGGCATGCTGTACACAAGGGTTTATTAAGATTGAATCGCGTGCGCGATAAAAATACAAATGATGCAGGCTAGTGTAGCACGTGCACTCGACTATCTCGGAATTCTGACGTCATTTGGGGGGAGGGGAAAGAAAATCATCAGACTGGTTCTTCTACCAAACACTATGTTCTTACCCTTCTTTTTACCATCGCTGCGCTCATTTAAACGGCCCGCATCCTGTTTTCAGCTGGTTTTATAGTTATTTCCTTTTCTTGAAATCGCTGTACTGGCTAATTTTGTGAAAGTTTATTCTACCAGTTCTTATACTGTATTATATATAGCTGTAAATTGAATCGACTTATTCACTCGTTCAAGAACTACTATGTTAAATGCTAAACCTGAAAGTATAATATTTTTCATGACAGTTCCATAAGGTCCAAGAGCTTATGGTATTAAAAATGGAAGCGAACATATTTATACGTACAGGGTAGTTCACCAGATATTATCACCACGATTTACGTCATTATTAGACTGCGGATTTTATGCATTTATAACAAAAATGAGTAGGTGTAATTTAAAATATTAAAAACATTAAGCTAATTTAAAAATACTGTGTTATAGTATATTCAACCCATTAAACAAATCAGGTAGAACATTTTGCACAAAAATCTCTGCTGTGACACGCAAAGATTTACGTTCGCAGACCTTTTCAAGGTAATTCAAAATTCAAAAATAATGACACCACCTAACAGATTTTATGAAACCCTACTATTTTTGTTTTAAACATTTTTCCAAATAATAAATACTTCCCGAGATTTGAGTATTCGTCAGCTCGAATTTGTCATGTTTCACTGATTGTAACTCGATAACTGTCCATTATTCAGCTTTGAGCCCATTACATCTTTTGTTCAGTAAATCATAAGCTACAACATATGAAGAATCCAACTAATTTTACCGAGATAGATTTTACATATGATTTGTGCGGGGTCCTTTAGCGATTTTTGAAGTCCTATATCTCGGAAGCTACTAATGTTGGAAGAGTAATGTTTTGTCAATATTGAGACATGATAGCATTTAACAAGCGTACGAAATTACATCTCTCCATCTGCCTCCAGCGCCGAGTTATGAGCCTCTAAAAAACGGCTGAGTTGTTTCGTGAAAAAGGAGGTAGTGCGAGAACTTGGCTGGTGCACTACCGTGCACTTAGATAAAATTGCACACACACGTGAAGATAAAATCGATGTACACGAGTTTCGAAAACTAAGTGTTATTTAACGAGTAAAAGTTTTCGAACATTACCTGACCCGTTTGAATCACGTTAGTATTGCAATGGAGTATGAGATCCGACAATTCTCGCACATTTTGATGTGAAACTTCTACCAAAATGTGCTTCCATCAGAACTCCACTTTAACCAGTATTAAAAATTCAGTACGTCATGCATATCGAAGAACATTTCTGTCCGTGCGGTAACATTTTTAATCATTCTTCGCATTCGCTTCGATATCTTTCTGCTATGCTCGTTACTACGTATCATTATCACGACTCATCATTTTTTCCGCCTTAGAGTTACATAAATATGAGAATTATTGAAAGATACATTCCGCATCCTGTTTGGAATTATCCTAAACACGATGGTAACATCCAGTGATGGGAACAATCTCTGTTAATTGACTTCAGGTATAATTGGCGTTTGTGAATATCAAAATTGTAATTTTAAGTTAATCATTAATCAATTATCCGATTGACGATTAATAATCTTTTTAATACGATAAAATAATTTTGTCTAGAGATATGAAGGTCACTTTCATTTTTTTAAATGGAATGAGATATTTTTTGATACATCAATCGATGCAGCTGGACATTCGTTATAAAAAAAGTACTAACCTATGTATGTCGAAGAGTTAGTAGTTCAGGAGATATTTTAATTTAGATAACTCTAAAACACCATTACTGTCGTACTAACAATAAGACGTTACACTAGTAAGTAAACGCTAACGTCTTAGTTAGTACGACTGAAATGGTGTTTTAGAGTTATTTAAATTGAAATATCTCCTGAACTAGTAACTTTTCGACATACATAGGTTAGCACTTTTTTATAACAAATCTCCAGCTGCATCGATTGATGTATTAAAAAATTCCTCATTGCATTTAAAAAAATGATGGTGACCTTCATATCTCTAAAAAAATTAAGTAAAAACTAAATTTTTTGTGGTATCGTATGAGCCCCATTTTACCATTCAACTTTGTCCTTCAGACATTTGACGTATCTCTAAAAATTACAATTTATTGAAAAATAATTTCTATTTGGAGGTTCAAAATGCACTCAACAAAAAAAGAAAAAAAATTTTAATCTTGAATTAGATATATTGCAATAGGTCTTTTATATTCCTGATATAATTTCAAGTAACTTTTTCCTTTCCGGAAATATATTCTTCGCGGATTCGTTGAGGAAGTATTAAAGTAAAATCCCGGGCCAATCAGAGCGCAGAGCTACCATAACTCGTACTCAGCTTGGCGTTGGCATTGGCCGCGCCGGATTTCGTCCGCTGTAGTCGAGCTCTGATCGGTTCGTGGTTTTCATTAATATTTTTTGAAAAAGGCCACGGAGAAAATTTTCGGAAAGGAAAAAGTAACTTGAAATAACCTCAGGGATAACCTTACTCACAGAAGTACAACATTTTTGGAACACCTTGTATGTGTTTTTATGCATATCGCGAAATCTAATTACTCGGAGTTGCATTATCTAATTACTTCTTTCGTATTTATTAATTAGAAAACACTTGTTAGGTTATTTTGGATATCATACAGCCATTGGCAGCCGATTAATGGACTTCCGGTAGGCAAAGTGCCAAATATGTTTCTATGCAGCGATTTACCGTTTCTTACTCGGTCTGGACTTTAAAAAATTAAACGAGTGACCGTGACTAACGCGTCTGCGGTCACGTTTCAACCTTAGTGAACGTAAATCTTTCTCCAAGCTTCATACTAGCACGTACAAGGATTAGCATTGCCATATTCTGAAGAAGTACGAAACTGAATGTATTTGGGCGAAACATTTTGTTAATTCACTAACCTCGTCATGTTCTAATACTATACATATATGCTTATAAAACCTGAATATATTCAGATATTTAATGCAACAGGAAACACTCCTATTCCTATAATTCCTAATATAAAAATAATGTCTAAATTTATTACATAAATATTAGAATAAAAAGGATTAATTAATCATAACATTGTTGACATACTAAAGATAACATCGGCATAAATACATAATAATTTAAATTAGATTTATCTCAAAAAATATTTCCTTATTTAATAACTTGGCTATTATTTAATAACTAATAAAAGGCTGAAATAACTCTAACAATAAAACCGTATTTGGCCTTTTACAGTTCTGAGTATACCTGAACAGAGGTGGGCATTATTTGGCGAAACAAATATTTCAAATACTATTATTTAATATTTTAGATTTTATTTTGCTTTTAATGAAAATAGTATTTAAATAAGATATACAATTTGTAAAATAAAATATTTCTATTTCAACAATTTAATCCCCAAAATAAAATATTTCTATTTTAACAATCAGAAACACGAAATAAAATATTTTACTTTTTGCATTGTTATAATACTCTGAGAAACCGCATAAACATACAGTATATCCTATGGTTAAGAAACGATTTACACCCATAAATGTATTGAATTCGAACCATTGTTTTCAGCAATATTTAAAATTAAAATTGAAAGTAAAGACAAAATACTGTTCACAGACCTTTTCAAGGTCATTCAAAATTTAAAAGTTATGACACCACCAAACAGATTTTGGGAAATCCTACTATTTTTGTTTCAAACATTTTCCAAAAAATAAATACTTCCCGAGATTTAACTATTCGACAGCTCGAATTTGTCATGCTTGACTGATTATACGACTGTGCATTATCCAGTTTTGTGCCCATTACATCTTTTGTTCAATAGATCATAAGCTACAACATCCAATGAAAAATCCAACTAATTTTACCGGGATAGATTTTCCATATAATTAGTGCGGGGTTCTTTTGCATTTTTTCATTCTTTGCGGTTTTTATTTGCAAATAACCAATAAGACCGAAAAACCATGCTACGCTGTTCTAGAAATTCTGCTCGTTCCACTAAAAAGTGTGAAATAAAAAAATTTTATAAGAAAAAATTAAACCGACTTCGAGAAAACGGACTAAAAAAATGCACTAAAAAGTATGAAATAATTTCCATTTAATTTAAATACAATACAATCTTTTCGGAGGTGGCGCAAAATTGAAAATTTTCGTAAATCCGTAAATTCTTCTCCCCATGCTTTCACATATTAATGTAGCTTCTCTCCCCACCTACTGATTTCCAAGTCCATTATATTCAAATGAAATCATAATCAGCAACATCTGTCATTTGGAAAATTTTCAATTTTTCTTCGCCTCCGAAAATATTGTATTGTATTTAAGTTTGTTTGCATAAACACATAAATTAAATGGAAATTATTTCATAGTTTTTAGTGCATTTTTTTAGTGCGTTTCTTCGAAGTCTGTATAATTTTTTTTCTTTTCTTTTATGATCATCGATTGCCAAATCCGAAAGTCCTGAAAATTTCGGGCGACGCATTCAACCAACGCGAAAACTCGACGAATATCCGTGTATTTCGAAACGACAACGATTCGCAACATTCGGGGGAAGAGCATTGTTTTTTATCATTCATGGAACCGAATGCGAGTTGTATAATTCGTTGCTAATTCCCAGAATCGGTATGATTGCGTCAACCGTTCATGGTACAGATTGCGCAACATAAATTATCTGAAATCACTTTCTCTCCGGGATTCAGTCACTCAAAATTAGTTTTCTAAATCACGGTCGGAATGGACTAGTCACACGACGGATTTTCGATTAAATCAGCTTACAGTTACAGGATTCAAGAATGGCAGAGAATGTTGCGTGACTCACCTATGCTAGTCATTCTTGGATCCTATAAGGCAATTTAATTGAATACCCGTGTGACTGTGCGTGATATACTCTATAAGGTATTCTATAATAAGGTACTATTCACAATATTTCAGGATTTTCGCGGGAAATAATGATGTACCATTCAGTCTGAAATGGAATGGGTTGCAGTTTTTACAGAAACAGAACCGGGAATGTGAAAGTGCCAGACAAAAAATCATGGTTCCACTGTGACTTCTAGTAAGTCATTTCGATATACAGATCAAACCAAACCGGATTTACAAATTACCTGTTACTAAGAAGTCCTAGATTCAACGTGTGCGTAAATAACTTTTACGTTGTACATGCTGCTTAACTTATTAAGATAATTATCATTTTCAGAAAGTGAGTAAGAATATTAACATAGGTACTTAGAGATGCAGGTAATTTTTTAAAACTAATTTTAAAATGGATTATAAACATTTATTGGCACTTTCATACCCGGATTATAAATGGAAACTTTTAATGTAACAGGAAAAGATTCAATAAAATTTAATTATTCAATGTTTGTATACATGTACACATTGTGCTAATTATAATAATAGTAATATATAATATTGTATGTATACATTAATTGTACTGTAATAATCTGGTAATTTGGTGATCAATACATTTGAAATGTGTTTCCATGATAATTAGACTGCGGATCTTTATGCATTTATAGTAAAATTAAATAGATGAAATTCAAGATTGTTGAAATATTATAAACATTGAAGATGTCAATATATGATTCAATTTGGTTTGTATGTCTTGTAGTCGATGACAATTTTTATTTTGCATAAAGATCCGCAATCTAATGATAATTGTATCACCTTTTAACCTTTATATGAATAACTAGGTACCTATTTTTTATTTCAAATACATAGCGACATTATTGTAGACTTTTATATTCTTGGATGATGACAGATTAATTTACATTTGAAGTATAATAATATGTGTTGAAACTGTAAAGTGTAACATCATTGAATATCGTAGAAAATATTGGTTATTTTATTTATTTTATATATTATTTTATTATATATATACTATTTATTTATTATTTATTACAATTCCAGCCTTTTGCTCGATTTAACAATTACAATGATAAAGGCTGTACTACATGTTATGAGGAAGTGTAAAAGAACTTTTGGGGTTACCAGGGGGTTCTAGAATTTTCAATGGGTTCTATTTAAAACGAACTATAAAATATTTCTAAAGAAATGTTCTAATATAAGTTGTATTTGTTAGGACCGGTAAAGACAAGTTCTTGAAAGTAAAAGTTTCAGTTTGAACTGGACCTATAACATATAGAAATAAACATTTTTCTACGACAGAAATACATTCACCAATATTAAAAGTCAATTATTACTAGACTGCGGATGTTTATGCAATTCTCAATTTTTGTAGACAAATCTTAAGAAAGCGGTACCAAATAAAATCCTATTTTCATCGGTAATAACATTTTTCGGTCCAAAATAAATAAAAATCGCACTACATTCTGACGAATTTAACACTCCAACCATTTTTGAAAGTTTTTGCAAACTATAAATGCATAAAGATCCGCAGTCTATTTATTACAGTTAAATTGATATTCTGAATACCTTATTTATTTGAAATACTTATGCAAATAATTTAGAGCTGAAGGATTGGTTTTGTTTCTCTTATGGAAGGTATTTTATAGTAAATGTTCTAAATAAATTGTTTTTCCATGGAACCTTTATTATTATATTCGTTATTAGCACATTCAGATTTTTTAATTTGTATATGTTCTATTTAGGACTTCCTAGAAAGTTTAGTGGAGAATAAGAAATATATGTATACAGTTTGGTCCTTTTATCTTGAGACAGTCAATAATTACGGAAACCAGTAGGAATATGAAAAAATGTTTTATATAAAATATTCTTTATATGAAGGGGCACATTTAATGGTGCTATGTACATTTTTCCATAATGGTTCTTTAAGGGAAACTTCATTTTTTCAAATGGAAATACATATTTTTTATTTTATATTCTTATTCTACATCGGAAAATAATCGCAAATCCATATTTTTTATTTTATATTCTTATTCTATATCGGAAAATAATAATGTTTCGTATAAAACATTTTTTCCTAGCGTGCACGGTTTTATTGAACAAATTGTGGTGGTGAATATCCCAATATTTGTAATGACAAAAAATACAGAAAATTGTAACACCACCTACGATGCTCAATGTACGACACACGTATTCCTGTCACCGCTTAATAGATTTTTATGACTTCAGATCAAACTCAGTATTTTTTGTCATTACAAATATTGGGATATTCACCACAATTTGTTTAATAAAACCGTGCAAGCTAGGAAAAAATGTTTTATACAAAATATTATTTTTCGATGTAGAATAAGAATATGAAATAGAAAATATGGGTTTCCATTTGAAAAAATGAAGTTGCCCTCCATCTGACCCTTAAAGGGCCATTATGGAAAAATGTGCATAGCGCCATTAAATATGCCGCTATGATATCATATGAAGATGAAGAATATTTTATTTTTTCATATTCCTGCTGGTTTCCGTAATAATTGACTGTCTCAAGATAAAAGGACCACCCTATATATATAACAATTTTCTCCATGAGTTTCACGGGACCTGTACACTGTACTACACATTTTCTGTGTCCCAGAAACTTCAAAGTTTGTAGTTCTTATGGCAATAATCATTTGGGTCTAGCACACTCTCACATAACTGTTTCCTATATCTGTCTTCAAAGGATAATCTCCATGAATAATAAGAAACTTGGAAAGAAGAAAGCGAGATTATGAACCTTGTACCTCTTACTCACTAAAGAAAATTGCACGTTAACTCGACTTCTTAGTTTTTAGGTCACAAAGAAAATTTCCTGCTCTGAAACTTTGCAAGTTTCTAGAAAGCCGTAATAAGCACTTCTGCCTTTTGCTACATTTTATTATCCGAAATGAAAAGTTTATGTGTTTATACCTTGAAATATTTAGCGAACATTAAGAAATCGTTAAAGCGAGGAGACTTTCCATACTTTGTAAAATGGTTGAATGAAATTATTGAAAGTTTTATTCTAAATAAAAAAAGTGTACTTTATTGTCGTTATTTGAACAGTTCTTTACAAGTAACAGTTCTTTATAATATTTTGAATGGTATCAAAAATGAATGAAGCTTCTTTGTAATAATTGTTCTACTGCAGTTCTGGGAAAGTATCAGAAAATACAGAAACGTGCAAGTACTAGAGATCAACGAGTTTGAACGTGTATTGAACATTCGCGTGTAACGGATATCTACGTGTTTGAGTTCGTGTATGTTTATTACACATGTATTTAGATACACGGATACACGTATATTTTACCCAGATACCACACGACGTCTTTTGGACGTCGTATTCACGTTGTTTTTGCGGCTGTACGTCTTTTGTCCCAAAAAGACGCCTTTTTGGAGATGTCGTTTTTACGGCTGATGGAAGACGCCTCTTAGACGTCTCATTTCTGCCATAAGAACGCTGTCTCCAAAGAGACGTCTTGTAGACGTCTAAAAGGCGGCTTTAGTGACGTAAGATGTACAAACGTAAAAACGACGTGAAAACGACGTCCAAAAACGCATTTTTGTAGATGTCGTTTTTACGGCTGAAGACGGACAGACGTAAAAACAACGTGAAAACGACGTCGTGTGCTATCTGGGTGAAATATACGTGTACTCGTGTAGTAAACAATACACGAACTTCAACACGGAACATCCAAACTACACGTATACAGGTATATTTCAGGTACACGTGAAATCGAGATCTCTAGTAAGTATATATAAAACAATAAAAGTAGCATGAATAATTACCTAACATCTTCATCAAGTTTAAGAATCGATCAATTGCTTAAAGTTAATTTATTTGTATTGATAAAATAAACACTTTCAAATCCACTTCCGAAAATGTCAAAGTCCAGTATTGCATAATGAAATTTGAAAGTCAAATTCGCAGTAGATCTTGCGGAACCAATAAATTTCGGATTAGAAACCGGATATTACGTCTAAAAATCAGCTGATGTAAAACTGCGGTCAACAGGAATAACTGGGACCATTCGTTAGAAATCAATTAATCAACCACCGTTGAGAATATTTCTAATTTATGCAGTTAAGCGTTGCATCGCCGAACTGGCAATTACGTAAAACTAAATTACGCAAAGTTCCAAGTTGCGCGACCGCGTGCAGGCCTTCATTGGACTGTCTGGAACACGTTTCCTCGCCTAAACCCGCTCGAAAACCGCCCAGTTCTGCATTACGCTACGTCTGTTTTGATTAATTGTGTCGCGATTTCGTCACGGTTTTCGTATTTCGCTTCTTTGCCACTTTCGAATACAGCACTTTCCTCGTGCTGCTGTAAATGCAAAAAGGAATATTCATATTGCTGGTTTTTGCGTACAGTGAAACCGTGTTTAGACGAGAAAGAATTCTGCTTAAGAGATTCCACGTAAACAGGAAACTAAATTACTCGTACAGTGGATGTACAGAGTATTCATACACCTTTTAAAAACTGATAACTTTTTTATAATTGTACCAATCGACCTGATTTTTTATAATCAATTAGAGCCATTGGTTTATGAAATGATATGAAAAAAAGATTTTCTAAAAATTATAATTTACGAGGTTACTTGCAAAAATAAAAAAGGCATTTTTTAAAACTTTTTTATTTAGGCCCTCAATAAACACGTGCTGAAAATTTCATCAAAATCGATTAACATACACACCAGCTACAAGCGATTAAAAATTGTGAAAATCGTAGTTTTACACGACTTTTGATTAGTTTCTGCTTAAAATCCACAAAATCGACCGATTTTAATGAAATTTTCAGCATGTGTATAACTAACATAGATCTACAAAACATATATTTCAAATTTTCTTTAAGGGCCCTAATAAAAAATTTAACTTGTAACTTGTAAATTATAATTTTTTGGAAAATCTTTTTTGCATATCATTTCATAAACCAATGCTTCTAATTGATTATAAAACATCAGGTCGTTTGATACAAATATAAAAACGTTATTCTGCTTTAAAGGGCGTTCGAATACTGTCGTGAGCCACTGTAGGTTAGTACTTCTTTATAACGAATGTCCAGCTGCATCGATTGATGCATTGATTCATATCTCTAAAAAAATTACATAAAAACAAAAATTTTCTTGTAATATGGTATGAGCCCCATTTTACCATTCAACTTTGTCCTTCAGACATTTGACGTATCTTTAAAAACAACAAAGATATTTAAGGTGGTCAAGTTAGGTGAAATACCCGGTATAATGGAAATATTCTAAGTCAGAAGAAATGTTTACTTTTCGAGTTAAACTAGCTCGGAGTGCAAAGGGTTAAAAATAAATCCTCTTATTCACTTTTGATATAATTGCATAAAATTCGCAGTCTTGTGCAATCATCTACAAACTGGGTGTACGAACTCGATAAGGTATTGCCAGATAAACGCAAACAGAGGACAGTAGTTTCTATCAGCTGAAAGCGTCCGCGGAACTTGTAGCAACAATCACTGTTCCTCGAAGCAATCTAATCTGACGGTGCAATATCCTGACAAGAGCTGAATCCAACCACTAATCGTTGGATAAGATCTGCATGCGCTTAACGATCCAACTTCTCTCTCTCTTTTTTTTTATTTAAACGATCCGACTTCCTGTTTACCAGATGCTCGATACGTTTCCTTGGTCTTGTGTAATCTGACGATTTATGCAATGAACAAAATTCTCGTAAAGGAAAATAAGTTTGATTCGTGGCCATTTGAAATTTAATTTCAGTCAATCTTACTGTATTGATTATACTGTGCTGTATCAAGTGGCCTCATAAATGTTGACGACAAAAATAAGCGACGATGAAATAGTAACAAGACTGTGAATTTGAAGTGTGTATTATTAACTAAAGCTTAAAGTATACGAAGGGAATATATATTTGAATGGTATTTAAGAAAAATTTAGTTTTATATTTTTAATGACAGAAACTGGTTATACAGGAAGCGTCTTTCGTTATCATAATTTTCATAATTAATGAGTATTCTGAAAGGTTATAAAATGTTATATTATTATATGCATATGTTTTATATGATAATTTATAACAAATATTTTGAAACAGAATAAACGCTTGGTTCCAATTTTGAGGATTTCGCAATGACACATGATTTATAATCAGAGTTGTGCTAATTCAGTTACATTGTAATTCAATTACTAAGTATTTTAATCAGATGTGTAATTGAAATACAATATAGTTGAAATATAATATAATTGAAATACAATATAATTAAAATACAGCTCTCCAAATTATAGCCCAGAACTTTGAAGAAGTACGATATATTTTTATGTTTTCCTGTCATATACCTGTTTGCTTTATGGTTGAAATTTAGTTCAGATATTCTGTTCAGATATTATAAATTTATAAATAATAAATTCCTTCTCTGTGTGTGTTTGAAACCTACACATGGATTTTTCAACCTCTTCTTACCTATTACTTTATCAATCTTTAATTTTTAATTTTAATTTAATTACACCGTAATTCGTAATTAATGTAATTTAATTACACTGTAATTCGTAAGTAATTTAATTACGAAATATTTTAAAATTGTACTGTAATTGCAATTACGAATTACATTGTAATTTAATTATAATGTATTTTATAATTGTACTCCATTTGCAATTACGAATTACATTGTAATTTAATTGAATGAAGATTTGAATTATAAATTACAATATAACTGAATTACAATGTAATTCAATTACTTCGTAATTATACTTCCTGGAGTAATTCAATTGTAATTCTGCACAATTCTGTTTATAATAAATTTTTAACTACCAAAACTGTTTATTCAAGAAGTGTGAACAAGTGCATTTAGTTGACATAATTTTCATAATTTATGAATACTTTAAAGCGTTATAGGATATTTTATACAACACTATATTATGATTTATGACAAACAGTTTGAAATATAATAAATATTAGATTGCAATTCTGACAATTTAGTTAGATTTAGACTCGTAATAAACAGTTCGAAGAAACACGAGTATTGGACTGTAATTAGGGGAATTTAGTTATGGTTTATTATAAAGGGGCGCATGATTGTGATTAACAACAAGCCACTTGTAGTCTTTTTAGTAAAAAAAGGCCACTTTTAGTTAACAAAGAAGTGAGGAATTTATTTCACAATACATATACTGATAACTATAATTGAGCTCTTTTTATCTACGTCAGGATTGCGTAGTCTTACTATGAATAATTGCTTTTGTCGATATTCTTTCCACACAAGTTAAATAATTCCTTTGATGTAATTTTCTTTATCTTTTTTAATAGCCTTGACATAGTTCACTGTTTAAGGCATAACTCTTGGTGCAATTCCTGCATTAGAAAGGCCTGCCATAATCAACGCGACGATACCTAACACCTCTTCGCTTTGCGTCCATTTAATAACATTGCTTAAACTAAATTACTTAATTCGCTGTTGTTACGATATCGCATGTAGCCATATATCCTACCGAAAGAATACATGAACTATTTACGTTTAACATTCGATGCCGAATACGATATTAATCCTTTAAGAATCACGATTTATTTAATAACATTCCGAAGTCAATTAATAATATACAATTTCTTCGCTTGTCTACAAACACAATTGTCAGATTGAATTCCACATCAGTGCTAAATCAAAGCAATTCATTCAATACTATTGGATTGGAACGAAAGCGGAGTTGTACTAATTTAATTACATTGTAATTCAATTACTAAGTATTTTAATCAGATGTGTAATTGAAATACAATATAATTAAAAAATATAATTGAATAAAATGTAATTGAAATACAATGTATAATTGAAATACAATATAATTGATGAAATGCAATATAATTAAATAATACAATATAATTAAAATACAGCTCTCCAAATTATAGTCCAGAACTTTCATATGGTACATACTTGTTAGCTTTATGGTTGAAATTTAAAAAATGTGTAACGCATTTCGGATTCGGTTTAAAATTTTTTTAGATTATATTCACAAATGTATTTTAACTGATAGGGTACGCTTCAAAAATTCACGAACAAAGTGCTACAAATTAATGTATACACTTAAAATACATACTTTCCGTAACAAAAGATTCTATTTAATTTAATATTTTACTTGTCAGTTTTACATATGATAGGTCATTCGTGAAAATCAGTTTATCTGAGCACAGAGAGCACAAGTTAAAAAATGCGTTAACTAATGAATTATAAGTTACAAGATTATCCGAAGATTTGTAGCGTAGCTGTGACCAATGTCGATCGATAGCATCGGGGCCATCGAGGTGTGTTTCTCGACACGGGAGTTTCGCGTGACGACAGCTTCGGCCATTATCCAACTTTGCCATCCACTTAGCTATTACCGTTGAATTGTCCAATTTCTGTAATTGCTATCGCCCCACTAGTTTCTATCCTATTAATTCTTCGCTTCTTATGCATGTGTGGAATATAAAAATGTATAAAGCACAGTGAGACGGGTTGAAACGTTTTATCTCACTCCGACATTGGCATAGCCATTTTCGATGTGTAGATTGTATACTTCAGGAATACAATAAAATGAGTACAGTAAATACAGGAATACAGTAAAATGAACATTGTTTGTATTGGTTCTAAGTATGGCCATGTATAAAATCGCGAACTCAGGACGAACGGCATGAAAATCTTAGACTTTTCTGTCTGAAACCTGGACAACATACAGTAATTCTTCTACATATAGTCGCAAAAAGTTGAAGGCAGAAAATATATCTCCTCCACTGAAATAATTTGATCTCGACTCAGGTATATCGGTGTGAACCACTACTAATCCAATTACAAAACTTCTTTATTCTCCATTATTTTTTTATGGGACTTTCACCAACTTATTTGTGGCATTTTTCTGATTAAAATG